>CM055117.1:193877653-194260153 GCA_029206835.1 Rana muscosa
GGTGAACTGCATGCCCAAGAGGGTTAAGGCAGTGCTGGAAAATAATGGTGGCCACACAAAATATTGACACTTTGGGCCCCCAATTTGGACATTTTCACTTAGGGGTGTACTCACTTTTGTTGCCAGCGGTTTAGACATTAAGGGGCCTTTCACACGGACGGATAGAATGGTGCTTTTAGCTGCGGATTTTCTATTTTTCTACCGCAGCTAAAAGCACACAACGCTTTCCTATGGCCCCATTCACACACAGCGTTTAGCTGCGATTTCGTTACATGCGGTTCCGTGCGAATAGAAAAAATAGAATTGAATGTGTCCAGGTGCGATGTAGCGCAGCTATCTGCAAACAACCGCATGTAATCGCAGTCTTTTGAGTCAGCTGCGGATAGCAGCGTGAGAAAAAAAAATCACCCGGAAGCGCATCATAACCAGTAGGTGTACCTGGGAAATGACACAGGAAGTTCAGAGGGATATTGGAAAGAGGAGAAGGCAGCATGGCGGCGCGAGATATATCACATGAGGCCATAATATCCCTTGTGCATTCCCGACCAGAGTTATGGGACTCAGAATGCCCAGGATATGCCGATCGAGTGTTGAAGAGATCCAAGTGGGAGGAAGTATACAAATTTGTCACACCGAACTGGGACAATATGTCTGCCACTGAGCAGGATAACCAAGGTGAGTGCAATGTTTGTTGTGTCTATGAAGCAGGGTACACATGTATCATAGCTGTTTCCCATAATAACCACAAACAGAAGATTTACCCCCTAAATGACCAGGCCATTTTTTAGCGATCCAGCACTGCGTCACTGACAATTATACAATGCTGCAAACAAACCTAATTTGAAAATGGGAAATTAAATGGTTGGTGTCTTCCCTTAAGTTTTTTCTAGGGTGGGGGGGGTGAGAAGATCTCTCTCGACTTTTCCTAACATGCGTTATGTTTGATATATATATTGCAGGAAAAGAGGTTTATACACGTTGGAGGTCCCTACGTGACCGGTACAAGAAAGAAGTTAATGAAGAGAAGTCTGCGGAGAGAAGCGGAGCACCCTCAACTCGTCGCAGGGCTAACCCCCATGCAGAGGCTTTGTCTTTTTTGAGGCGCACCACCGAGATGCGCTCGTAAGTATATATATTATATATTTTACTTTTAACAAATTTGTGGGCAGTATAGCCGCACTGTCCTAATGATTTGAGTGGGCTGGAGAGGTGTAGGAGCGGTATACACACCACTCCTTCACCACTCCAAGCATGCTGCTATCAGGATTTTTGGTTGTGTCACCGCTCCAGAGTGAAAGGTGTCTAAACCCACCCTGCTCTATATAGAGGGCTATTCTGTAGTGTACACATGACAGTATTCATGTTATTTTTAAACTTGTAATTTTGTTATTATTAGAACTGTGTCAAGTGTTCCTGAGAGAGCAAGCGCAAGACGTGAAAGTTCGTCACCAGATGACGCAGACACCAGTCAAGAAACCAATTCAGAGTCACTTTCATCCCAAGAATATCAACCATCCACTGAAGAACCTGTGGTATGTACTTTCAAAACGTCACAATGATGGTTTTTACAATTATTTTTTTTACAATGCTTTCATTTTTTAATGGGGGGGGGGGGGGGACAGTGTCAGTGTGTGTTTTCTTTTAGTTTTTGTATTTTTTTACAATTAATTTTTATTTTATTCTTTTTTTTTTCAGCCCTCTCTTTCGTGAGATATCAGGGGTCCTAACAGACCTCTGACATCTTCCCTTTGAGACAGGGAATGGGACTAGGGACACAGATTCCCCAGTCCCTTTCTCAGCAGCCTCCGCTGCGCTGAAAATGAATGGAGAGAAGACAGCGGCTTCTCTTCATTCATGAACTGAAACATTGTAAAAACATTTTTGGTGGTCTTCTGGCTGCCAATACAGTGACAACAGGTTTTCGGGGCTAAAACAAGTGCCTGTGTCTGATCTATTGAAAACAGGTGTTGCAAGCTCGGACACGACTTTAATAATTGTGCAAGCATCATGTTTATTATTATGTAAGTGTGATCTCAACATCAGAAGCATAATCTATATATTTGATCTATTTGCAGGCAAATGTAGGTAGGAGAGGACAGTCTACTTCCACCAGCCGTCAAAAACGTACTCAACAAGAGACACCTTTTGAGGAATATTTTAACCGTATTATAGCAGAAATGAGAAACCAATCGCAAAACCAGGCCAAAGATGATGAATTTCTCAATATCTCAGACCCAGATGTTATGTTTTTGAGAATGTTGCTTTGTGTAGTCAGGGAGATTCCTCCTGATAAGCGCACTGAGGTCAGGGGTGATATACATGCCTATTTAACGTATATTGTATCCGCTTGCAGAGAGCAACGCCCATATCCAAAATTTCAGCCATGGGCTATGGGTTTTAATTCACCCAGTGGCTCTTTGAGTCGACCAATGGCCAATCAGCAGTTCCATGACACAACACCTGCCATTAATCCTTATGCAGGACCCCCACCGATGTATACACCTTACCCACCTAATCCTGGTTATCAAAGGATGCACGTGCAGCCACACCCAGTTACTTCACCCTCATCTTCCCAATCAGGATCAGGATCATCCATAGATGTTGGCACTGAACCAAGCCACTCTTCCCTGCGTCCCCCTTATCCGGTGTATGAAAACTTGTAGTTTTGACCTTTTAATTTGTTATATTACTGTTTAATTTTTTTATGTTTTGTTACTTGAATTTTATTGATACCTACCTCAATATCCGCTGAACTGTACGGATGTAAGAAACTGTACTGTACTGTTCCAAGCTTCCATATCTTGCTACTCCGCCACGCTGGCTCTCACAGTACCAAAGCATTGTTTAGGTTGAGAGCCAGCATGGCCGACTAGAAAGATACTGAAGCTTGGCCCAGTGGGAGATCCCCCAATCTACACAGTGCAGCATACATGGCGAAATCAAAATTAAGGTGACGAAGGTTAGGGTTTTGACACTTTCTCTATGGGGCCATGCCTCAGAAGACTGGCCATTAGGCTTGTGCAATTCGTTTCGTAACGAATCGAAATTCGTCCGAATTTAGCAACTTTCGGACATTCGGAAGCATTCGAATTTCCGAACAAAGCAATTACGAATAAAACCGAATCCGAAATAAATTATACCGCAAAATAGCGAATGCCCGAATGTCTTCGGCATAATTCGTTATGAAAAAACTTACGAATGTACAAATCCATTGGAAACACAATAACACTCACTCTGCTCTGCTCTCTGCTTCTCCTTCACCGTGCTGAACTCCCTCTCAAAATGGTGTACAGGGGCGGAGGCTATAGCCGCATGTAAAAAACGAAAGTAAAATACGAGATTTCTAATCCATTCGAAGCACAATAACACTCTGCTCTGCTCTCTGCTTCTCCCTCACCGTGCTGAACCCTCTCAAAATGGTGTACAGGGGCGGAGGCTATAGCCGCATGTAAAAAACGAAAGTAAAATACGAGATTTCGAATCGTTACAAATAACCGCTATGTATTTCGAAAAGTACAAATCCATTCGAAGCACATTAGGCATAATAGTCAGCGTCGTCGTGAGAGAGACACAGAAAATTACGAATCAACGAACCCAAAAAAAGTTACGAAAGTAGGAGTTGTGTCCAGAATCAACGAAAAACAACGTACTCTACCGAAAGTACGAATTATAAAGCAACAAAAAATTCAACGAAAAATGTCGCTTGCAAAAATACGAATGAGTCCGAACACGAAAAATCCCGTCTAGCAAAATTACGAATGATTACGAATCAACAGGACCGGAAAGAAACGAACCGAAACGGAACGAATTTTTCCGTTGTGCACAAGCCTACTGGCCATACACCTATAGGTTATCTTCTGTTTTTCTATGTTCAGATGGAAAAAGTGGAACAGATTCCTCCATCTCCGCTAAACTGTGCAGATGTAAGAATCTCCCACTGTTCCAAGCTTCCATATCTTGCTACTCGGACGACTAGAAAGATACTGAAGCTTGGCCCAGTGGGAGATCCCCTCCCCCCCATCTACACAGTGCAGTGTACATGGACAAATATAATTCCATCTAATCATAGACATTATGCAGATAATCTATAGGTGTATGGTCAGCTTTAAGCACTAAAAAACCTTTTTAAATCCTTTGCTTACATTTGGACATTGTTATCAAACAGCCGCTACACAACAGTTCGTAAAGTTGTGAAAAAATGTTTCAAAGCTGTTTACTGCACTCACAGTGTCCACATATAGTCAAACATATGGTTAACAGCACTTTAGAAATACTCAATATTTTAGGGGGGGGGGGGGGTACAGAGTCAATTTATACTTGAAAATAGAAGAAAATTCTCTATATTCCTAAGGAATTGAAAAAATCGTTTTCTATACATGCAAGCATTCAATGTTTTGTAAGGTTTGTCTATTTTTTCTACCTTTTTGTTATTTAACACAAAATAAAAACAATTTAATTGTAAAAAATTGTCAACTACTTTATTTCAAGAACAAATTTAAACTGTAATATAAGGTTGATATAACATGGCTAACAAAGATCTCTTTACAAATGGTCATATTGCCATGGGAGCTGTCCATCCTCTGTCAAAAAAAAATCTGTGAAATCCTCACGCACTTGTAGAGCTTGATTCGTGGGACGAGTGGCAGTAACACGACCTCTGTGTTCTGCGGAAACAGGTAACGCTAACGGGGATTCGGTGGGCACGATCTCCTTACCCCTCAAATAGTTGTGGAGAACACAACATGCCAAAACAACATTGACCGCATGATCCACTTCTAGGTGCATGGCTGTCATCAAAACACGCCATTTGGCAGTGCAAATGCCAAATGCGCACTCCACCATTCTCCGGGCTCTACTGAGACGGTAATTAAAAATGCGCCTCCTGTCAGTGAGACCATGCCTCGTATAGGGCCTGAGAAGGTGGGTGGATAAGGCAAATGCCTCATCTCCCAGCACAACAAAAGGAAGATCCGGCACAGCAGTACCAGGAAGAGGCCTTGACTGTGGCACATTGAATTCACTATTTTCCAATCGCTGGCCCATCATAGAATTACGGAAAATTCTGGAATCTCCAGAACTCCCGTAAGCTCCCACATCCACAGCAATGAACCGCATGTTGGCATCACTGAGCCCCAGGAGGACAATGGAGAAATATTTTTTATAGTTGAAATAACGGGAACCAGAGTTTGGTGGCTTGATGAGACGGATATGTTTCCCGTCTAAAGCCCCAATGCAATTTGGGAAGTTGGTCTTCTCCCAAAACTCCTCAGATATTTCCTCCCACAGACTGGATGTTGGTTCCGGCATGACACTGCTTTTCAGCTCTTCCCATATAACTTGACATGTATCATGGACTATTGTCGATACAGTAGAAATTCCCATTAGGAACTGATGATGAAGGGAGGTGAAGCTGGCACCAGTGGCAAGGTATCTGCAATACAAAAAAGACACATATATTTATATCTATATATTATGCAAGAACATACTGTGAGGGGGTTAACTCGGTAGCGGGTGTGTGTGACCCCCTGGTTGGGCTCCCCACACAAAAACAGGGCCAGCAGACGGAGGTTGTGGTTTTCAAAATCAAAAGGTGCGGTTTATTTCTCTATGTACAGTGACAAAAACACAGCAAAGCCAAAAAGAAACATAAACAAAATAAATCCTGGTCAGTTTGACCTCTGACTAAACATGCAGGTTTCCTAAACTAACAACTGGGATCAGCCTGGTGCTGTCCTAGTCCCTAAGTCCCTGGTTTAGTAAAAGTCCAAACAAATAGCCACACAGGCTTTGCCTCACCGCACAGGGGTTCACTCTCCCTAGACAGTCCACACAGGTCTTGTTCCAGGCATGAGCTAACACCTAATGAATCTGGGAGTTTTTATAGAGGCCTTAAACGAACTGACAGGCTTCAGCTGGTCTCATCAACTCCCTGCCTGCACGACGCCCAGCCCTCTCCCTAGAGGTATGAGTCATCCATGAGCCTACTAGCCTCAGCTGGGCTTATACAACTCTCCACCCTAGTTGTATAAGTCAGCATAAAGCCTGAATCTGGGAGAAATATATCTAGCCCCCTGGATGCAACCAGGTGACTTTACCTTCCTGCTGTCACATACCCCCCCCTCTTGTTTTAACCTTGGGGTTGGAACACCAGCAATCAGGCATTCATGTACTCGAGACAAAGCATCCACATTCCCCATTTGAACGCCAGGGCGATGCTTTACTGTGAAGTTGAATTCCTGTAGGGCCAGGAACCACCTATTCACTCTTCTATTTGTCTCCTTGTTTTGAGCCATCCACTTTAACGGAGCGTGATCCGTAACCATGTCAAAGTGCCTACCTAGCAGATAGTACCGAAGGGAATCTAGAGCCCACTTCACCGCTAAACACTCCTTTTCAACCGTGGCGTAATTTACCTCATGGGACTTCAACTTCCTGCTGAGGTAAATGACTGGGTGCTCTTCCCCGTTCCAGACCTGGGACAATACTGCTCCTAACCCCACATCTGACGCATCACTTTGTACGACAAAGTCTTTAGAGAAGTCGGGTGAGTACAACACTGGCTGGCTACATAAGGCTTGTTTCAAGAATTGGAATGCTGCCTCAGCCTCGGGGGTCCATTTAATCATGACCGACCCTTTCCCTTTCGTCAGGTTGGTTAGGGGCACAGCCTTAGAAGCAAAGTGGGGAATGAAGCGCCGATAATAACCCGCGATTCCCAGAAAGGCCCGTACCTGCTTCTTGCTGTTGGGACGTGGCCAACTCTGGATGGCCTCAACTTTGTTGAGTTGGGGTTTTATCACTCCCCTGCCAATGGTGTACCCAAGATATTTGGCCTCCTCCTGCCCAATGGTACACTTCTTGGGGTTAGCCGTAAACCCCGCTTCCCGGATAGAGTCTAGGACTGCTTGCACTTTTGGCAGATGTGAGGCCCAATCTGTGCTATGGACAATTACGTCATCCAGGTAAGCCGCAGCATACTTCCGATGGGGCCTCAGTATCTGGTCCATTTTCCGCTGGAATGTGGCCGGCGCATTCTGTAACCCGAACGGCATTCTCTTATATTGGAACGCCCCGTCTGGGGTTACAAATGCGGTTTTCTCTTTGGCCGACTTGGCCAGGGGAATTTGCCAATACCCTTTTGTGAGGTCAAGAGTAGTCATGTATCGGGCTGTTCCCAGCCGCTCGATCAACTCTTCTATACGTGGCATGGGGTAGGTGTCAAATTTTGTAACTTTGTTCAACTGACGAAAATCGTTACAAAATCGCCAGCTCCCATCCGGTTTAGGCACCAACACAATGGGGCTAGACCAATCACTTTGGGACTCCTCTATCACCCCTAAGTTCAGCATTTTCTGTACTTCCTCCCGTATTGCCTCCCGTCGGGCCTCTGGGATCCGATAGGGTTTTAACTTCACCCTTTCACCGGGCGGGGTAATAATATCATGCTCTACCCCAGATGTTTGTCCTGGCAGCTCAGAGAACACCTCCTTGTTGCGAAGCACAAACTCCTTAACCTCCTGTTGTTGGGGTTGTGACAAGGTGGCTGCTATTCCAACCTCCGGAATCACGCAACCAGTTTGAGCTGGTGACCAAGTTTCTGCGACTAGGGACTCTCTATCCCTCCAGGCTTTCAACAGATTAACGTGATATATCTGTTCGGGCTTTCGCCTTCCTGGTTGTCTGACCTTGTAATTCACTTCGCTCACTTTTTCCATTATCTCGTAGGGGCCTTGCCATTTGGCAAGGAATTTACTTTCAACCGTAGGGACAAGTACCAATATCCTATCCCCCGGGGAAAAGGTACGGGTCTTTGCTCCACGGTTGTACACTCTCTGCTGTGCCAACTGCGCTTGGGCCAAATGTTCCTTCACGATGGGCATTACCTGTGCAATTCGATCTTGCATCAGGGCGACATGCTCAATCACACTCCTGTGGGGAGAACTCTCACTTTCCCAAGTTTCCTTGGCAATATCCAACAGCCCTCTTGGGTGTCTCCCATACAGTAACTCAAAGGGGGAGAATCCCGTAGAGGATTGGGGCACCTCCCTAATAGCAAACATCAAATAAGGAAGTAGACAGTCCCAATCCTTTCCATCTCTATCCACCACTTTCTTCAACATTTGTTTTAGGGTTTTGTTGAATCTTTCAACCAGCCCATCGGTTTGGGGGTGATACACAGATGTACGCAATTGCGTCACTTTGAACAATTTACACAGCTCTTTCATAACCCGGGACATAAAGGGTGTACCTTGGTCCGTAAGCAGTTCTTTACAAATACCCACCCGGCTAAAAACAAGAGATAGCTCTTTGGCTATGGTTTTGGCCGAGGTATTTCTGAGAGGGATCGCTTCTGGATAACGGGTGGCATAGTCCATTATAACCAATATGTACTGGTGCCCCCTAGCGGACTTGATTATAGGACCTACCAAATCCATTGCGATTCTCTCAAACGGGACCTCAATGATGGGTAGAGGGACCAGCGGGCTACGGAAATGTGGCATCGGGGCCGACCTCTGACACACAGGGCAGGAGGAACAATAATTTTCTATGTCCTTCATCACCCCAGGCCAATAGAATCTCTGTAATACCCTCTCTCTGGTTTTCTCTGTCCCCAGATGACCTCCAAGAATGTGCCCATGGGCCAACTCCAACACCAACTTCCTGTAAGGTTTGGGCACCACAAGCTGCTCAACGGTTTCTTCTGCCCTTTTTGCCACCCGATACAGTAGGTCCTTCTCTACGCTGAAGTATGGGTAAGTGCAGGTATTATCTGGGTTCACTAACTCGCCATCTATTTCCACTACGTTTTCCCGTGCCTTTATTAGGGCGGGGTCTTTTAACTGTTCTGTGGCAAAATTTTCCCTGTGAACCTCCAGATCAGAAAACTCCACAGACGGTAGGTTTTCGTCTGAGGAGGCGGGCTCCTCTCCAGTTTCTTGAGTCTCCCCTGCCAATACTGACAAGGGAAATTCTGGAGAGTCCTCACCACTCTCAGAGGAGTTCTGGCTATCACATTCCTGGTACATAGGGGCACCAGTGGGGGGCTCAGGATCATCCCACAGTTCCCAGAACTTCGGAAAATCTCTTCCCACAATGGCATCATGCGGTAATTGAGATACTAACCCCACTGGATGAGAGAGGGTACCTTTGGGGGTCTCGAAACACACTGTAGTCACTGGATACTCTCGGGTGTCCCCATGCACACAAATAACAGCTACCTTGCTATTCCCAGAGACCTCTGTTTTAACTAATTCAGCCTTTATCAGGGTCACAAGGCTACCTGAATCCAGTAATACCACAACATTTCTACCATTAATACACATTTTGCATAAATGTTTCTCAGTTCCCCGAATGGCAGTGCATGCGACTGTCGCACACAGCGACTGACGTCTGTCCGTCAGAAAGTCACATTGCATGGGTTCCTCCACAACCGGGCAATTTGCTGCAATATGTCCCGCTTGCCGGCAGCGGTAGCAAACAATCCTTTTGGCTGCCTCTTGAGCCCCTGACTTCCCAGGCTGTTCTCGCCAAACTTTGGGTAGAGCTCCCACCCTCTCACTCTCTCCACCCTCACCCCTTGGAATCCTCTTATCCGCCCCTGGGGATGGTCTGGTCTTAGGGTGGAAAGTCCGAGAGTCTCTGGAAGAGGCCGTCAGGTTCTCTGTAGCCAAGTATTTCTCTACACGATCCACAAGACCACTGGCCGTCTCTGGGTCTCCATGGCTTACCCACTTTTGGATGGCAGTAGGAAGAGCTCTCAAAAACCGATCCATTACAACACGTTCCACAATCTCTGGTGCGGACAAAGTCTCTGGCTGTAGCCACTTCCTGCTCAGGTGAATGAGATCATACATTTGAGACCTGGGGGGTTTTCCAAGCTGGAAAGTCACAGTTATGCACACGCTGAGCCCGGACAGCCAGGGTGACACCCAGCCTTGCCAATATTTCAGCTTTTAGCATCACATAGTCTTTTGCTTGGTCAGGCTCTAGGTCATAGTAAGCCTTCTGCGATTCACCAGTTAACAGAGGAGCCACCAGTCCAGCCCACTGCTCCTCAGGCCACTTTTCTCTTTCAGCAGTCCTTTCAAATGTGGTCAAAAATACCTCTGGATCATCCTCTCCAGTCATTTTTGTCAATAAACGACTCACCCCAAAGGACGCGGTATTAGTGGGACGGCTTTCCTCACTGGTCTGCGGACGTTGCTGCATTACTGCTTCCATTTGTTGTAGTCTCTGCTCTTGCTTCTGTAACAGGTCTATGAAGCGGGCCTCAGATTGCTGCTGGGCTTGTTGATGAGCTTGCTGCTGGGCTGCAAGGCTCCTTTGCAAACCTGCATTCGTCTGCTGTTGATTGGCATTTGCTAGAGCCAGCTGTTTCAGTATCTCCTCCATGCTGGCTTAAAAAAAACTGCCACTGGTTCTCCACCAACTGTGAGGGGGTTAACTCGGTAGCGGGTGTGTGTGACCCCCTGGTTGGGCTCCCCACACAAAAACAGGGCCAGCAGACGGAGGTTGTGGTTTTCAAAATCAAAAGGTGCGGTTTATTTCTCTATGTACAGTGACAAAAACACAGCAAAGCCAAAAAGAAACATAAACAAAATAAATCCTGGTCAGTTTGACCTCTGACTAAACATGCAGGTTTCCTAAACTAACAACTGGGATCAGCCTGGTGCTGTCCTAGTCCCTAAGTCCCTGGTTTAGTAAAAGTCCAAACAAATAGCCACACAGGCTTTGCCTCACCGCACAGGGGTTCACTCTCCCTAGACAGTCCACACAGGTCTTGTTCCAGGCATGAGCTAACACCTAATGAATCTGGGAGTTTTTATAGAGGCCTTAAACGAACTGACAGGCTTCAGCTGGTCTCATCAACTCCCTGCCTGCACGACGCCCAGCCCTCTCCCTAGAGGTATGAGTCATCCATGAGCCTACTAGCCTCAGCTGGGCTTATACAACTCTCCACCCTAGTTGTATAAGTCAGCATAAAGCCTGAATCTGGGAGAAATATATCTACCCCCCTGGATGCAACCAGGTGACTTTACCTTCCTGCTGTCACAATACATACACACTATTGTCAATAATATTGGTACACCTGCATGTACATGAATTTAAAGCATCTGTTCAAGATATGGAAAACCTACCTTAAAGTAAGTAGCAGCCGCTCTTCTGCACTAATGCTTCTTCTCATGTTGGTCCTGGTTCTGCTCAGGCGTGTTCTACAGAGTTCCAACAGCTCATCGAAGCTTGCCACGGACATCCGAGTATAATTGTAGAACTTGTCCCCATGGGTCCGCAGCTCACCGAACATGAGGGCAAAGTAGCCAATTGATAGACGCTGTGAGGTTAGGGGATGGACCCAGTAACGGCAGGGACGTCGCCTAGACTGGATCTGTCTTCTCCTCTTCATCCTCATCATCAGCAACATGAGCATCGCCAGCAAACTCATCATATTTGCATTCATTTTTGCAAATCTCAGGCACAACACACCGATCACTCCTCTCACCTCTAAACTCCAACACACACTCAGCAAGTGAACAAAGAAACAGGAAATAGATGGCAGAGGACCGAAATGCATCATGGTTAGATCCAAGGGACAAAAAAAATAAATAAACAGGTTGCTATGGGAATAACTAACCGCAGCTAAACGCAACCGCAAATAAACGCACGTATACGCAGGTAATCACAATGTACAAATGCAGCTAATCGCATTGCCTGAAGCCTTGAATTTCAAAGAACAAAAAACAGGCTTTTTACTGCGGCAATTTTGCCGTCCATGTGAAAGGGGCCTAATTGGCTGTGTGTTTAGTTATTTTGAGGGGACAGCAAATTTACAATGTTATACAAGCTGTACACTCACTACTTTACATTGTAGCAAAGTTTAATTTCACATGAAAATATTTACAAAAATGTGAGGGGTGTATTTTTGTGAGAGACTGTATAAATGAAGTGTACTATAGAACCATCAAGAAGTGCAGCATAGCAAGGAACAATAACAAACTACAATATACTGTAAAATGAAAGATGCTGAGTAAAAGTCAGTATGTGATAAAGTCTTCGAACTTTGGATTGGGTTTACAGACTCTTCCAGATCGAGTAACAACTTGTGGGGCTTGCGAGTCTGAAACCTCTTGCCTGTCCTCTCTGGGCTACTTCTTTTGCTGGGAATTCCTCACCCATTCTGGGTGACCTCCTGAACACCATCACAACTCCTTAAAGGTACCACAACCCAAATATTAGTGCTATATAGCATATCTTCGTCGAACGATCGAACAGCCGATGTTCAAGTCGAACTCACGTTCGACTCGAACTCGAAGCTCATCCCTAATAGACACCCTTACTTAGAACCACTTCAAGGAGTATCACTAGCATGTTTAAGCCCCTTGGCTATTACAGCATCACTGTGCCTTATCGGATAAAATCTAATGAGCTCCAACTGCCGGTGAAGACTATCAGGCCTGCATCTTGGACACTGCTTTTATTACCATACAAAGGGTCCTACTCTATCTCCTATTTCATCTGATTTCTCATTAGGATATGAAGCGGCCTCCTCTCTCCCCTCTTTTTATCAGCTCGTCTGTCTCTTGTCTAGGGGTACCTTAGAGGAGAGAGTGTGGGGTCACCACGCCAAGCCTTCACCGCAGATGTTTGTGTGGTGTAAGCAAAGTTCTTGTTTTACCTTCGGGTCAGTGTTCTGCACCTGGAGCCTCCAAAGAGAGTTACCTTGAACAATGTCTGCCAGAAAATGAGCCCCACACCATTAAAGTCCAACACTCCTTTATTCTTCTTCATGCAAAAGTGAACACAATCAGTTGGACTCCCTTAGAGAACAGAACAGAAAAGGAGGTGTGGATGTGAGTAGGCTCAGACACAATGAACTCTCCACTTTCCTTCCTGAAAGTGGGTTGCGGTCTCCGAGCGAGGGGGGATTTCCTTCCAGGTGGTCTCCGATGGGAGGCTCACCTGTCACTGGCAATATGCTGGACCGGGTCTTCATGCAAGTATCTCCCACCGGTCCATTACGCCTTCCGGATTTGGGTACCCACTCCCAGGGTTCCCTAGGACCTCCTTCCCTCGCGGAACTCAGTGGTGGGCACTGAGCTCCAGACCTCCATCTGAGTACCTCACCCCAGGCTAAAGGTGCCTGGGATGGAACACGACCTCTGAACGTCCTCTAGGCCTAGACCGCCTAGGGGACCAACACGAACCACCGCCCTCAGGCTGAAGGTGCCCGGGACTCGACTCCCGCCACCAAAAATGGCCGCCCCCTTTATACCACCTTCCAGCAAGCACGGCGGGTTCCCCGCCCCACCATACAACCGCTGAGAGAGGCCAAAAGAGGTGCGACACCGCAACGATGGCTCAACCCCGGGCCCAAAGTGACAGCGCCACCTGGTGGGCCCCAGGGAACCATACATCACAGTTTCCCCACCAGATTCAAAAATAGGAAAGCACATACCCGCTACAGATATAAAGGTTGAATAGGCCAGCCTGGGGTTCCCATTTAGTGTAAGACAGCCTGTCCTAGATATCTAATCTTTTACTGCCGATACAGGTTATGTTTCAAGTGGTAATTTATTGTACATATATGTAAATTGTTTTCTGTTGTACTTTTTTAAGCTGCCTTTTGGGGAATTATTCTTCTGCGTCTGGGCTGTTATCCTGCACTCGGCTGACAAATTCCCCTTTTTCTGTGTATCAATACCACATCAATTACTCCAGTAAAAGTGTATACACCATAAACATATTTGACTTGTGTGACGTGTCATTTAAAGGTGTTGTGGAAGATGTCTGAACCCAGAGTGTCAGGTGGATTGGAATGTTCACAGGGTCATGGCGATGCAGAAGAACAGGTAAATCCAAGCAGTCCCCAAGGGGGCCGTGCTACACATAGGTCCTACCATCAGAATGGACAGCATAGCTGTTTTGTTGGCAGGCCTTTCCATGAACTGTGGCCAGTTTGTCAAACCCAAGGGTTGTCTCCATCCTTACCACCTGCCCAGGCTCCAGACGGGAAAGCCGTCTGGCCGATTTGTCATGGCTTATCTTTAAGTCATTTGTCATGGGGTTCCTTACATATGTAGCGATGTGGACTACAGTCATAACATGGTACAATTCCCCATTATTCTTAACCTATAGACATATCCCTCTAGTGCTGGGCGCCAGTGACTGTCATCATATCTGTGAGACATCTGTTTAAAGGATTGTGGGATTAGTAGTTCTTCAGGCCAGGGTTTCCTTTGCGTGATATGACATCTGGACTACACATGCCAGGGATTCTTGCTACAACCCGAAGAGACTCCTGGGAGGAACCATAAAAGGGTCCGGAGATCTGCGTTGCGCTCTCTTCTTCCTGGGCCTTGCTGTGCTTACATCGGCTGGACCCTAGCAAATTTCTGGCTGGACCCCAGAAAATTCCTGCATAAACACACTCAGGGAAGGAGGCGAAACATTAACCCCTTCCCCCTAACCTGGGCAGCCAAATGCAAACTCAACATACAGTAGGCCATCTGCCACATTAGGCCACAGAGGTCTTTACCTCTAGACCAAAAAGAGGGACAAATAAAATGGAAAGACGGATAAAGGGATTTGGTTTGAAATGAGGCAGGAGGGACATTTGGGAGCTTTGACAATACCACCAAATGAATAAGAAACATGTTGAAAATGTTTAAAGTTTAGATATATATGTTCTCTATCCTTTCTTATGATCTCCTTCCTGGTTCTTGCTCCCTTCTTCTCTTCTTTTTCTCCTTTCTCTACTCTCCTTCCTTTCTTCCTCTTCCGTCCAGTATTCTAGCAAATAAAAATACAAGCAAAATCTTTTTTTTATTATTATTATTATTATACAGGATTTATATAGCGCCAACAATTTACGCAGTGCTTTACAACTTGAGGGTAGACAGTACAAATACAATACGGTAGGATTCAGAGGGCCCTGCTCCTTAAAGCTTACAATCAAAGCCTTTCAAATTTTAGTGATATTAAAGCGGTAGGTAACAGCAGCTTAAAAAATAAAATAAAATCCCCTGCAAGGCAATGTCATATTGTGCTAGTATGCAGCGCATGCTAGCACATTATGAGAGACTTACCATAAAACAAAGCCCCCCAGCATCGCCCTGTCACTGTTGACAGGGCTTCCATCTTCCCCCATTCTTCCTTCTGGGTTCGTGGCCTACATGAGTGGCTGGGGTTACGATGACGTCACTCCCGTGAATGCGCACAGAAGCCCTCAACTACGGCACAGAGCTCTGAAGGTCTGGCACTGTATGCCGGTGACGTCACTGGCTGCATGCAATGTGCATATCTCGTAAACAGTGCAAGTTTAGGAGATATTCACTGTACCTACAAGCAAGCCTTATTATAGGCTTACCTGTAGGTACAACTTTAAAAACTGAGTTTACTACCACTTTAATTATGCGTCTTGTATCTTATATTACAACGATGAACCTAAATTGGCTTGATCCTTTTTTATGCAGTGTTTATAGGCGCATAAGTTATAAAGTTATTTTTAAGATCTTTTGATATCTAGGATGTTTTAATGATTCAAATTAGATATCTTTAGTGTCACTTTTTCTTACTCCTGGGTTGATCTTTCGATTTTGTTATTCTATTTAGAAAAATTTAAAAATACTGAAAATTAAACCACCAGCATTAGTCTCAAGGTCAGGTTATGAGGGTTCCCAATTACACTGACAGCCACAGGATCCTGAAAAGCAGGATGACCTGGTTCATTTTATGCTGCATGTAAGAAAATAAAGGGAGGGGTGACTTGGGTTGTGCAGAGCAACATGATTCTTGTCTAATCTTGTCAGTAAAGCGGGCCATAGACAGTTAGATAACAGCAAGTGATACTCCTGATTTAGACTTATGCCCCGTACACAAGATGAGATTATCGGACGAATGATCGTCCATTTTTTTTGCATGTTAATCTCCGATCGAATCTGAAGAGTTTACTAAAGTCACGAAAATTCTCGTACGACAGAATAATAATTCGGAAGTGATGTCATGTGTTGTAGTGCATTTGTATTGCATTTTCGAATGACAGCTGTGCCGATTAAACGAAAATTGTACGATCTGGCATCGTACATCGTAATTTCCGTGCATGTACGATAGAATAATATCGGATGAACTGTCCTGATCGGCTCTCGAAAGCTCTGTACTAACAATCCGATTATCGTACGATCGATTCAAAAGCGGCATTTTTCGTACAATTTTCGGATCGTGTATACGGGGCTTATGGTTTATAATTATTGCACATTTTCTGCTTTGAAAGAGGAATGACAAGCATCTCAGACAGTTGGAGGCGCTTGTTATCCAAAAGGTAAATTCTGCTACATTTTAACACATCTGTCTGTGTTAACCACTTAATCACCGTCCATCGCCGAATAACGGCTACAAGGCGGTTCCTTAACTCTGGGAGGACGTTATATATTGTCCTCCTAGAATCGCACTCCCGCGCGCCCACTGGGGCGCGCACACGGGAGTGTCCGTGACCGCCAGGTCCAGAGGACCCGGCGCATCACGGATCGCAGTAAATAGCTGCTGATAGCGGCCGTTTACCATGTGATCGCTCCATCAAATGACGGAGCGATCACTTGTAAACAAACCGGCACCATGTCATGACGCCGGCTTCTCTCTCCCCTCTCTGTACTGATCGATACAGTGTGAGAGGGGAGAGATCCACCCATCCCTGCTCAGCCATCCCTGCCCTACTCTGCAATACCCTGCAATACCCTGCAAAACACTGCAATACCCTGCCACACTCTGCAATACTCTGCAATACCCTGCAATACCCTGCCATACTCTGCAATACCCTGCCATACTCTGCAATACCCTGCCATACTCTGCAATACCCAGCCATACACGGCAATACCCAGCCATACACAGCAATACCCAGCCATACTCTGCGATACCCAGCCATACTCTGCGATACCCAGCCATACTCTGCGATACCCAGCCATACTCGGCAATACCCAGCCATACACGGCAATTCCCAGCCACACCCGGCACTACCCAGCCACACCCGGCACTACTCAGCCACACCCGGCAATACCCAGCCATAATCTGCAATACCCAGCCATACTCTGCAATACCCAGCCATACTCTGCAATAGCCAGCCATACTCTGCAATACCCAGTAATACTCTGCAATACCCAGTAATACTCTGCAATACCCAGTAATACTCTGCCATACTCGGCTGTACTCTGCCTCTGTATGTGGCCAGGCTGTGGAAGTCTCACACATGTGGTATCGTTGTACTCAGGAGGAATAGGAGAATCTATTTTGGGGTGTCATTTTTGGTATGTACATGCTATGTGTTAGAAATATTGTATAAATGGACAACTTTGTGTTAAAAAAAAACAATGTTTTAACCACTTCCCGCCCGCCGGCCATCATATGACGTCCTTGACTTTGTGCAGGGATATCTGAATGATGCCTGAAGCTACAGGCATCATTCAGATATCAGCTTTTTCAGCTGGCGATTCCCTACACCATAAGAATGATCATAGCGGATGTCCCCCCCTCCCGCCGCCCTCCAGTGCTTCTACTGACTCACCGCTACGATCGAATCCAGGATCGTTTTTTTTTTATTATTTCAGGCTTCCCAGCCTAGAGGTGAGATGTGGGGTCTTATTGACCCCATATCTCACTGTAAAGAGGACCTGTCATGCCATATTCCTATTACAAGGGATGTTTACATTCCTTGTAATAGGAATAAAAGTGATAAAAAAAAATATTTTTGGGGAAAAACGTGTCAAACTAAAATAAAGTAAAATGAACAATAAAAAAATAAAATAAATTTAAAGCGCCCCTGTCCCCGTGTGCTCGCATACAGAAGCGAACGCATACGTAAGTCCCACCCACATATGAAAACGGTGTTCAAACCACACATGTGAGGTGTCACTGCGAACGTTAGAGAGAGAGCAATAAATTTGGCCCTAGACCTCTTCTGTAACTAAAAACATATAACCAGTAAAAATATTTAAAGCGTCGCCTATGGGGATTTTTAAGTAGCGAAGTTTGGCGCCATTCCACGAGCGTGTGCAATTTTGAGGGGTGACATGTTAGGTATCTATTTACTCAGCGTAACTTCATCTTTCACATTATGCAAAAACATTGGGCTAACTTTACGGGTTTTTTTTTAATGCACAAAAAAAACACGTTCGAAAAATTGCTGCGCAAATACCGTGCGAGATATTTTCTAGGGTCTTTGCTAAAAAAACATATATATTGTTTTGGGGTTCTATGTAATTTTCTAGAAAATAAATTATGATTTTTACATGTAGGAGAGAAATGTCAGAATTGGCCGGTGATGTAAAAAAAGTCTCGACCTATGCAGGGTCTCGACCGCCTCACTGTGCCCGTCAAACGCAGCCACTGCACCCAGCAAACGCAACCACTGTGCCCGCAACCACTGTGCCCGTCAAACAGCAAACGCAGCCACTGCACCGATCAAACGCAGCCACTGTGCCCGTCAAACGCAGCCACTGCACCCAGCAAACGCAGCCACTGTGCCCGTCAAACAGCAAACGCAGCCACTGTGCCCGTCAAACGCAGCCACTGTGCCCGTTAAACACAGCCACTGCACCCAGCAAACGCAACCACTGTGCCCATCAAACACAGCCACTGTGCCCATTAAACAGCAAACGCAGCCACTGCACCCAGCAAACGCAGCCACTGTGCCCATTAAACAGCAAACGCAGTCACTGTGCCCATTAAACAGCAAACGCAGCCACTGCACCCAGCAAACGCAGCCACTGTGCCCATCAAACAGCAAACACAGCCACTGCACCCAGCAAACGCAGCCACTGTGCCCATCAAATGCAGCCACTGTGCCCATCAAACACAGCCACTACACCCAGCAAACGCAGCCACTGTGCCCGTCAAACAGCAAACGCAGCCACTGCACCCAGCAAACGCAGCCACTGCACCCATCAAACGCAGCCACTGTGCCCGTCAAACGCAGCCACTGCACCCAGCAAATGCAGCCACTGTGCCCGTCAAACAGCAAACGCAGCCACTGTGCCCGTCAAACGCAGCCACTATGCCCGTCAAACACAGCCACTACACCCAGCAAACGCAACCACTGTGCCCATCAAACACAGCCACTGTGCCCATTAAACAGCAAACGCAGCCACTGCACCCAGCAAACGCAGCCACTGTGCCCGTCAAACAGCCACTGTGCCCATTAAACAGCAAACGCAGCTACTGCACCCAGCAAACGCAGCCACTGTGCCCATTAAACAGCAAACGCAGCCACTGCACCCAGCAAACGCAGCCACTGTGCCCATCAAACAGCAAACGCAGCCACTGCACCCAGAAAACGCAGCCACTGTGCCCATCAAACGCAGCCACTGTGCCTGTCAAACGCAGCCACTGCACCCAGCAAACGCAGCCACTGTGCCCGTCAAACAACAAACGCAGCCACTGCACCCAGTAAACGCAGCCACTGCACCCAGTAAACGCAGCCACTGCACCCATCAAACGCAGCCACTGTGCCCATCAAACGCAGCCACTGTGCCCGTCAAACGCAGCCACTGTGCCCGTCAAACGCAGCCACTGCACCCAGCAAACGCAGCCACTGTGCCCGTCAAACAGCAAACGCAGCCACTGTGCCCTATTAAACGCAGCCACTGTGCCCGTCAAACGCAGCCACTGTGCCCGTCAAACGCAGCCACTGTGCCCATCAAACGAAGCCACTGCACCCAGCAAATGCAACGACTTTGCCCATCAAACGCAGCCACTGTGCCCATCAAATGCAGCCACTGCACCCAGCAAACGCAACCACTGTGCCCGTCAAACGCAGCCACTGCACCCAGCAAACGCAATCACTGTGCCCGTCAAACAGCAAACGCAGCCACTGCACCCAGCAAACGCAACCACTGTGCCCGTCAAACAGCAAACGCAGCCACTGTGTCCATCAAATGCAACCACTGTGCCCATCAAACGCAACCACTGTGCCCGTCAAATGCAGCCACTGCACCCAGCAAACGCAGCCACTGTGCCCATCAACTGCTGCCACTGTGCCCATCAAACGCACCCACTATTGACGCCACTGTGCCATCAAACGCAGCTACTGTACCCATCAATTGCTGCCAGTGTGCCCCACCAATTGCCGCTACTGTGCCCCATCAAATGCTGCCAGTGTGCCCATCAATTGCCACTAATGTGCCCCATCAAATGCTGCCCGGCACTTACCTGTCTCGCAGCGGGTCAGCGGCGGTGTCCTGCACGTCCTCCATGTCTTCTTCCGTCCTCTCTCAGGCATCCAATCACAGCGCCTGACGTTTCAGCCAATCAGTAGACCGGTAACAGACTCGAGCACCTGATTGGCTAAGAGGCGGTTTAGTGTTAGCAAAGCGAATTCCTTTGCTTTGCTAACACAACGCTGAGTGAACAGAGAACGCCCAGCATGGCGCCCGCTGTTTACCTTTTTGGGCGCCTATTAGAGCCTATGGCTCTAATCAGGTGCTTCCAAAGAACACCCCCGCCACTGTAATTCTGGTGCCCGGCGCCCGAAAAGGGGCCGGACACCTGAATAGGGGGTGTCAGCAGTGACCATAGATAGATTCATGCAATGCATGATTCTATCTATGGTGATAGAGTGGTGCCAGGAGAGAGGGGGCGGCACCCATGCGCCCCTTATGGAAGCACCGCCACTGTGTACTCTTTGATCTTTTGAAAAGTGTGATGTTAATCCTGTAGCTGTGCTCCTTCGGGATATGCTGCTTGCGCATTCGTGCTACTAGAGGGAGCCCAGACCACCATAAACGAGGGACCTGCAAACTTGGTCATGGTGAGTGAGATCATCCCATATCCCACTCCATCTTCCCTGAGGACAGGGACCCCCCCCGAGGACAGGGACCCCCTCTGAGGACAGGGACCCTCTCACCCCTCTAAGGACAGGGACCCCCCCCCCCTGAGGACAGGAAAACCTTCTCCCCCCTGAGAACAGGGACTCCCTTCTCTCCTGGGGTCAGGGACTCCCTTCTCTCCTGGGGACAGGGACCCCCATATTCCCTGGGGATCGGGACACCCCCCCTAAGAACAGGAACCTGATCACCCTGTGTGTGCCAACCTCACTGCCCTGCCTGCCATGTGTCCTGTGTGAGGGCTCTCCTGTGACAGCTCTTATCAGAACTTCATTCCACTTTGTGATCCCCCTACATGACTGATCCCTCTGTGTGCACCCCTTACACGGGAAACCCCTCTGTTTGCTACCCCTACATGTCTGCATACTCTGACCACCACCTGTACCATTTCCACATCCTCTGACTCCTCCTATATCCTGTGTGCCATCCTCTGACCACCTCCTCTATCCTGTACACATGTTCTAACCACCAACTGTATCCTGTCCGCAGCCTCTAACCATCTCTTGTATCCTGTCTGCCATCTCTGACTATCTCTTGTCTTTTATCATATCTGCAGTCTCTTAGGGAGAGTCTGGAGAGGAATCAAGAGTGAGAGCGTCGCCAGAATTGGGATTACAGGAGGAGTCAGACGTGTTTGGACTGTGGAGAACAGACTATAGAATAAAACCAGAGCCACCAACCAGGAGCCATCTAACTGAGCCCTGCATGCTGCACCGGAGAGGAGGTCTCTCCCTAAGAGACTGCAGACACGATAAAAGACAAGAGATAGTCAGAGATTGCAGACAGGTTAGAGGCTGCGGACAGGATACAGGCGGTGGTTAGAGGCTGCAGTCAATAGGTGGTCAGAACATGTGCACAGGATAGAGGAGGTGGTCAGAGGATGGCGGACAGGATATAGGAGGCAGTCAGAGGCTGTGTAAATGGTAGAGGTGGTGGTCAGAGTATGCAGACATTTAGGGGTAGCAAACAGAGGGGTTCCCCATGTAAGGGGTGCACACAGAGGGGTCAGTCATGTAGGGGGATCACACAGTGGGATGAAGTCCTGATAAGAGCTGTCACAGAAGGGCCCTCACACAGGACACATGGCAGGCAGGGCAGTGAGGCTGGCACACACAGGGTGATCAGGTTCCTGTTCTTAGGGAAGTTGGGGTCCTGATCCCCAGGGAAGATGGGGTCCCTAGGTGAGATTCCCCGTTGCCAGGGGAGATGGAGTTCCTGCCCCCATGTGAGATAGTATCCCTGTCCCGGAGTGAGAAGGGGGTCCCTGTCCCCAGGAGAGGAGGAGTTCCTGTCCCCAGGTGAGTGGCCCAGAGGGTCCCTGTTTCCAGGGGAGAAGGGGGTCCCTGTCCAAAGGAGAGAAGGGAGTCCCTGTCCCCAGGAGAGAAGGGGTCCCTGTCCTCAGGGGGGGAGAAGGTTTCCCTGTCCTCAGGGGGGAGAAGGGGGCCTCTGTCTTGGGGGAGGGGGTCCCTGTCCTCGGGGGGGGGTCCCTGTCCTTGGGGGAAGATGGAGTGGGATATGGGATGGTCTCACTTACCATGACCAAGTCTGCAGGTCCCTCATTTATGGTCGTCTGGGCTCCCTCTAGCAGCACGGATGGGCGATCAGCTTATCCACAGGGAGCAAAGCTACGGCTTGACAATCTGGCAGAAATTGATGGGCACAGTGGCTGCATTTGATGGGCACAGTAGCTGCGTTTGATGGGCACAGTGGTTGCGTTTGACGGGCGCAGTGGCTGCGTTTGACGGGCGCAGTGGCTGCGTTTGACGGGCACAGTGGCTGCGTTTGATGGGCACAATGGCTGCGTTTGATGGGCACAGTGGTTGCGTTTGCTGTTTGACGGGCACAATGGTTGCGTTTGCTGGGTGCAGTGGCTGCGTTTGACAGGCACAGTGGCTGTGTTTGCTAGGATCAGTGGCTGTGTTTGACGGGCACAGTGGCTGTGTTTGATGGGCACAGTGGCTGCGTTTGACGGGCACAGTGGCTGCATTTGCTGGGTTCAGTAGCTGAGTTTGACGGGCACAGTGGCTGTGTTTGACGGGCACAGTGGCTGCGTTTGACGGGCACAGTGGCTGCGTTTGATGGCCACAGTGGTTGCGTTTGACGGGCACAGTGGCTGCGTTTGCTGGGTTCAGTGGCTGTGTTTGACGGGCACAGTGGTTGCATTTGCTGGGTGCAGTGGCTGCGTTTGACGGGCACAGTGGCTGCGTTTGACGGGCACAGTGGCTGCGTTTGCTGGGTTCAGTAGCTGTGTTTGACGGGCACAGTGGCTGCGTTTGACGGGCACAGTGGCTGCGTTTGACGGGCACAGTGGCTGCATTTGACGGGCACAGTGGCTGCGTTTGCTGGGTTCAGTAGCTGTGTTTGATGGGCACAGTGGCTGCGTTTGATGGGCACAGTGGTTGCGTTTGACGGGCACAGTGGCTGCGTTTGACGGGCACAGTGGCTGCATTTGACGGGCACAGTGGCTGCGTTTGCTGGGGTCAGTAACTGTGTTTGACAGGCACAGTGGCTGCGTTTGACGGGCACAGTGGCTGCGTTTGACGGGCACAGTGGTTGCGTTTGACGGGCACAGTGGCTGCGTTTGCTGGGTTCAGTGGCTGTGTTTGACGGGCACAGTGGTTGCGTTTGCTGGGTGCAGTGGCTGTGTTTGACGGGCACAGTGGCTGCGTTTGACGGGCACAGCGGCTGCGTTTGACGGGCACAGCGGCTGCGTTTGCTGGGTTCAGTAGCTGGGTTTGACGGGCACAGTGGCTGCGTTTGATGGGCACAGTGGCTGCGTTTGACGGGCACAGTGGCTGCGTTTGCTGGGTTCAGTAGCTGCGTTTGACGGGCACAGTGGCTGCGTTTGATGGGCACAGTGGCTGCGTTTGACGGGCACAGTGGTTGCGTTTGACGGGCACAGTGGCTGCGTTTGACGGGCACAGTGGCTGTGTTTGACGGGCACAGTGGCTGTGTTTGACGGGCACAGTGGCTGCGTTTGATGGGCACAATGGCTGCATTTGACGGGCACAGTGGTTGCGTTTGCTGTTTGACGGGCACAATGGTTGCGTTTGCTGGGTGCAGTGGCTGCGTTTGACAGGCACATTGGTTGCGTTTGACGGGCACAGTGGCTGTGTTTGACGGGCACAGTGGCTGTGTTTGACGGGCACAGTGGCTGCGTTTGATGGGCACAATGGCTGCATTTGACGGGCACAGTGGTTGCGTTTGCTGTTTGACGGGCACAATGGTTGCGTTTGCTGGGCACAGTGGCTGCGTTTGACGGGCACATTGGTTGCGTTTGACGGGCACAGTGGTTGCGTTTGACGGGCACAGTGGCTGCGTTTGACGGGCACAGTGGCTGCGTTTGACGAGCACAGTGGCTGCATTTGCTGGGGTCAGTAACTGTGTTTGACGGGCACAGTGGCTGCGTTTGACGGGCACAGTGGCTGCGTTTGACGGGCACAGTGGTTGCGTTTGACGGGCACAGTGGCTGCGTTTGCTGGGTGCAGTGGCTGTGTTTGACGGGCACAGTGGCTGCGTTTGACGGGCACAGCGGCTGCATTTGCTGGGTTCAGTAGCTGTGTTTGACGGGCACAGTTGCTGCGTTTGATGGGCACAGTGGCTGCGTTTGATGGGCACAGTGGCTGCGTTTGCTGGGTTCAGTAGCTGCATTTGACGGGCACAGTGGCTGCGTTTGACGGGCACAGTGGCTGCGTTTGACGGGCACAGTGGTTGCGTTTGACGGGCACAGTGGCTGCGTTTGACGGGCACAGTGGCTGTGTTTGACGGGCACAGTGGCTGTGTTTGACGGGCACAGTGGCTGCGTTTGACGGGCACAGTGGTTGCTATTGAGTGGGGGGGTTCAGTTTGTTTGCGGATGCTCATATTGATGAATAATGTCTTCTATGCAAATGCTTGGCCCCTCCCACAGGCAAAGCTCTATATTTTTCATGGACCTGCCATTGTGATATATACGCCCCACTTCAGCAGAGCAGGCTAGGGGCGTGTTAGGGGCTGGAGGCGGTGCAGCACTACAGGTCCTTCTCAAAAAATTAGCATATTGTGATAAAGTTCATTATTTTCTGTAATGTACTGATAAACATTAGACTTTCATATATTTTAGATTCATTACACACAACTGAAGTAGTTCAAGCCTTTTCTTGTTTTAATATTGATGATTTTGGCATACAGCTCATGAAAACCCAAAAATCCTATCTCAAAAAATTAGCATATCATGAAAAGGTTCTCTAAACGAGCTATTAACCTAATCATCTGAATCAACTAATTAACTCTAAACACCTGCAAAAGATTCCTGAGGCTTTTAAAAACTCCCAGCCTGGTTCATTACTCAAAACCGCAATCATGGGTAAGACTGCCGACCTGACTGCTGTCCAGAAGGCCATCATTGACACCCTCAAGCAAGAGGGTAAGACACAGAAAGAAATTTCTGAACGAATAGGCTGTTCCCAGAGTGCTGTATCAAGGCACCTCAGTGGGAAGTCTGTGGGAAGGAAAAAGTGTGGCAGAAAACGCTGCACAACGAGAAGAGGTGACCGGACCCTGAAGAAGATTGTGGAGAAGGACCGATTCCAGACCTTGGAGGACCTGCGGAAGCAGTGGACTGAGTCTGGAGTAGAAACATCCAGAGCCACCGTGAACAGGCATGTGCAGGAAATGGGCTACAGGTGCCGCATTCCCCAGGTCAAGCCACTTTTGAACCAGAAACAGCGGCAGAAGCGCCTGACCTGGGCTACAGAGAAGCAGCACTGGACTGTTGCTCAGTGGTCCAAAGTACATTCGGAAATCAAGGTGCCAGAGTCTGGAGAAAGACTGGGGAGAGGGAAATGCCAAAATGCCTGAAGTCCAGTGTCAAGTACCCACAGTCAGTGATGGTCTGGGGTGCCATGTCAGCTGCTGGTGTTGGTCCACTGTGTTTTATTAAGGGCAGGGTCAATGCAGCTAGCTATCAGGAGATTTTGGAGCACTTCATGCTTCCATCTGCTGAAAAGCTTTATGGAGATGAAGATTTCATTTTTCAGCACGACCTGGCACCTGCTCACAGTGCCAAAACCACTGGTAAATGGTTTGCTGACCATGGTATTACTGTGCTCAATTGGCCTGCCAACTCTCCTGACCTGAACCCCATAGAGAATCTGTGGGATATTGGGAAGAGAAAGTTGAGAGACGCAAGACCCAACACTCTGGATGAGCTTAAGGCCGCTATCGAAGCATCCTGGGCCTCCATAACACCTCAGCAGTGCCACAGGCTGGTTGCCTCCATGCCACGCCGCATTGAAGCAGTCATTTCTGCAAAAGGATTCCCGACCAAGTATTGAGTGCATAACTGAACATAATTATTTGAAGGTTGACTTTTTTTGTATTAAAAACACTTTTCTTTTATTGGTCGGATGAAATATGCTAATTTTTTGAGATAGGATTTTTGGGTTTTCATGAGCTGTATGCCAAAATCATCAATATTAAAACAAGAAAAGGCTTGAACTACTTCAGTTGTGTGTAATGAATCTAAAATATATGAAAGTCTAATGTTTATCAGTACATTACAGAAAATAATGAACTTTATCACAATATGCTAATTTTTTGAGAAGGACCTGTATATTTTATGTCGACCTCGGTCCACAGTGCTAGCTTGTCTGCCCCCCTTCTCCAGAGCAGGCTAGGGGCGTGTTGGGGGCGGGACTGGAGGCGGTGCTGCCGACGATGTTGAGCAATTTGCAACGCCTCCGCCCGCCCGCTCGAGTCTATAATTTTCACGGACCGAAATGGGCGTCTGCGCATGCGCGGTATAGGTGCGGTGAAGCCGTGCATGCGCAGTGGAGCCTGCTATGAGCTGTGTTTTTGACGTAGCTGCACAGGAAGTGACGCGGTCGAGACCCTGCATAGGTCGAGACTTTTTTTACAACACCGGGTGCTCCAGAATGCCTGAAGGTGCTCCCTGCATGTTGGGCCTCTGTATGTGGCCACACTGTGTAAAAGTCTCACACATGTGGTATCGCCATACTCAGGAGTAATAGCAGAATGTGTTTTGGGGTGTAATTTGTGGTATGCATATACTGTGTGTGAGAAATAAACTGCTAATATGACAATTTTGTGAAAAAAAGAAAAGAAAAAGAAAATCTTGATTTTGCAAAGAATTGTGGAAAAAAATGTCAACTTCAAAAAACTCACCATGCCTCTTTCTAAATACCTTGGAATGTCTTCTTTCCAAAAAGGGGTCATTTGGGGGGCATTTGTACTTTTCTGGCATGTTAGAGCTGGTTCACACTGGGGCGGCACGACTTTGGGGGCGACTCGGCGACGCGATCTCAAGATGACTTGAGAGGCGATTTGCAAAATGACTTCTGTATAGAAGTCAATGCAAGTCGTCCCGAATTGCCCCCAAAGTAGTACAGGAACCTTTTTCTAAGTCGGAGCGACCTGAGTCGCTCCTGTTAGAACGGTTCCATTGAACAGAGCGGGACGTGACTCGTCAGGCGACTGAGTCGCCTGACGAGTCGCCCCTGTGTGAACCGGGTCTTAGGGTCTCAAGAAATGAGAAACCAGTACTTCAAGTGTGATCAATTTTCAGATATTGGCACCATAGCTTGTGGACTCTATAACTTTCACAAAGACCAAATAATATACACCAATTTGTACTTCTTTTTACCAAAGATATGTAGAAGTATAAATTTTGGCCAAAATTTATGAAGAAAAATTACTAATTTGCTAAATTTTATAACAGAAACAAAGAAAATGTATTTTTTTACAGAATTTTCAGTCTTTTTTCTTTTATAGCGCAAAAAATAAAAAACCCATTGGCGATTAAATACCACCAAAAGAAAGCTCTATTTGTGTGTGTGTAGCAACCTCACCTCTCACTCCCTCTTTCTCTTCTCGGTCAATGGCTCTCGTCTAGGGGACCAGGGAGGAGAGTGTGGCGCACCACCAGCTTGTATCCTCTTGTGTGCAGAGGTGTGAGCTATAACCTTTTACCTTCGGGCCTGTGTCCCTGTCCAGAGCCAAAACTTCCCTTGAGGATGATTCTCACCCTCCACGCAGGTGGAGGTAGGACCCTTTAGCTCCCAGAATGTCAAGTTCCACACAACTGAAAGTCCAACACTTATTTATTCTTCAGAGCAATAAATAGTCCTTTAAGAGCGACTGGTCAGACACAGAACAGTTCAGAACAAAGTGGGAAGGAGGTCCAGGCACAATCCTATCAATGAAACTAAACTGTTAGGATTTCACAACAGTTATGGCGCACAGTCGCTGCCACCGACCGTGAGGTTGGTCCCTGCCACGAACCAGGTGAAATAAGGTCCCTGCCACAGACTATGATTGTTGGGTCTCTGCCACCGACCTGATTCACGTTGGGTCCCTGCCACAGACCATGAAAGCGTGGACTACCTTCAAAAAGTTGCGACCCCTGTCAGGGAGAAGACATCTATCCGGACGGTCACCAGAGGCCCCATCGTCACCAAATTGCTGCAATGGGTCTCCGGGAAGGGTAACCTCTCTGGTCCCCCTCGTCCTAGATTCGGGTTCCCTCACTCGGTGGACCCCTAGGGTTCCTCGATCCCTCGCGGGACCCAGTCGAAGGTACTGGGTCCCAGGCCTTCTCAAGCAGTACCTCACGCCAGGCCGAAGGTGCCTGGGATGGCATTCAATCCCCTACACCCAGGCCAAAGGCACCTGGGTGCGGACGAACCGGAACAGCAGCCCCAGGCTGAAGGTGCCTGGGACTGGGACCCCATGTGGAAGATGGCTGCCCCTTTTAGTGCATCTGAGCCTGATTACACTCAGACACCTGTCCCCTAAATGTAACACCCCGCTACATGTGAAAAAAAGGACAATTTCATTTGGGTACAGTGTTGCATGACTGAGTAATTGTCATTCAAAATGTGAGAGCACCGAAAGCTTAAAATTGGTCTGGTTATTAGGGGGTTTAAGTGCCCAGTTGTCAAGTGGTTAAAGTCCTAATACTTTACTATTCTATGGAGAAGAATAAGGGCCCATTTACACCTAACGCAGTAGGATGCAGTTGGATGCATTTTGGACTGCACTCCAAAGACAGTCCAAAATCCATGTTATCCTATGGGCATGGTTCATACAATTCCAGTGCAGTCCAATGCAGAAAAGTACAGCATTCTGCATTTTTCTGTACCGCAAAAACGCATGCAAATGCACTTCAATGCATTAGTGCCCATAGAAACCCAAGGAAAGAAAAGAAGAGGGAAGTGACCTCACAGGGCAAATGCAGATAGATAAACGTGCGTCAACTGCATGCAAAAAGCACGTCAACTGCATGTAAAACACACATCAAATGCATGCATATGTACAAGGAAAAAACACAAAGTTACTTGCAGTTTCTTGTGTAAAAGAATTCCAAGGGCCTTTCACACTGAATACAGTTGGATGCAGTTGACTGCAGTTGGATGCATTTTGAACTGCACTTCAACTGCATAGACAGCCCAATATCAAAGTAATCATATGGGCATGGTTCACATCATTGCAGTGCAGTTCAGCGCAGTTAAAAAAGTAGAGCATGCTGCATTTTTCTGCACCACAAATACAGGTAATGCGTTACAAATGCGCTTCAAATGTATTGCAAAATGCAGCACAAAATACATGAAAGACGCATTCAAGTGCGCATCAAGCGCTCTTCAAATGCATGTAAACATGCAGTCAAAAACGCACAGTTATGTTCAGTTTCTGGTGTGAATGGGCCCTTAAAACGGAGCTCCATTTGAAAAAAACATTTTTAAAGTATTTGTAGCTGCTGACTTTTAATATAAGGACGCTTACCTGTCCAGGGATACCTCAATGTCGGCACACCCCAAGCCGATTCATTCATTGACTTCAGGTGGAGGCGTCGGCATTGCAAGTAAGGGAAACCGTCAGAGAAGCCTTCAAGCGTCACAGCCGGTTTCCTACTGCGCATGCGCGAGACGCGCTGCGTTTTTTTAATGGTCCTGCTGTCTTTTGTGATACACACAGGTTCCAGAAGGCAGCGGGGGGAAGGAGGAGGGGTCGGATATGTCGTTGATCTTACCCGGAAGTGGGAGCGGGTACCTGTCAACACCAGGTACTCGCTTCCCCCCAAAAAATGCCAAACGTGGCAGTGGAGGGGGCAGAGGGCGAAAAAGCAGAGCTTCCCCTTTTGGGTGGAGCTCCGCTTTATTGTGCAGCATATACCCTACTTGTTGGTTGTGTGACGGACTGGGGTTTATATGGTCACAAAACAGACACCCCAAAGCAAAGTACATATTAATTTATTTTATTTTATTTCTAGCAAAGAAATACCTTCCTGCTATTCTATCAAGACCCACTAGATGGCAGAGAAGGTACACAAGCAGAGTTTATATAAGGCCACCCACCATGTGACTGGAGTCAAACAATTTCCAGCCATAAAACCCAGTGGTCTTGTCTCATGCTGTTTGTGTGATTCTTTGCAGGTATGTACTCTAAATCGTTCCTAATCTGCATTAAACTATAATAGAAAGATTCTTAAACATCTGGAGCATATGCAGGGAAAGTTCCAGCAGACTGTATGCTATAGTTTTACTGATATTAGAAGTTTAGAACAGCATGTGTGAGAAACAAGTGAAAAGGGCATAAAAACATGAAAATACTGCATTAGTCAGAATAAATGTCTATTAGAAGCACTAAACCGTTCTAAATAGGAATATTGAAACCTGGTTTATACAAGTTCCATAAAGTTAGAAAAGCACATGTTGAAAACTGATATTCTAATGAATATTTGCCTATATGTAAAGCCTATGCATTGCTTCATGTGCACCATCTAGTGGTTAAAAAAGAGAACTACCGAAATAATGTTTGTATTAAAGCATTATTGCAAAGTTAAAGTATACCATAAAGATCATCATCTATGACACGGAATAACAGGAATATATTTGTTATTAAAATATAACAAGGGTCATTGTGTAACTACGTTTTAAAATACTTCAGTTAAAATCTGTATTATATATTGTTAATAGTTATAAACATGTGATTATAAAAATGTAAAAGATGTATTGTTATGTAAAATTTAAACAATTTCCAGCCATAAAACCCAGTGGTCTTGTCTCATGCTGTTTGTGTGATTCTTTGCAGTCCACGCCAAGCTGATGACCTTATCTCATCACGTCTACAATTATCGGCTCTCTTAATTCACATTTTGAGGCCTCTAACAGTTGCAGTGCTCTTTCAACTCATGCAAGGTGTGAAGGTGAGGAAAGACCTGTGATACACAAAGGTGACACTGACAACAAAGGAAGATGGTAGGTTATGGTAAACATTAGCTGGCTCGGGTGGAGTTCAGTGGTTCCCAAAAGTGTCTCGGTACTTTAGTGTGGGTGGAGTACAGTGTACATAATACAGCTTGATATTCATAAACTGGAAGTGCGTTTTCAGAAAAACAGATTAGCAGGATTAAAAGCAGGATTACACAGGTAGTGATGTATTAGTGCTGCAGATGCCAACATGCTTTTAAAGAATGAGACGGATACAAGAGAGGATTATAAAGGTACCTGATTAAATAGAGCCTCTAAAATAATGCCAAGGAGTCGTATTAAGGAAGTTCTAAATTGCATTCTTTGGAGTTTTATTCGCTTAATAGTTCATTGTAGCTAGGAAACTCACTTGTAGCCATCAACTAAATACATGTATGGAAAAAGATGAGCAAAGAAGGAAGGAAAAAGGGAGAGAATGATCTTCATGTTTTGCATATTAGTAAAATTAAAGCAGTATTAACCACTTCCTTACTGGGCACTTAAAGCGGGATTCCACCCACGATTTTTTTTTTTTAAAGTCAGCAGCTACTAACACTGTAGCTGCTGACTTTTAATAAGGACACTTACCTGTCCTACTCGCCCGCGATGTCGGGCCCCCGAGGGCGATCGCTCGGTCCTAGCAGGTCCCGGCTCCTCCATCCTGACTAAGGGAAACAGGCAGTGAAGCCTTACGGCTTCACTGCCCGTTTCCTACTGCGCATGCACGACTCGCACGGCGCTTTTTGAATGGGCGGCTGCCTCCTGGGATTACACACAATTCCCAGAAGGCAGCGTGCCCCATTCACAAGAAGAGGATGCGGAAGGAGAACCACTGAGGCAAAGGAAGAGGCAGATTAGGGGACTTCCGCATAGCAACAGACATTTCGGGTGAGTATATATATAAAAAAAAAAATTCTATTAATTTTTTTCTATTTTTTTTTAGGAATTTTAGTGTTAAAAAAAATTCTGGGTGGACCTCCGCTTTAAACCCCCCTCCTGCCCAGACCAATTTTTAGCTTTCTGTGCTGACGCACTTTGAATGACAATTGCGCGGTCCTACAATGCTGTACCCAAATGAAATTTTTATAATTTTTTTCACACAAATAGAGCTTTCTTTTGGTGGTATTTAATCACTGCTGGGGTTTTTATTTTTTGCTAAACAAACAAAAAAACATGGAAAAAAAAACATTTCCTGACTGACTCCATGGCAGCCTACGTGTGGGTTAACCCCTCCTCCTCTCCAATGCTATAGGACCCCATACCCATAAAAGTAAGCTCACCTCACAGCACTGTGTTCCTTTTTTGTCCTCCTCCAATGGACCTGAAGCATGCACGGCGGTGCAGATCTCTGGATGGATGGATGGATCGTCGGTCGGTCGGTTGGATGGATGGCACACCTTTAAAGCGGTGCAGCTCGGAATCCAGCCATGGGCGGGTGGAGAGCTTACAGCAACCATGAATCAACGGATGGGAGTTGCTGCAGTGTGCCCAAGATCCCTCGGCTGGCAGGTCTGCTACTTTATTTCTCCATGCTCCATGGCAGTCGCATCTTTGTTTTATTTGTTGTTTGTTCCATGCCCCTGCTCTCCCTAATGGCGGCTGGAACGCTCTGTGTTCCAACCCACAGCGGTGACCCGAATCTCGGGCGATGCCGCCATTCGCGCATGTGCAGTGCCCGCTCCCAGAGCAAGGCTTGGTTCGCGCATGCGCGGTCCGGCGGGTCTCTCGGCGGCCGCGCAGGCGGGAGATCCTCCTCCACGCAGGTGCGTTGGATGAAAGCGGTGATGTCACAGGCAGGCAGGGAAATTTAAAAGCTGATGCTCGCCTGTGTCATTTGGGATCTCCCCTGACAGGCGAGCAGAGGCTACTGGACTTCCCTGCTGAGGCTCTTGTCTTCTCACTCAGGTCAGTGCACTATTAAGATTTAAGGGCAGAGTGGAAATGATTTGTCTGTTCCAAATATAGTCTGTGGGTGTACCTATAGGTGTATATGTGCATACAATGTGTCTTTTCACCATATATCGCTTATCATCATATAGTGCATTTTTTCTTAAAGGGCAAGTTACCTATTTATTTATTTTTTTGTATAATACTGTAGGTTTTTTTTGGTCGACCTGTCTCTATTGTGACTCTTTAGTCCAGAAGTTATAGACAATTCACCGCTTACATGTGGCCAGCCCTCACGCACAAGGTATGTGCGGGAGAGGGGAGGGCGCAGGGTTCAGTCGCAAGTAGTGTTGCTTGACGGCTTGTCTTTCTCCCCCCAATCCCCCTTTTTTCCCTTAGCCCTTCTGCAGATCTTCAACTTGACTCAGACCTTGCCATGCCACAGCATGCGTCAACATCAAGATCAAAACACAGACGTGATTCCCCGTCTGCATCTCACCACCAGAGGAGAAGCTCCCATTCCTCCTCCAGACACCGCTCTCACCGCCAGCAGAGGCGTTGCTATGGGGGTGCGGGGGGTGCGGGCCGCACCCGGGTGACACCCGCCAGAGGGGTGACACCGGGGCCGCCGCTACACACAGTTGTTACTTGCAGAGCTGCAGCAGAGCGTTGCTAGTGTGCCTGCCGCGCTCCTGCATCGAGCCGGCACAAGTTTTTCAGTCACTTCCCTGTCAGGCAGTTCCGGCTGACATGACATCATGATCTATAGGCAGAGAAGCGCGGCGCGGGAATGAACAAAAGTCAGCGCCGCGGTAGGAAGAAAGGACTCGAGGAACCAGGAGAAGGCTGACTGCCCGGGAGCCTGGGATAAGGGAAGAGACCGGAGAGGAGGAGCCCATCTTACAGTAAGCGGCAGCAGCACTAAACACTCGGTCTGTGCACACACACACAGCACATGTCATTCCCTCAGATAAAGCCTCAAGCTGTGCTGTCTGTGCCACCAGTGAGAATGGCAGTGCCGGCTCTGTCACCCCCCACCCCCCTCTCTGTCACCCCCCACCCCCTCCCTCTCTGTCACCCCCCTCTGTCACACCCCCACCCCCTCCCTCTCTGTCACCCCCCACCCCCCTTCTGTCTCACCCCCCCCACTCCCTCTCTGTCACCCCCCACCCCCCTCTCTGTCACCCCCCACCCCCTCCCTCTTTGGCACCCCCCTCTGTCACACCCCCACCCCCTCCCTCTCTGTCACCCCCCACCCCCCTTCTGTCTCACCCCCCACTCCCTCTCTGTCACCCCCCACCTCTCTGTCACCCCCCACCCCCCTTCTGTCTCACGCCCCCCACTCCCTCTCTGTCACCCCCCCACCCCTCCCTCTCTGTCACCCCCCTCTGTCACCCCCCCACCCCCTTCTGTCTCACCCCACCCTCTCTGTCACCCCCCCACCCCCCTCCCTCTCTTTCCCCCCACCCCCCTCTCTGTCACCCCCCCTCCCCCTCCCTCTCTTTCCCCCCCACCCCCTCTCTATCACACCCCCACCCCCTCCCTCTCTTCCCCCCCACCCCTCCCTCTCTGTCACCCCCCCTCTGTCACCCCCCCACCCCCTTCTGTCTCACCCCCACCCTCTCTGTCACCCCCCCACCCCCTCCCTCTATTTACCCCCCACCCCCCTCTCTGTCACCCCCCTCCCCCTCCCTCTCTTTCCCCCCCTACCGCCCTCTCTGTCACACCCCCCACCCCCTCCCTCTTTTCCCCCCCACCCCCTCCCTCTCTGTCACCCCCCCTCTGTCACACCCGCACCCCCTCTGTCTCACCCCCACCCCCCTCCCTCTGTCTCACCCCACCCCTTCCCTCTGTCTCACCCCACCCCCTCCCTCTGTCTCACCCCTCCCTCCCTGTCTCACCCTCACCCCCACCCTCTCTGTCCCCCCCACCCCCTTCCTCTCTGTCTCACCCCCACCCCCTCCCTCTCTGTCTCACCCCCACCCCCTCCCTCTCTGTCTCAGCTCCACCCCCTCCCTCTCTGTCTCACCCCCACCCCCTCCCTCTCTGTCTCACCCCCACCCCCTCCCTCTCTGTCTCATCCCCATCCCCTCCCTCTCTGTCACCCCTCCTCTCTGTCACCCCCTCCCTCCCTCTCTGTCTCACCCCCTCCATCTCTGTCTTACCCCCACCCCTCCCTCTCTGTCTCACCCCCTCTCTGTCTCACCCCACCCCCTCCATCTCTGTCTCACCCCCACCATCTCTGTCCCACCCCTCTCCCTTTCTCTCACCCCCACCCCTTTATCTCTCTCACCCCCCTCTCTATCACCCCCACCCTTCTCTCTCTCTCCCCCTTCTGTCTCTAACCTTCCACCCCCTCTTTCCCTTTTAGGGCAAATTCACACTAAATCAGCATGAAATCAAAGATCAGCCGGAGCAATTTGGCACTCCAGCCACTCTGCATTGCAGGCTGCTAGGGGCAGTATGATTAACAGTTCAGTGCATCATACTTCCCCCCTGTTATTTTTTTTGTACAAACTTTGTTTGAAGTGTATATAATGTACATTTTATTCTCCAAAATGTCGGGCAGCACGCTGTCATTTCAGGTTCTCAAAAAAAAAGAAATGCATTCTGTTAGTAGTTTTTCTATATTTTCTCAGTGTATAAAAAAAGTTGTGGGGGGTTGGCAATGCTGTTTGGGGGAGGGGGCACTTCAGAGTCCAGTGCCTATAGGCTCCTGAGATGTGAATTCCGCCCTGATGGATAGAGAGAGAGAAAAGGAGAAGAAAGGAGAACAGCGAGAAAACAGTAGGGTAAAAAATATTTGGAAAAAGTTATTGGGGGGGGGGGGGGGGGGGTGACACCATATTTTACCGCACCAGGTGACACCAACCCTAGTGACGCCACTGACCGCCAGGACAGTTATTCTTATTGGAGAGCCTGCTGGGGATGCGGCTCACGAGTTCCAGAGGGCAAATCATTATGCAGCCATTGCTATGCCCATGCGGTTGGGGAAAAAGAGACAGAAGATCAACGGATCGAGTCCCTAGTGAAACAGGTGGTGCAACGTTCTCTTAAGGAGATGGAGGCTTCTCACGCACAAAGCCAGTCCAGCGCTACTCGATCGGGCTCCCTGGCTGATGTGGTCCGTGAAGTTCCAGGTCCTTCCCAGCCCTACACATCCTCGCCTCTTTCCTCGGAAGGAGAATTAGAGAGTGATGAAGAGAGTGTAGAATTCGATTTCTCTCAACTCCGCTCATTAAAGCGGTCAAAGAGGCCCTTATGTGGGAAGACCCATCTACTCCCCCAGCTAAACAGAATTTTTTTTTCAAGCGCCTGGGGAAAGAGCGCCCAAGTTTTCCGCTTTTAGCCGAACTAAAGGGCATCTTTGATGAAGAGTGGAGCAAAGTGGACAGGAAGTCCTCGATGACAAATAAAGCCTCCAGAATGTATCCCTTCAAGGCAGATGAGGTAAAATACCTGGAGAATATTCCTCCTGTGGACGCAGCGGTAATGCGTCTGGCTAAACAGGAGCCGAGACAGCTGCCGAGGGACCCCAGAAGACCAGGACCAGGGCCACTGTGTGCAAAACGAGCTGCACAGTGGAGGCAAGCATAACATGTTTGTTATTTTTTTTTTCATAATGACCAGAGGTGATTTCACAATTTGGCACTGTGCTGCTTTAACTGGAAATTGTGCGGACATGCAATGTTGTACCCAAACGAAATTTGCGTCCTTTTCTTCCCACAAATAGAGAAATCTTTTAATAGTATTTGATTGCCTCTGCAATTTTTTTTATTTTTCGATATAAACGGAAAAAGACTGAAAATTTTGAAAAAAACCCCATATTTTCTACTTTTTGTTATAAGAAAAATCGAATAAACTAAATTTTATTAAAAGATTTAGGCCAAAATGTATTCAGCCACATGTCTTTAGTAAAAAAAATGTCAATAAGCGTATATTTATTGGTTTGCGCAAAAGTTATAGCGTCTACAAACTAGGGTACATTTTCTGGAATTTACACAGCTTTTAATTTATGACTGCCTATCTCATTTCTTGAGGTGCTAAAATGGCAGGGCAGTACAACCCCCCCCCCAAATGACCCCATTTTGGAAAGTAGACACCCCAAGGAAATTGCTGAGAGGCATGTTGAGCCCATTGAATTTTTTTTTGTCCCAAGTGATTGAATAATGACAAAAAGAAAAAAAAAATTACAAAAAGTTGTCACTAAATGATATATTGCTCACACATGCCATGGTTATATGTGGAATTGCACCCCAAAATACATTCTGCTGCTTCTCCTGAGTATGGGGATACCACATGTGTGGGATTTTTTGGGAGCCTAGCCGCGTACGGGACCCCGAAAACCAAGCACTGCCTTCAGGATTTCTAAGGGCATACATTTTTGATTTCACTCCTCACTACCCATCCCAGTTTTGAAGGCCATAAAATGCCAAGATAGCACAAAACCCCCCCAAATTACCCCATTTTGGAAAGTAGACACCCCAAGCTATTTGCTGAGAGGCATGGTGAGTATTTTACAGCTCTCATTTGTTTTTGAAAATTAAGAAAGAAAAAACATTTATTTTTTTCTTCTTTTTTCAATTTTCAAAACTTTGTGACAAAAACCGAGATCTGCAAAATACTCACCATACCTCTCAACAAATAGCTTGGGGTGTCTACTTTCCAAAATTGGGTCATTTGGGGGGGTTGTGTGCCATTTGGGCATTCCATGGCCTCTGAAACTGTGATAGGCAGTGAGGAGTGAAATCAAAAATTTACACCCTTAGAAAGCCTGAAGGCGATGCTTGGTTTTTGGGGTCCTGTACGCGGCTAGGCTCCCAAAAAGTCCCACACATGTGGTATCCCCGTACTCAGGAGAAGCAACAGAATGTATTTTGGGGTGTAATTCCACATATAACCATGGCATGTTTGAGCAATATATCATTTAGTGACAACTTTTTGTACATTTTTTTTGTCATTACTCAATCACCTGGGACAAAAAAAAAATATTCAATGGGCTCAATATGCCTCTCAGCAAATAGCTTGGGGTGTCTACGTTCCAAAATGGGTCATATGGGGAGGTTTTGAACTTTCCTGGCATTTTATGCATAACATTAGGAAGCTTATGTCACACATCATCCACTCTTCTAACCACTTAAAGACAAAGCCCTTTCTGACACTTTTTGTTTACATGAAAACATTTTTTTTTTTGCAAAAAAATTACGTTGAACCCCCAAACATTATATATTTTTTTAAAGCAAAGGCCCTACAGATTAAAATAGTGGGTGTTGCATTTTTTTTTCCACACAGTATTTGCGCAGCGATTTTTCAAACGCATTTTTTGGGGAAAAAATACACTTTTTTTAATTTTAATGCACTAAAACACACTATATTGCCCAAATGTTTGATGAAATAAAAAAGAGGATCTTAGGCTGAGTACATGGATACCAAACACGACATGCTTTAAAATTGCGCACAAACGCACAGCAGGGACAAACTACATACATTTTTAAAAGCCTTTACAGGTTACCACATTAGATTTACAGAGGAGGTCTACTGCTAAAATGACTGCCCTCGATCTGACCTTCGCAGTGATACCTCACATGCATGGTGCAATTGCTGTTTACATATGACGCTAGACCGACGCTTGCGTTCGCCTTTGCGCAAGAGCAGGGGGGGGACAGGGGTGCTATTTTTTTTATTTTTTTATTATTTATTTTGCTTTTTTTATTTTATTTTTAAATTGTTCCTTCCATTTTATTTTTTTTTACCATTTTTATTGTTATCTCAGGGAATGTAAATATCCCCTATGATAGCAATAGGTAGTGACAGGTACTCTTTTTTTGAAAAAAATTGGGGGGTTAGACCCTAGATCTTTCCTCTGCCCTCAAAGCATCTGACCACACCAAGATCGGTGTGATAAAATGCTTTCCCAATTTCCCAATGGCGCTGTTTATATACGGGGGGGGACATTCCCTCCCACTGCTTGTAAAAGCAGTTTAGAGGCTAATTAGCCACTATAATTGCTTTTACATGAAAGCCGGCTGCTGGCTGAAAAGAATGATACCAAGATGATACCTAAACCCGCAGGCATCATTCTGGTATAACCATTCAAAGTCCAGCAACATACCAGTACGTTGCTGGTCCTTGTTGAACATGTATTGTAATCTTCTTTTTTTTTCATGCAGCCTGTTGGCTGAATGAAAAAAAGAGATTGATCGGTGGGTATGCCCACCATTAGAATACCTCCCTTCATCCACCCACTTCTAATGATGGGCATACATGCACTATTTATATATGCCGAAGCATGGGGCATCCTCCCGCAAAAAAGTTATGCCACGTACACACGGTCGGACTTTTCCACGGGCAAGCCTCCGTCGGAATTTCGACCGTATGTACGCGGCATAAAAGGTTATGCTGCGTACATACGGTCAGAGTTTTCCACGGGCAAGCCTCCGTCAGAATTTTTACCGTATGTACGCGGCATTAGGAGCAAAATCGCTCCTCCGCCCCTGCTGCCCCCATGCTTTGGCATATATGCTCTTTTTTTTTTACTGTGGTGGTGAAATCACCTCCTACAGCGTTGGAGTCACGGCTTTATGTATCGTGGGAGCAAACGCTGTTGCTGTGAAGATAAATAAATCCGCGCTGCAACTGAATGGCGTACCTGAAAACAAAAAGTTACATACCTGAAAAGCAAGCATGATAAAACATTGCAGAATAGAATACAGTAAAAAAGAGCAGAACAATAGAGAGAAAATAGAGAGAGAGAGAACAATAAAACGACAACTATTTTTGGTTTTTTTATTTTATATTTTTTTTGTGTTTTTGTTTTTTACGTTTTTTTTTGTTTTTGTTTTACACTTTTTTTTTACTCAACTGTAATGGTTTGGGTCTCTCAAAATGTGATGGCATCTTGGGAGACCCTGTGTAAGTGTGTCCTAGTCTGTGAAATGCTGTACCCTATGCTAAAACTTCACTTTTGAGTGGTAGCGTTCAAAACATTCACCAAGGCAAAGACCAGGTTTGTCAGGACAGAGTGGACAAAAATAACGGGTGTCACGCCTAAATCCACGCTTGCTACAGGCACAACATCTTTTTTGGGGGGCTCGTTGGGTAGGGGTACTCTCGAGGACATACGGATAATGCCTCTCATGCAGCCGGCTTACTGCATTTGGTAGGGGATGGTGAGGTGCAGAACCGCCTGGATACAGGAGTTCTGTGACTATCTCATTCTGGAATTTTAGGAGAGATAAAGTCCCACCTGAAGCTCTGTATAGCACATGAGCGTTCAGCAAAGCCAGTTGGAATAAGGATAGAGACATTTTTTTGTACCAGCGTCTCGCCTTACGGGCAATGTGATATGGCGCCAACTTCTGGTCGTTGAAGTCCATCCCTCCAATATTTTGGTTATATTCGTGGACACAGAGGGGTTTCTCCACAACACCAGTCGCCATACGAATTTGGACTGCCGTGTCTGCATGAAGGGAGGTAAGAAGGAGAAGAAGAAGTCATGTGACATGACGATACGTGCGTTAGGATCAGCAACAGATACACCGACAGCTGCAAGAGAGGAGATGAGCTCAGTGCTCGTTTGAGATTGTCATTTCCCTTATCTATGAAATGTGAGTGTTTTACAAGCTTTTATAATAAATTCCCCAGTGATCACAAACCTACACTATGTGCACCTTGTATGTTTCTTATTTTTTTTTTATAATTCAGCTTTTATTAAAGATTTTGTTTACATAAAAAACAACATTTAACATTCCTTTCCATACTACATACATTCACTTTCCCTTTGGGGTTGGGGGGGGTCTCTCCCCCGCTGCCATTTTGCCTCACCACTCCTTCCCCACGCCACCCCTCCGGGAGAGAGAGAGAGAGAGAGAGAAAAAATTTTTTTTTAGTGTACTTAGCATTCCCCTATTTATATGTGTTACCCATTCTCTTGGGTATATACCCTTCTGTTTACTTTGTATTTAGTGTGTAATATATATTTCCCTCTTTGGTTGCTTTTTTCCTTCTTATTAGACTGTGCTCAACCCTCTCCGTGTATTATACTTTGTATGTTTCTTATACATGTTCCACTGGCACTCTGAGGTTGCTGCAGGACCATATGGTTGGAATCATCACAGCCTGCATATATACGAGCTTGGCGTTCGTAGGATTGCTGTCCATGCTCACCAGTTTGATGTGAGTGTGAGAATACATCCTTTGGTCACTTGTTTGCTGAACCCACAGAGTTACGCTATAAATTTCTTTTTTTGTTTGTGTATTTCTATGCATCCATGTGAGTGAGATCATACTTCCATGCAAGATTGCTGCAATGCTGTCCACATTAGAAGTCCCAGTAGATGCTGTCTCTTCCCAGCAGGGAGGTAAGCTGCTAGTGAGCACTGGGTGGATTTGCACCAGAGTTTCTTCTTTCAATCACTCTACGGGTGATGGGACTTGCTACACATTGGATTTTTTGATATTTACAGGAAGTTTTTGGAGGATTCCATTGCTCACAGTTCTGTGTTATACACTTTATCACATACCGGCACCATTATTTTCAGGAATCGTTTGAGAATTTCACTGTTTTTTTAGTTTTGTGCTATACACCTTCATTATATATATATTGTTATATATTTTATTTCTTTGATATTATATGCACAGGTTGATCACTTAGAGTGATACATGTTTTTGCATACATCATTAATTGTCCACTATTGGTTACACACCTTTCAGGTGTATAGGTGTGATTCATTCAGTTTATGCACATACTATTTATGTTACACATTGGTTGTCAACACGCTACTGCATCTGGTTGGTTAGTTTTAGATTTAATTATTTGGTTAGTATCAGGTAGTTTCCTTTTCCAGATCCTTCCCTTCACTTCCTTCACTAGTTATAATCACAGCGCAGCCACCATCACCCTTTTTTCATTTAAGAAGGAAAACATTCTTATTATCCCTCCACTTCAAAGCAAGCAAATTATTACACTTCAAGCAGGCTCTCTCCCCCAGCCTAAGACGGAAATCTACAAGCCCCTGGGGAAAGCCCTGGCGATTAGGTCGCACAGTGCCACATGCTCCAATCTGATGATCAAACAAGTGACTAAACAGTGGCACGCTCGTGTAATAATTGTCCACATACAAGTGGTACCCGAATAAGGGTGACACCAAGTTCCACACTAACTTGCCAGCGCTCCCTATGTAATCCGGGCAGTTGACCGGCTCAACCTGACTATCTTTTCCCTCAAAAATCGTAAAGCTCCATACATAGCCTGTTGCCCTGTCACAGAACTTATAGACCTTGACCCCGTATCTGGCACGCTTGCTGGGAAGGTACTGCTTGAAAGACAAGCGGACAGAAAATTTAATCAGGGACTCATCAACGCAGACAACTTGATCGGGAATAAACAAGGCGGCAAAACGTTCGTTGAAGTGGTTTATGAGGGGCCGAATTTTGTAGAGCCGGTCGCATTTAGGGTCTCCACGTGGATGACAAAGTTCATTGTCGTTGAAGTGCATGAACCGCAAAATCTGTTGGTATCGTTTCCTGGGCATGAAGGCAGAGAACACGGGCATGTGGTCAATTGGGTGTGTGGACCAATAAGCACGTATTGACGAAAATGTATGTGTGCCCATGTTGAGGGAAAGGCCCAGGTCTTAAATTCGGAAACCGTAATTGGTTTCCAATCTCTGGCAATGGAAGGCAACTGGGGATTAGCGGCGATGAATTGACCAACATATAAATTACTCTGGTCCACAATAGATCTATAGAGATCTTCCGTGAAAAACAGCGAATGAAAATCAAGTGGCATAAAATCAGCTGTTTCCACCTGAATACCGGGTTGGGCAGTGAATGGGGGGAGTACGGGTTCTGCAGAAGTGGTGGGGACCCAATCAGGATAGGCGAATTCTGCAGGAAGAGCACTATGGGCACGATGGGCCTGCCTTTGTCTTCTTCTTCTTGGTGGCAGCGGGACACTACTTGTGCTTGCCACCTCGCCAGCTTGAACTGCACTTATGGGACTCGCCGCGTCACCTCGTGATACTGCAGTGCTGGATGTACGCCCAGGCTGTACTAGGCCACTGGTGCTTGCCAGTTCACCAGAAGGAATAGCGGCACTAGTACTACTCTGCTCCATGATACGAGAGACCTGCGGTTCTTGCTCCTCAACAACCTCAGAAGATCGGGATCGGGTGCGCCTGACCTTAGCAGGGACCTCATCTTTGTCGCCCGGGCTATCTGACATGGAGCCGCTGTCTTCTACGGGAAGGTATTCTGAGCCTGAATCTGACAGATCCGTGACCTCCTCTTCACTATCTGTCATGCTCAGAATCTCGTAGGCCTCTTTACTAGTGTACCTTCGATTTGCCATTTTGGGCTCTAAATTTAGGGGTACACTAGTAAGATTCACAGGAAAAAAAGCACCTGACTGTCGTCAGCAAATATATCAAACGCTACAAAAAAAACTGTTAGCGATCGCAGGGATCAAGCCTGACTCTGTGAACGCTGCAGTTATGTGTGTTGTGTTTGGTAAGTTACAGTGATCGATCGATACTGCACTTGGGTGGGCTGGGCTGGTCTGGGCGGAGGGGCTAAATGCAGGTGCTAGCAGGTATCTGGGCTGATCCCGCTAACACTGCGTTTTTGGGAACCCTAAACCGCTGGGGACGCTAGTATAGATCTGATCAGATCAGATATTGATCTGTTCAGATACTATACCACTAAGGGAGGTGTTTGCTTTGCGCGTGGGTGTTAGCGTTACTGGCACTAACCTAACGCTGCCAGGGGCGACGCAGACCCTCTCTGGCGCTAAAACCTAATTGATATCACCCGCCGGGTGATCAGGGGGTTAAACCTTTATTGGGTTATATATGGCGGGTGCCCTGATGCTATAAAAAGCAAACTAACCAACCAGCGTCACCCGTAACACTTATACGGTGATCACTGGTGAAAGGGTTACCTAGGGGCAATCAGGGGGTTAAAACCTTTATTAGGTAATATATAGGGGTACCTGGTGCTATACAAAAACCTGACGGGTAACCTAAATAACTAACTGGCTAACCAGTGTCACCAGTGACACTTATTACAGTGATCACTGGTAAAAGGGTTAACTCTAGGGGCGATAAAGGGGTTAAACCTTTATTATATAATATATTTGGGTACCTGAAGCTATAAAAACCTGCGGCGAACCTAAAAAAAATAACTTGCAACCTAGGGGCACCACCGACACTAATACAGCGATCAGAAAAACGATCGCTTAGTGACGCTGGCGATAGGGGATGAAAGGGTTACCTAGGGGGCAATCAAGGGGTTAAACCTTTATTAGGGGGGGGGGTTAGGGGGCTACCCTGGACCTAAAGGGGCCTAAACCTAACTGCCCTGCAACTTTTTACTGTCACAAATGACACTAAATGCAGCGATCAGATAAAAAATGATCACTGCAATCAGTGACACTGTGACTGGGGGCTGGGGGGTGACCTGGGGGTGACTGGGGGGTGAAATCTGTGCCTACGTGTCAGTGGGCTGTTGGTGCACTAACCTACGTCTTCTCTCCTTGGAGCTGCGGACGAAAAGACCGCCACGAGGAGAGATGACATTACTTCCTCTGCTTGTGTTTTTACATTTACACAGCAGAGGAAGTATATCATTCGCTGGGAGCGATCGCCAGGGGGTGGCCAGAAACGAATGGCCGCTCCCTCATCACGGATCGCTCCCGAACGCATAACCACTGCTCACTGTACCGGAGGGGCGTCCGATCGGACCCCCCACCCATACGAAGGCAGTCACATACAGGTACGTGATTGTGCCTGTCCGTGCCATTCTGCTGACGTATATATACAGTGAGCGGTCGTTAAGTGGTTAAACGGGAACCTTTAGTGTCCCTTTAAGGTAAAAAAAACCTTCTGTGTGCAGCAGACCCCCTCAGCCCCCCTAATACTTACCTGAGCCCCATCTAGATCCAGCGATCTTGCAGCAGTGTCTCAGCTGCCTGGGACTCCCCTCCTCATTGGCTGAGACAGCAGCGTAGTGCCATTGGCTCCCACTGCTGTTAATCAAAGTCAGTCAGCCAATGAGAAGAGAAAGGGGGTAGGGCCAGGCTTCAGCTCCATGTTTGAATGGACACAGAGAGCAGCGGCTCGGGTGCCCCCATAGCAAGCTGCTTGCTGTGTGGGCACTTAGCAGGAGGGAGGGGCCGGGAGCACTGGCGAGGGACCCGAGAAGAGGAGGATCTGGGCTGCTCTGTGCAAAACTACTACACAGAAGGGCTAAGTATAACATGTTAGTTATTTTTAACTAAAAAAAAAGAAACTTTAGTATCACTTTCCACACATTTATTATTCATATATTTTTTTCTCATAATAGCACACTGACATCTCTGATAAGGCATTTTTATTGTGAAAGGAATAAATGGGCAACACAGTGGCTAAGTGGTTAGCACTTCCACCTCACAGCACTAGGGTCGAATCCCAACCACTGCACTACCTGCCTGGAGTTTGCATGTTTTCTCTGTGCCTGTGGGTTTCCTCCCACACTCCAAAGACATGCTGGTAGATTAATTGGCTCCTGTTTAAACTGGTATGAATGTGATTTAGGGGCAGGGATTGATGTGAATATATATATATGTAATAAAGCGCTGTGTAAATTGACGGCGCTATATAAGTACCTATAATAAAATAAAGCTAATGCATGGAAACATGAACCTTGAATTGGCTTCATTGTCAAAAGTCTAAAGCAGGCCAGGCTGGCATTTCTTTACCTGCTTTCAATCTTCAATCTGGAGTTGACTGCAGAAAAAAACATCTGAAGCCAAAAACAGCAACTGTAAAAATGACCAGTGTGCACGAGGCTTTAAAGCAGCTGTAAACCCCCCAAAAAAAACCTGCAAGACAAAAGGCACAATGAGCTAGCATGCATACTAGCTCATTATGAAATACTCACCTTAGATCAAAGCCCCCGCAGTGGTCCCAGTACACAGCTCCGGCCGGCAACATCACTCCTGGAGTTACTTTCAGGTATCGCGGGGTCCGGCGCTGTGATTGTCCAGAGCCACAATGACGTCACTCCCGCGTATGCGGGGGCCACAAGGAATGCCATACTAACTGAAGCAGTGGCACGAACGTGCCATTGCTTCAGTGCGCATGTGCTGATGATGACGGCACATGCTGATACAGGGGATATCTCCTAAACCGTGCAGGTTTAGGAGATATCCGGGGTAGCTACAGGTAAGCTTTATTATAGGCTTACATGTAGTCAAAAGTGGAGTGTAAAGGTTTACAACCACTTAAAAGCGTAACTAAACCATCCTATCCTTTACAGCCAAGGAATCTGCTTCTGTTTGATCTGCAACTGCTATGGTGCTGCACATGTGATCAGTTATGACACCAGCCATTTGATGGTTTGACAGTTTGGTTGAGGACACAAGCAAAGGTGACAGTTAGCAATCCCTGCATTCCAGGAATGTAACTTTTTTGAAACCGTTAAATCGATGGATTTAGTTCCGCTTTATGATTTACTGCTGTTCAGTGGCTCTAATCTTCAGCAAAATGTCAGCCTCTAGCAAGAAGAAACAGAAACAATGCTGGAGGAAATTTACAGTACACACTCATTTTGGTAGCATACCTATTCATTTGGAATGTATGTTCCTTGAGTTTTTTTATTAAGTTGTTATGTGTAAAGTTCTGCTTTAGACCCGGTTCACACAGGGGCGACTCCGGACGCGACTTCTGGTTTCCCCGAGTTGCCCCAAGTCGTGCTATTTTTAAAAATAATTGACGTAAATGGAGCCGTTTTAATGTACACGACTGCAGTCGCTCCGACTTCAAAAAAGGTTCCTGTACTACTTTAATCCGACTTCTAGGCGACTTGTACCCATTGATTTCAATGGAAGTCGCCTCCAAGTCGGATCCCCTGTCTTAAAGTGGTTGTATACCCAAATTTTGTACAAGCACCTACAGGTAAGCCTACATTAAGGCTTACCTGCAGGTGCTTGTAATATCTCCGAGACCTACACAGTCTCGGAGATATTTGCAAAAAAACTGTACCGCTATCTACGGCGCATGCGCGCCGTAGATAACGGCGCAGGCGCACTGAGCGCGGCGGCTCTTGAATGGGAACCTGCCGTACACTGCCGGTAGTTCGCGCATGCGCGGGGATCGTGCCGTTCCCCGCGCATGTGCGGGAGTGACGTCATCGCCGCTCCGGCCAATCACAGCGCCGGAGCGGCGATACCCGGAAGTCACTCCGGGTATCATGGATTCGACGGAGGACGCGTCCGAGGACCGCTGCGGGGGCTTCGATCTAAGGTAAGTGATTGATAATGAGCTAGTATGCTAGTCATACTAGCTCATTATACCTTTGCCTTGCAGGTTAACCAAAAAAAAAAAAAAAGTTTTGCGGTATACAACCGCTTTAACTGAAGCAACTTTACAGGAAGTAAAAATTGTTTTCCAGGCAAACCCCTCCCACAGAGCTGATTTATTGTTTGATTGGCCACTGGAAAGCCTCCTGTCCTGGAGGCAACTTGAAGTTGCCTGGAATCGCGCTGTGATTCATACTCAAGTCGTGTCCAAGTTGCCTCCCAAAGTCGCGCTGGAAGTCGTGTTGCCCCTGTGTGAACCCGCTCTTAAGGATTTAAAAGAACTTTCTCACCTATTTATGGTATGACTACCTCTTGGGGTAATCGAGGGCACAGGTAGAATGTATGTTCCTTGCTAAGAACATTATTTTTTATCAAGTTGTTATGGCTAAAGTTCCGCTTTAAGTAGCTACATATGATGCAAAATGCCCAGGGGGGCACCTTGCACTCTCTTCTGGGAAAGGAAGCTTATATAGCTACTAGGGATATACCTTGAAACAGAAGAAAAGGTAATTTGCTCACTGAAACCTCTTCAACATACCACCTAATACAGGCATCCTCTGACCACTGGTGGCCCGTCCATGCGGGGCGCATGGGCGCCGCCCCCCCTAATCCATGCACCCTAATCTACATGCAGGCATCAGACGCATGCATTCCAATGTTTTCTTTTTTCTTTTTTAGAAGCACATGATTAGAGCCTGAGAATCTAATTGGCTTCAAAAAAGGGTGGGCTACAAGCCTTAACCTTTGAGAAAGCCCATTGGGCGCTACGTGTGAGGTGGGAACTAACAATCACACTGGGACTAGATGGAGCTGTGTATGCAAGAGGATTGTATTTTTACTTCTGAAATGTGAGTGGATTTTTATATTGAGAAAGAAATACTTTTTATTAGCGATTTACACCATGGTTCTTTCCTCTTGCCTCCTATATGAATGACACCACGTTGAGCGCATATAGACCTCCTGTAATTAGCGAGGTCCATTCAAGCAGGTGAGGAGACACCCATAGGTGGGGTGAAGGCCACTGTGGTGATTAGGGATGAGCTCGGTGTTCGAGTTGAACATACGTTCGACTCGAACATCGGCTGTTTGCGCGTTCGGCGAACAACGAACGATTTGGGCCGTTCGCGCCAAATTCGAGTGACGCGAACGGCCCACAATACACTGCGCCATCGCAGTGCAATCCCGGCGCTGTGATTGGCCAAGCATGCACTGTGACCCTGCATGCTTGGCCAATCACAGCGCCGGCAGCGAGGAGAGCAATGATTGGCCACAGGCAGGATGCCTGTGGCCAATTATAGCTGAGGGGGTTTAGTACACGCCCCACACTATAAAAGGCCGCCAGCGCGGCGGCCTCGTGTAGTGTGTTCCGGAGCAGGGAAAGTGAAGGATAGGCAGGGACAGTGTCAAATCTATTCTTTGCTAAACCTTGTGTGTAGGGACAGAGAAGGATAGGCAGGGAGAGTGTCAGTGTCATATTCTTTGCTAAACCTTGTGTGTAGGGAGAGAGAAGGATAGGCAGGGAGAGTGTCAGTGTCATATTCTTTGCTAAACCTTGTGTGTAGGGAGAGAGAAGGATAGGCAGGGAGAGTGTCAGTGTCATATTCTTTGCTAAACCTTGTGTGCAGGGAGAGAGAAGGATAGGCAGGGGACAGTGTCAGTGTCATTGTTGCTAAGCCTCCTGCACATTATACACCTGAAGCTAGCCCGTATTGCTGTGTTTTCCTGGTGTGTTACACCAACAGGCATTTGCAGCACTTACAACGGACGTAGTGTGCCTCCTGCACAATATACACCTGAAGCTAGCCCGTATTGCTGTGTTTTCCTGGTGTGTTACACTACCAGGCATTTGCAGCACTTACAGCGGACGTAGTGTGCCTCCTGCACATTAAACACCTGAAGCTAGCCCGTATTGCTGTGTTTTCCTGGTGTGTTACACTACCAAGCATTCGCAGAACTTACAGCGGACGTAGTGTGCCTCCTGCACATTATACACCTGAAGCTAGCCCGTATTGCTGTGTTTTCCTGGTGTGTTACACTACCAGGCATTTGCAGCACTTACAGCAGACGTAGTGTGCCTCCTGCACATTAAACACCTGAAGCTAGCCCGTATTGCTGTGTTTTCCTGGTGTGTTACACTACCAGGCATTTGCAGCACTTACAGCGGACGTAGTGTGCCTCTTGCACATTAAACACCTGAAGCTAGCCCGTATTGCTGTGTTTTCCTGGTGTGTTACACTACCAGGCATTTGCAGCACTTACAGCAGACGTAGTGTGCCTCCTGCACATTAAACACCTGAAGCTAGCCCGTATTGCTGTGTTTTCCTGGTGTGTTACACTACCAGGCATTTGCAGCACTTACAGCGGACGTAGTGTGCCTCTTGCACATTAAACACCTGAAGCTAGCCCGTATTGCTGTGTTTTCCTGGTGTGTTACACTACCAGGCATTTGCAGCACTTACAGCAGGCCTAGTGTGATTCCTGCAAAATATTCTCCTGAAGCTAGGCCGTATTGCTGTGTTTTCCTAGTGTGTTACACCAACAGGCATTTGCAGCACTTACAGCAGGCGTAGTGTAATTCCTGCAAAATATACTCCTGAAGCTAGGCCTTATTGCTGGTTTTCCCATCTCCCTGCAGGCCATTAGAATGTCTGGAAGGCAAACAAGGAGAGGCAGACAGTCAGGAGCCAATAAAAGAGGGCAAGCAGGCTCTGTGTCTAGAGACAACAGTGCTGGTCGTGGACACGGTGCATCGCCATCAGCTCGTGGCCATGGGACACGCTTGTCCTTCTTTTCTGCAGCTGGATGTGTTGAGCCACATCATGCTGAAGACTTGGTAGAGTGGATGACCAAGCCCTCCTCATCCCCCTCATACTCTCTCACCCAGGCTCAGGGTACTGGCAAAGCAGCTACCAAAGCGTCCTCATCCCTGGTATCAATGTCATCATCAGTCACTTCTTCCCTAGACCCACCATGTCCTCCTGAAGGGAGTCCCCCGAACTGTTTGAGCACAGTGTTGGGTACATGCTCCAGGAGGATGCCCAGCGTTTCGAAGGGTCTGATGATGGTACCCAGCTAGAGGAAGGCAGTAGCGTGAGAGCAGAGAGAGGGGATGCTCAAGAAGGACACCAATCTGGCAGTCATGTTCCAGCAGCTGCAGCATACTGCCAGATTGGCTCCAGTGATGAGGAGGGAGGGGATGATGAGGTCACTGACTCCACGTAGGTGCCTAATAGGAGAGCGGAGGAGGATGAGGAGGAGGCACATCTCCAACGAGGCAGGATGCCCTTGGGGGGCCAGCGTAAGGGCAGCACACCGACAGAATCACACCGCAGAGCTCCGCCTGTGAAGGGCGCTGCCTCTGCCCGTTATTCAAAAAGTTCTTTGGTGTGGGCCTTTTTTGAGTCGAGTGCATCAGATCGCACAGCTACTGTTTGCAACATATGTCTCAAGCGTATATCGCGTGGCCAAAACATCAGCCGCTTGGGCACCACATGCTTGACCAGACATATGTTGACCTGCCATGCAGCTCGTTGGCAAGCCTACCTTAAAGACCCACACCAAAGAACAAAGCGGACCTCTCCTTGCACCGCATCAGCTGGGATCTTCAACCCCACTATACCTTCAGTCCTCTCTGAAACCTGCACTGAGAGGAATGAAGGTGTAGAATTAGGTGTGTCACAGCCAAGTACTTGCGGGCACTCTGCTAGCAGTACACCGACGTCCGATTCTAGCAGGCAAATTTCCCTGCCCCAGCTGCTGGACCGTCGAAAGAAGTTCACTCCCAGCCATCCACATGCCCAGCGGTTGAATGCTAGCTTGGCTAAATTGCTAGCGCTTCAACTGCTGCCTTTTCAGTTGGTAGACTCGGCCCCCTTCCGTGAGTTTGTGCAATGTGCGGTTCCTCAGTGGCAGGTTCCCAAACGCCACTTTTTCACACGGAAGGCGATTCCGGCTCTCTACCGGCATGTGGAAGGCAATGTCTTGGCCTCGCTGGACAGGGCGGTCAGCGGTAAGGTGCATATTACCGCTGACTCATGGTCCAGCAGGCATGGACAGGGACGTTACCTTTCTTTCACGGCCCATTGGGTCACTCTTTTGGCAGCTGGGAAGGATGCAGGACAAGGTGCAGTAGTGTTGGAGGTTGTTCCGCCGCCATGCCTCCAAAATGCTACTACTGGTTGTGACACACCTCTCTCCTCCACCCCCTCCTCTTCTTCTTCCTCTACGGCCTCTTCCTGTGCTTTGTCCTCGGAACCAGCGGTGCTCCGTAGGCGTTCAAGGGGCTACGCAAGTACGCAGGCAAAAAGATGCCATGCCGTGCTTGCGCTGGTGTGTTTGGGGGACAGGAGCCACACTGGGGCAGAGGTTCTGTCTGCTCTGCAGGGGCAGGCCGAGAGGTGGTTGACGCCACGCCAGCTTAAGCCAGGAATGGTGGTTTGCGACAATGGCACCAACCTCCTCTCCGCCCTCCGACAGGGACAACTGACCCATGTGCCCTGTGTGGCTCACGTCCTTAACCTGGTGGTGCAGCGGTTCTTGGGCAGGTACCCGGGCTTACAGGATGTCCTGAGGCAGGCCAGGAAAGTCTGTGTGCATTTCCGCAGATCTTATAATGCCAGTGCTCGCCTGGCTGAGCTGCAAAAGGAGTTGAACCTGCCCAAGAACCGCCTTATATGTGACATGCCCACCAGGTGGAACTCAACATTGGCCATGCTGCAGAGGCTGCACACGCAGCAGAGGGCCATCAATGAGTACCTGTGCGACTACGGCACCAGGACAGGGTCAGGGGAGCTCGGTTTTTTTTCACTACGCCAGTGGGGCATGATCAGGGATGCATGCACTGTCCTGGCACCATTTGAGGAGGCCACGAGGATGGTGATCAGTGACAGTGCATGCATCAGTACCTCTTGTCCACCTGTTGGAACATACGCTGCCTGGAATAATGGACAGGGCACTTGAGGCAGAACAGAGGCAGGAAGAGGAGGACTTCCTTGCCTCTCAAGGCCCCCTTTACCCAGACAGTGTTCCTTTTGTCCCACCCATCGCACAGGAAGAGGAGGAGGAGGATGAGGAGGAGGAGGAGGATTGTGTCAGCATGGAGGTGGAGCCTGGCACTCAGCATCATAAGCAGCAGTCTTTTAGGGATGATTTACAGTCCCAAGAAACCCGTGGACTTGTACGTGGCTGGGAGGAGGTGGCTGCGGATCATGTCGTCCTTAGTGACCCAGAGGACTCCGGACTGAATGCCTCAGCTAACCTACGCTGCATGGCCTCCCTGATCCTGCAAAGTCTGCGGAAGGATCCTCGTATTCTTCGGATCAAGGAGAGGGACCATTACTGGCTGGCCACTCTCCTTGATCCACGGTACAAGAGTAAGGTTGCGGACCTTATCTTACTGTCGCAGAGGGAGCAGAGGATGAGACAACTCCGGGAGGCCTTGCGGAAAGGTCTGTGCAACGCGTTCCCAGAGACTTGGTTACAAACTCCTGGTCCTGGACAACGAGTTGCTGAGGCTTCGGTCAGTCAAAGAAGGAGCGGTGGGGAAGGTGACCGTCTGACCGATGCGTTCAGACAATTCTTTTGTCCGCAGCCCCAAGGTATGATCGGTTCCAGCAACCATCGCCAGCGTCTGATATACATGGTGCAGGAATACCTAGGGGCAAGGTCAGACTTGGACACCTTCCCCACCGAAAATCCTCTGGCTTACTGGGTCTTGAGGATGGATCACTGGCCAGAGCTTGCACAGTATGCAATTGAGCTACTGGCCTGTCCTGCATCCAGCGTTCTTTTAGAACGCACATTCAGTGCTGCTGGAGGATTTGTCACGGATCACAGGGTGCGCCTGTCCACTGACTCGGATTGATCGACTGACCTTCATAAAGATGAACCAGTCTTGGATCACCACCAGCTACCAAACACCTGAAGCTGATATAACAGACTAATTTATTTTCAAATGTCACATCCCTTCAAGACTGATGCTGATGCTGAGTGACTGTCCTGTTATGTTGACTGACTATCCTCCTCCTCCTCAATGATCCGATTGATGATGATAGCTTGGAAGAACATTTTTATTTCTGGGTGCCGCCACCAGTGCCTAAGGCCCAATTTTTCAGCCCCTGTTTAACAGGGGTTTGTAATTACAATTTTGTATGCAATGCTTTGCAGCAGGGCTCATTCCTGCACTCCAACTAGAGTATCTGGGAGAGGTTGCAGTGTCGTGGGACCAGCACCAGTGCCTAAGGCCCAATTTTTCAGCCCCTGTTTAACAGGGGCGTGTAATTACAATTTTTGATGCAATACTTTGCAACAGGGCTCATTGCTGTGCTCCAAGTACAGTATCTGTGAGGGGTTGCAGTGTTGTGGCACCAGTGCCTAAGGCCCAATTTTTCTGCCCCTGTTTAACAGGGGCATGTAATTACAATTCTTGATCTAATAATTCACAGCAGGGCCCATTCCTGCGCCCACCAAGAGTAACTGTGAGGGCTTACAGTGTTGTGTCAACACCACCACCATCACCACCAAAGGCCCAATTTTTCAGCCCCTGTTCAACAGGGGCATGCAATTACAATTCTTAATCTAATAATTCACAGCAGGGCCCATTCATGCGCCCACCAAGAGTAACTGTGAGGGCTTACAGTGTTGTGTCAACACCACCACCACCAAAGGCCCGATTTTTCAGCCCCTGTTCAACAGGGGCATGCAATTACAATTCTTGATCTAATAATTCACAGCAGGGCCCATTCATGCGCCCACCAAGAGTAACTGTGAGGGCTTATAGTGTTGTGGCAACACCAACATGTAAGGGGCAAATTTCAGCAGAGTATATAGGGCAGGCCCCTACTTTCAAACATCCAACTTACAAACGACTCCTACTTGCAAACGGAAGGAGAGAACAGGAAGTGAGAGGAAATCTACCCCTAGGAAGGGAAATTCTCTCCTGTAAGAGTTAATATGGGAAAAAGGTGTCTCCTCTCTACTGATGCTTTATCACCAATCACTGTTTCAATAAAAACCCCACTTTTCAAAAACATTTGTCATTGGGACGGAAAGTGAGGTGAAATGTTCTGAACAGGGGCACAGACAGCAAAACAAATGTTACAGGGGTGATAACCCTTCCCTATGTTTTCCAAAAAGCTTAAAATTAGATTTTTTGGCTGGAGCTACACTTAAACAATGTACCTGTTCAAAATTACAAACAGAGGGGCTGGTAATGGGCTTGGGGGGGGGGGGGGGTGATGGGGTAGCTATGCCATTTTTCTCAAAGATTTTCATCCATATTACCGGGACCAGACATGACATTAAAGCCGCAAGCAGTTTTAAATGGCTTTTTTTTCCTTTAGAAATGTCATTTTGTGCAGGGACAGTTCTAAACACGGGAAACACGTGGCACTTCACAGGCATACTTTAGACACCCCCCAGGTACGATATTTAAAGGAATATTTGACTTTTTATTTTTTCACTTTATGCATCATTAAAATGACTGCTCTCGAAAAACGGCCGTTTTTAAAACTTCCTTTTGCATTGATACATGTCCCCTGGTGAAGAACCCGGTTTCCCAAACCCTTTTTAGGACAATAACATGCATAATAGTCGTTATAATTAGCACTTTAGATTTCGAACGTTCGCATCCATTGTATTTAATAGGGTTCTAACGTTCGTGCGAACTTTCGGTCCGTTCGCGGGTTCTGGTGCGAGCCGAACCCGGGGGTATTCGGCTCATCCCTAGTGGTGATCAGAGGCAATTACTGAAGAGCTGTTGGTGTATGGGACTGCACTTCTTTTCACAGACATTGAATCATTTATTGATGGACTGTATATATATTTAAAAGAAAAGATGGACTCACGTAATATTATTATATATAGATGATTTTTACACTGTTTTCAGATATTTATTTATGCACTATTAATTTGAATGCACTTTATTGAAGGAGAGCGCTGCACTTTTTTGTGACTATATATTTATTGCATTTTGTACAGGTGGTTTGATGCATAGTGGTGCTAGCTGCTTACTAAAGTATATAGAGTTGAGTCATTGTTTTTTTTTATACATAGGGATAGCGGGGAAAGTTCTTTTCACATTTATATTCCTTGAGTGCAACTGTTTTGGAAAATTCATCAGTACTTTAAGGCTGGATTCACACATGTGTGGTGCAAATACCAGCTCCATTTTCTCTGCTGTTCAGTGGTGCCTCTCTGTTGTAGCTGCGGATCACCTGACCTTGGAGAGGGGGAAAGGCGTAGTGAGCAGGGAGAGAATTTGTGAACGGAACGAATCTGCGAATCAGATGCATTCCCATAGACGATAATCTGCCTGCACCTCGCACTGCAAAGCCTAGAAAAGGCACAAGTTTTTTTGACAATGCGGAGTGTGAATGCAACACACATATGTGAACCAGATGCATTCCAACTAATAGATTTTAAAATGTTATGCGAATTGGATGCGATGTAAGCCGCATCCAATTCGCATAGGTGTGAACCCAGGCTTAAAGAGCAGTATGTTTTTTTTTTTCCAGAACCATACTTACCTAGGTGGATGCAGCATTGGTCTGATGCTGCATCTGTCCCTCACGGCCTCTTCACTGAAAACTGAGCGATCGAACACCACCGATGACTCAGTTCTCTCAGCTCCCCAAGCTCACTGGAGTGCTGAGCTCCGGAGGGGCGGGGAGCGGCCATCTCAGGCTCTCAGCGGCTCACTGAGGAGGCTGAGATGGGTATCAGTCTAGGCACCTGGTAAATACAGACTTTATTGTCGTGATGACGCGGTGCCTGGACTGATTCCTGTGACGTCAGCAGAGAGCGGACTTCAGCCCGCTCTCTGCTGAAAACGTGTCACAGGAGTGCAAAACGAATTGCATTCCTGTGATCCATAGGAGAAGCCCAGCCAAACACCAAACAAGCTTTGGCTGGACTTCTCCTTTAATTTCTATCTTGTTTAGATCAATTTAAAAGCTACTGTGAAGCAAACTAAAAAATTGATTAATTCTCCTAGTAACAATTAACCACTGTGCACTTAAACCCCTTTCCTAACCAGACCAATTTTCAGCCTTTCAGGGCTCTCACAATTTGAATGACAATTACGCAGTCATGCAACACTGTACCCATATGAAATTTTTGTTCTTTTTTTCCCACAAATAGAGCTTTCTTTTGGTGGTATTTAATCACCTCCTGGGTTTTTAATTTTTTGCGCTATAAAAGAAAAAATACAGAAAATTCTGTAAAAAAATGCATTTTTCTTTGTTTCTGTTATAAAATTTTGCAAATTAATAATTTTTCTTCATAAATTTTGACCAAAATTTATACTGCTACATATCTTTGGTAAAAATAACCCAAATCAGTGTATATTATTTGGTCTTTGTGAAAGTTATAGAGTACACAAGCTATGGTGCCAATCTCTGAAAATGTATCACACCTGAAGTACTGACGGCCTATCTTATTTCTTGAGACCCTAACATGCTAGGAAAGTACAAATACCAGTCAAATGACCCCTTTTTGGAAAGTAGACATTCCAAGGTATTTAGTAAGAGGCATGGTGAGTTTTTCGAAGTTGTCATTTCCCACAATTCTTTGCAAAATCCAGTTTTTCTTTTTCTTTTTTTTTTCAACAAAATTGTCATATTAGCAGGTTATTTCTAACACACAGCATATACATATCAGAAATTACACCCCAAAATACATTCTGCTATTACTCCCGAGTATGGCGATACCACATGTGTGAGACTTTTACACAGCGTGGCCACATACAGAGGCCCAACATGCAGGGAGCACCTTCAGGCGTTCTGGAGCATAAATTACACATCCAATTTCCTGACTACCTATTACACTTTTGAAGGCCCTGGAGCACCAGGACAATGGAAATGCCCGAAAAATGACCCCAGAGTATGGCTGAGTATGGCTGGGTATCGCCGAGTATGGCTGGGTATCGCCGAGTATGCCTGGGTTTTGCCAAGTATGGCTGGGGTGGATGGGATAGATGGTGGAGGGATGGCAGAGTATTGTGGAGGGATGGCAGAGTATGGTGGAGGGATGGCAGAGTATGGTGGAGGGATGGCAGGATGGCAGAGTATGGTGGAGGGATGGCAGGATGCAGAGTATGGTGGAGGGATGGCAGAGGGATGGCAGAGTATGGTGGAGGGATGGCAGGATGGAAGCATGGCAGAGTATGTTGGAGGGATGGCAGGATGGCAGAGGGATGGCAGGATGCAGAGTATGGTGGAGGGATGGCAGGATGCAGAGTATGGTGGAGGGATGGCAGAGGCTGCAGTTGTCACTGAGCAGCGCTGTGGGCACTACACATCCAGCCCACAGCACTGCTACATCCGATCTCTCCCCTCTCCGCTCACACTGTACAGAGAGGTGAGAGAGGAACCGGACATCACGCGGGTTTGTTTACATGTGATCGCTCCGTCATTTGTCGGAGCGATCACGTAGTAAACGGCCGCTGTCAGCGCCCATTTACCGTGATCCGTGATGCGCTGGGTCCTCTGGATGCATTGCATACTAGCACATTATGAAAGAACTGCCTTGATACAAAGCTCTCCGTTGCAGAGTCACTGTTGCAAAGGCTTTCATCTTCAAGACCGTGGCACAGAGCTATGAAGGAGCGGCACCGGTATGCTGTGCCTTCAGAGCACATGTGACGGTGGCATTACTGGCTGCTGCTCACTAGAATATCTCCTAATGGTGCACATTTAGGAGATATTCATTTAACTTACAGGTAAGCTTTATTATAAGCTCACCTGTAGGTAAAAATAAAATTGGAGAGTTTACTACCACTTTACAGCACCCAAATGTATGACTTTACGTGATTTTCATGGTGTCCCCATTCTGTTATTCAGATATTACAATGTTTTGTGGGGGGGATAAGTAACCTTTTTAGCGGGTCCCAGCCCCACACTTCTGGGTTTCTTTTCCCTGCTGTCCGAAGCTTTCTGGGACACTGAAGTCATGCATCGGAAGAGACTTTGGATCAATCTCTGCCGCAGTACACATGTAATGCTGCATGTCATCAGGTGGTAGGCTCAAAGAACCTGGCCTTCTGATAATGTTATGTGACAGCAGGAAGGTAAAGTCACCTGGTTGCATCCAGGGGGGTAGATAAATTTCTCCCAGATTCAGGCTTTATGCCGACTTATACAACTAGGGAGGGAGTTGATGAAGCCCAGCTGAGGCTAGTGGGCTCATGGATGACTCATACCTCTAGGGAGAGGGCTGGGCGTCGTGCAGGCAGGGAGTTGATGAGACCAGCTGAAGCCTGTCAGTTCGTTTAAGGCCTCTATAAAAACTCCCAGATTCATTAGGTGTTTGCTCATGCCTGGAACCAGACCTGTGTGGACTGTCTAGGGAGAGTGAACCCCTGTGCGGTGAGAAAAAGCCTGTGTGGCTATTTGTTTGGACATTGACTAAACCAGGGACTTAGGGACTAGGACAGCACCAGGCTGATCCCAGTTGTTAGTTAGGAAACCTGCATGTTTAGTCAGAGGTCAAGCTGACCAGGATTTATTTTGTTTATGTTTCTTTTTGGCTTTGCTGTGTTTTTGTCACTGTACATAGAGAAATAAACCGCACCTTTTGATTTTGAAAACCACAACCTCCGTCTGCTGGCCCTGTTTTCGTGTGGGGAGCCCAACCAGGGGGTCACACACACCCGCTACCGAGTTAACCCCCTCACAGTTAGAAGAGAAGATGGCAGCGCAAGAACCATATCAGACAAATTAGCTGGGCAGGTCAGTATGTTTTTTAGGACAACTCAGCTGTCAAAGTAAGTGGGAAATAAAGGGGATAGTACATTTCCTCTTTAAGCCCAGGTTCACACTGAGCTGCGGGAATAAAGCCGTGCGAGTTCCAAGACTAATTTTATCCATAAATCAACTATATTACAAAAGTTCAATGAAAGGTCAGTTAGAAGGAATCTTGAAAACAGTTCACAATAATTAAATTTACTCAGCATAGAATCCATAGACAAAGATTATGTCTTTTTCTGTTACAATAGTTTTTTTTTTCCTTCTGTAAGTCCCCTTTCACACGGGCGGCTGGTCTGCCACTGTTAAAAGCATGTTTTGTTATTTTGAAATTCCAAGACTCCAGGCACAGCATATCACTTGCATTTGTACATTGTGATTTGCTGCGTTTACGTGCGGCTGCGTTTGAACATTCTTGCCATTTCTGATGTGCTTCCTGTTGTTTTTCTTTCCTTGTTGCCGCTGTTTTCTGCAATGAAATACTACAATGCCACTACCTGCAGTTATGTGCAGATAGCTGCAATAAATCGGTGTGCAAAATGTTAGAGGGCGCTAATAAATAATAATTAATTATTAATAATGAATTTGTGTACTAAATCAATAATAACATTAAATCACAATTGACATTCAAGCAACAGTGGCAAGTGATATTAGATATCTGAAGAATAGGTGGACCATCAATGGTCAGAAAAAACAATCAAAAATAAGTGTCAAAAAATTCAGAAAAAAAGTCCCAAGAAACAAAGTGAAATGTTTCTGATCCAATATGGAAAGTCACCAAATAGCAGAAAAGTCACCAATGACAGAAGCCTTGCTGCAATAGATGATTCCTTCAATAAACGTGCATTTAAATTCCTTCACCAAGATGCTTGCGACACCCAAAGTGCACTGATAATTAATGTGCTTACCAAACAGTATAGACCGCTTTTTTTTTTTAAATCAGTAAAAGTTTTATTGAAAAAAACAATATAACAGACATGTGCCATCAAGAAGATAATCCAAGATAGATACATAAAAAAATGCAGACATTGAACAGACAAGTCTCATATACAGTGGATAACATCTATCTCCTTTTCTCTACAAGATCTTATATTGCATGTATTATGACAAATATAGCAGGGACTACACGTCACTTAAGATATACAATCAGTGACCCTTCAAGAAATTTACTGATATGTCATAAAAAGCAATAACATACTGTGAGGGGGTTAGCTCGGTAGCGGGTGTGTGTGACCCCCTGGATGGGCTCCCCACACAAAAACAGGCCCAGCAGACGGAGGTTGTGGTTTTCAAGATCAAAAGGTGTGGTTTATTTCTCTATTTACAGTGACAAAAACACAGCAAAGCAAAAAGAAACATAAACAAAATAAATCCTGGTCAGCTTGACCTCTGACTAAACATGCAGGTTTCCCTAACTAACAACTGGGATCAGCCTGGTGCTGTCCTAGTCCCTAAGTCCCTGGTTTAGTAAATGTCCAAACAAATAGCCACACAGGCTTTGTCTCACCGCACAGGGGTTCACTCTCCCTAGACAGTCCACACAGGTCTGGTTCCAGGCATGAGCAAACACCTAATGAAGCTGGGAGTTTTTATAGAGGCCTTAAACGAGCTGACAAGCTTCAGCTGGTCTCATCAACTCCCTGCCTGCACGACGCCCAGCACTCTCCCTAGAGGTATGAATCATCCATGAGCCCACTAGCCTCAGCTGGGCTTCATCAACTCTCTCCCTAGTTGTATAAGTCGGCATAAAGCCTGAATCTGGGAGAAATATACCTACCCCCCTGGATGCAACCAGGTGACTTTACCTTCCTGCTGTCACATACCCCCCCTCTTGTTTTAACCTTGGGGTTGGAACACCAGCAATCAGGCATTCATGTACTCGAGACAAAGCATCCACATTCCCCATTTGAACGCCAGGGCGATGCTTTACTGTGAAGTTGAATTCCTGTAGGGCCAGGAACCACCTATTTACTCTTCTATTTGTCTCCTTGTTTTGAGCCATCCACTTTAACGGAGCGTGATCCGTAACCATGTCAAAGTGCCTACCTAGCAGATAGTACCGAAGGGAATCTAGAGCCCACTTCACCGCTAAACACTCCTTTTCAACCGTGGCGTAATTTACCTCATGGGACTTCAACTTCCTGCTGAGGTAAATGACTGGGTGCTCTTCCCCGTTCCAGACCTGGGACAATACTGCTCCTAACCCCACATCTGACGCATCACTTTGTACGACAAAGTCTTTAGAGAAGTCGGGTGAGTACAACACTGGCTGGCTACATAAGGCTTGTTTCAAGAATTGGAACGCTGCCTCAGCCTCGGGGGTAGGGATGAGCTTCGTGTTCGAGTCGAACATACGTTCGACTCGAACATTGGCTGTTCGATCGTTCGACGAAGATCGAACGATTTGGGCCGTTCGCGCCAAATTCGAGTGACGCGAACGGCCCACAATGCACTACGCCATCGCAGTGTCATCCAGGCGCTGTGATTGGCCAAGCATGCACTGTGACCCCGCATGCTTGGCCAATCACAGCGCCGGCAGCGAGGAGAGCAATGATTGGCCACAGGCAGGATGCCTGTGGCCAATTATTGCTGAGGGTGTTTAGTACACGCCCCACACTATAAAAGGCCGCCAGCACGGCGGCCTAGTGTAGTGTGTTCCGGAGCAGGGATAGAGTAGCATAGGCAGGGACAGTGACTGTTATTTCTTTCTTGCTTAACCTGGATTCCTTTAGTTTAGGGAAAGAGAAGGATAGGTAGGGAGAGTGTCAGTGTGTTTTGTGCTTCTGCTATAGTGTGCTTAAAAAAAAACATTTATTCTAGGGACAGAAAACTCTAGGTAGGGACAGTGTCAGTTTCTTTCACTCTGCAAGTCCTTGTTTCCAGGGACCTGGAAGGACAGTGAGTGAATTGTCCTTTTGCTATATTGTGATTAAAAAAAACATTTATTCTAGGGACAGAAAACTCTAGGTAGGGACAGTGTCAGTTTCTTTCACTCTGCAAGTCCTTGTTTCCAGGGACCTGGAAGGACAGTGAGTGAATTGTCCTTTTGCTATATTGTGATTAAAAAAAACATTTATTCTAGGGACAGAAAACTCTAGGTAGGGACAGTGTCAGTTTCTTTCACTCTGCAAGTCCTTGTTTCCAGGGACCTGGAAGGACAGTGAGTGAATTGTCCTTTTGCTATATTGTGATTAAAAAAAACATTTATTCTAGGGACAGAAAACTCTAGGTAGGGACAGTGTCAGTTTCTTTCACTCTGCAAGTCCTTGTTTCCAGGGACCTGGAAGGACAGTGAGTGAATTGTCCTTTTGCTATATTGTGATTAAAAAAAACATTTATTCTAGGGACAGAAAACTCTAGGTAGGGACAGTGTCAGTTTCTTTCACTCTGCAAGTCCTTGTTTCCAGGGACCTGGAAGGACAGTGAGTGAATTGTCCTTTTGCTATATTGTGATTAAAAAAAACATTTATTCTAGGGACAGAAAACTCTAGGTAGGGACAGTGTCAGTTTCTTTCACTCTGCAAGTCCTTGTTTCCAGGGACCTGGAAGGACAGTGAGTGAATTGTCCTTTTGCTATATTGTGATTAAAAAAAACATTTATTCTAGGGACAGAAAACTCTAGGTAGGGACAGTGTCAGTTTCTTTCACTCTGCAAGTCCTTGTTTCCAGGGACCTGGAAGGACAGTGAGTGAATTGTCCTTTTGCTATATTGTGATTAAAAAAAACATTTATTCTAGGGACAGAAAACTCTAGGTAGGGACAGTGTCAGTTTCTTTCACTCTGCAAGTCCTTGTTTCCAGGGACCTGGAAGGACAGTGAGTGAATTGTCCTTTTGCTATATTGTGATTAAAAAAAACATTTATTCTAGGGACAGAAAACTCTAGGTAGGGACAGTGTCAGTTTCTTTCACTCTGCAAGTCCTTGTTTCCAGGGACCTGGAAGGACAGTGAGTGAATTGTCCTTTTGCTATATTGTGATTAAAAAAAACATTTATTCTAGGGACAGAAAACTCTAGGTAGGGACAGTGTCAGTTTCTTTCACTCTGCAAGTCCTTGTTTCCAGGGACCTGGAAGGACAGTGAGTGAATTGTCCTTTTGCTATATTGTGATTAAAAAAAACATTTATTCTAGGGACAGAAAACTCTAGGTAGGGACAGTGTCAGTTTCTTTCACTCTGCAAGTCCTTGTTTCCAGGGACCTGGAAGGACAGTGAGTGAATTGTCCTTTTGCTATATTGTGATTAAAAAAAACATTTATTCTAGGGACAGAAAACTCTAGGTAGGGACAGTGTCAGTTTCTTTCACTCTGCAAGTCCTTGTTTCCAGGGACCTGGAAGGACAGTGAGTGAATTGTCCTTTTGCTATATTGTGATTAAAAAAAACATTTATTCTAGGGACAGAAAACTCTAGGTAGGGACAGTGTCAGTTTCTTTCACTCTGCAAGTCCTTGTTTCCAGGGACCTGGAAGGACAGTGAGTGAATTGTCCTTTTGCTATATTGTGATTAAAAAAAACATTTATTCTAGGGACAGAAAACTCTAGGTAGGGACAGTGTCAGTTTCTTTCACTCTGCAAGTCCTTGTTTCCAGGGACCTGGAAGGACAGTGAGTGAATTGTCCTTTTGCTATATTGTGATTAAAAAAAACATTTATTCTAGGGACAGAAAACTCTAGGTAGGGACAGTGTCAGTTTCTTTCACTCTGCAAGTCCTTGTTTCCAGGGACCTGGAAGGACAGTGAGTGAATTGTCCTTTTGCTATATTGTGATTAAAAAAAACATTTATTCTAGGGACAGAAAACTCTAGGTAGGGACAGTGTCAGTTTCTTTCACTCTGCAAGTCCTTGTTTCCAGGGACCTGGAAGGACAGTGAGTGAATTGTCCTTTTGCTATATTGTGATTAAAAAAAACATTTATTCTAGGGACAGAAAACTCTAGGTAGGGACAGTGTCAGTTTCTTTCACTCTGCAAGTCCTTGTTTCCAGGGACCTGGAAGGACAGTGAGTGAATTGTCCTTTTGCTATATTGTGATTAAAAAAAACATTTATTCTAGGGACAGAAAACTCTAGGTAGGGACAGTGTCAGTTTCTTTCACTCTGCAAGTCCTTGTTTCCAGGGACCTGGAAGGACAGTGAGTGAATTGTCCTTTTGCTATATTGTGATTAAAAAAAACATTTTTTTCTAGGGACAGAAAACTGTAGGTAGGGAGAGTATTTTTTTTCTTTCACTCTGCAAGTCCTTGTTTCCAGGGACCTGTAAGGACAGTGAGTTAATTGTCCTTGTGCTATATTGTGCTGAAAAAAACATTTATTCCAGGGACAGAAAACTCTAGGTAGGGACAGTGTCAGTTTCTTTCACTCTGCAAGTCCTTGTTTCCAGGGACCTGGAAGGACAGTGAGTGAATTGTCCTTTTGCTGTATTGTGATTAAAAAAAACATTTTTTTCTAGGGACAGAAAACTGTAGGTAGGGAGAGTATTTTTTTTCTTTCACTCTGCAAGTCCTTGTTTCCAGGGACCTGTAAGGACAGTGAGTTAATTGTCCTTGTGCTATATTGTGCTGAAAAAAACATTTATTCCAGGGACAGAAAACTCTAGGTAGGGACAGTGTCAGTTTCTTTCACTCTGCAAGTCCTTGTTTCCAGGGACCTGGAAGGACAGTGAGTGAATTGTCCTTTTGCTATATTGTGATTAAAAAAAACATTTTTTTCTAGGGACAGAAAACTGTAGGTAGGGAGAGTGTTTTTTTTCTTTCACTCTGCAAGTCCTTGTTTCCAGGGACCTGTAAGGACAGTGAGTTAATTTTCCTTGTGCTATATTGTGATTAAAAAAAACATTTTTTCTAGGGACAGAAAACTGTAGGTAGGGAGAGTGTTTTTTTTCTTTCACTCTGCAAGTCCTTGTTTCCAGGGACAGAGAAGGACACCTGAAGGTAGCCCTTATTGCTTTTTTCCCATCTCCCTGCAGGCCATCTATTAGAATGTCTGGAAGGCAAACAAGGAGAGGCAGACAGTCAGGAGGCAATAAAAGAGGGCAAGCAGGCTCTGTGTCTGGGGGCAACAGTGCTGGTCGTGGACGCGGTGCATTGTCATCAGCACATGGCCATGGGACACGCTTGTCCTTCTTTTCGGCAGCTGGACATGTTGAGCCACATCATGCCGAAGACTTGGTAGAGTGGATGACCAAGCCCTCCTCCTCCTCCTCATCCTCTCTCACCCAGGCTCAGGGTACTGGAAAAGCAGCTGCCAAAGCGTCGTCTTCCCTGGTATCAATGTCAGACAAATCATCAGTCACTCCTTCCCTAGACCCACCATGTCCTCCTCCTGAGGAGTCCCCCGAACTGTTTCAGCACAGTGTTGGGTACATGCTCCAGGAGGATGCCCAGCGTTTCGAAGGGTCTGATGATGAAACCCAGCTAGAGGAAGGCAGTAGCGTGAGAGCAGACAGAGGGGATGCTCAAGAAGGACACCAATCTGGCAGTCATGTTCCAGCAGCTGCAGCATACTGCCAGATTGGCTCCAGTGATGAGGAGGGAGGGGATGATGAGGTCAATGACTCCACGTGGGTGCCTAATAGGAGAGAGGAGGAGGAGGAGGATGAGGAGGAGGCACATCTCCAACGAGGCAGGATGCCCTTTGGTGGCCAGCGTAAGGGCAGTACACCGACGGAATCACACCGCAGAGCTCCGCCTGTGCAGGGCGCTGCCTCTGCCCGTCATTCAAAAAGTTCTTTGGTGTGGGCCTTTTTTGAGGCTAGTGCATCAGATCGCACAGCTGCTGTTTGCAACATATGTCTCAAGCGTATATCGCGTGGCCAAAACATCAGCCGCTTGGGTACCACATGCCTGACCAGACATATGTTGACCTGCCATGCAGCTCGTTGGCAAGCCTACCTCAAAGACCCACACCAAAGAACAAAGCGGACCTCTCCTTGCACCGCATCAGCTGGGATCTCCAACCCCACTATAACTTCAGTCCTCTCTGAAACATGCACTGAGAGGAATGAAGGTGTAGAATTAGGTGTGTCACAGCCAAGTACTTGCGCCCACTCTGCTAGCAGTACACCGACGTCCGATTCTAGCAGGCAAATTTCCCTGCCCCAGCTGCTGGACCGTCGAAAGAAGTTCACTCCCAGCCATCCACATGCCCAGCGGTTGAATGCTAGCTTGGCTAAATTGCTAGCGCTTCAACTGCTGCCTTTTCAGTTGGTAGACTCGGCCCCCTTCCGTGAGTTTGTGCAATGTGCGGTTCCTCAGTGGCAGGTTCCCAAACGCCACTTTTTCTCACGGAAGGCTATTCCGGCTCTCTACCGGCATGTGGAAGGCAATGTCTTGGCCTCGCTGGACAGGGCGGTCAGCGGTAAGGTGCATATTACCGCTGACTCATGGTCCAGCAGGCATGGACAGGGACGTTACCTTTCTTTCACGGCCCATTGGGTCACTCTTTTGGCAGCTGGGAAGGATTCAGGACAAGGTGCAGTAGTGTTGGAGGTTGTCCCACCGCCACGCCTCCAAAATGCTACTACTGGTTGTGACACACCTCTCTCCTCCACCCCCTCCTCTTCTTCTTCCTCCATGGCCTCTTCCTGTGGTTTGTCCTATGAACCAGCGGTGCTCCGTAGCCGTTCACGGGGCTACGCAAGTACGCAGGCAAAAAGATGCCATGCCGTGCTTGCGCTGGTGTGTTTGGGGGACAGAAGCCACACTGGGGCAGAGGTCCTGTCTGCTCTGCAGGGCCAGGCCGAGAGGTGGTTGACGCCACGCCAGCTTAAGCCAGGAATGGTGGTTTGCGACAATGGCACCAACCTCCTCTCCGCCCTCCGACAGGGACAACTGACCCATGTGCCCTGTGTGGCTCACGTCCTTAACCTGGTGGTGCAGCGGTTCTTGGGCAGGTACCCGGGCTTACAGGATGTCCTGAGGCAGGCCAGGAAAGTCTGTGTGCATTTCCGCAGATCTTATAATGCCAGTGCTCGCCTGGCTGAGCTGCAAAAGGAGTTGAACCTGCCCAAGAACCGCCTTATATGTGACATGCCCACCAGGTGGAACTCAACGTTGGCCATGCTGCAGCGGCTGCACACGCAGCAGAGGGCCATCAATGAGTACCTGTGCGACTACGGCACCAGGACAGGGTCAGGGGAGCTTGGTTTTTTTTCTCCACGCCAGTGGGGCATGATCAGGGATGCATGCACTGTCCTGGCACCATTTGAGGAGGCCACGAGGATGGTGAGCAGTGACAGTGCATGCATCAGTGACACTGTACCTCTTGTCCACCTGTTGGAGCACACGCTGCGTGGAATAATGGACAGGGCACTTGAGGCAGAACAGAGGCAGGAAGAGGAGGACTTCCTTGCCTCTCAAGGCCCCCTTTACCCAGACAGTGTTCCTTCTGTCCCACCCATCGCACAGGAAGAGGAGGAGGAGGAGGAGGAGGAGGAGGAGGATTGTGTCAGCATGGAGGTGGAGGCTGGCACTCAGCATCATCAGCAGCAGTCTTTTAGGGATGATTTACAGTCCCAAGAAACCAGTGGACTTGTACGTGGCTGGGAGGAGGTGGCTGCGGATCATGTCGTCCTTAGTGACCCAGAGGACTCCGGAGCGAATGCCTCAGCAAACCTACGCTGCATGGCCTCCCTGATCCTGCAAAGTCTGCGGAAGGATCCTCGTATTCTTCGGATCAAGGAGAGGGACCATTACTGGCTGGCCACTCTCCTTGATCCACGGTACAAGGGTAAGGTTGCGGACCTTATGTTACCGTCGCAGAGGGAGCAGAGGATGAGACAACTCCGGGAGGCCTTGCAGAAAGGTCTGTGCAACGCGTTCCCAGAGACTGGGAGGTTGCAAACTCCTGGTCCTGGACAACGAGTTGCTGAGGCTTCGGCCAGTCAAAGAAGGAGCGGTGGGGAAGGTGGCCGTCTGACCGATGCGTTCAGACAATTCTTTAGTCCGCAGCCCCAAAGTATGATTGGTTCCAGCAACCATCGCCAGCGTCTGATAAACATGGTGCAGGAATATCTAGGGGCAAGGTCAGACTTGGACACCTTCCCCACCGAAAATCCTCTGGCTTACTGGGTCTTGAGGATGGATCACTGGCCAGAGCTTGCACAGTATGCAATTGAGCTACTGGCCTGTCCTGCATCCAGCGTTCTTTCGGAACGCACATTCAGTGCTGCTGGAGGATTTGTCACGGATCACAGGGTGCGCCTGTCCACCGACTCGGTTGATCGACTGACTTTCATCAAGATGAACCAGTCTTGGATCACCACCAGCTACCACACACCTGATGCTGATATAACAGACTAATTGATTTTAAAATGTCACATCCCTTCAAGACTGATGCTGATGCTGAGTGCCTGTGCTGTTATGTTGACTGGCTATCCTCCTCCTCCGAGTCCTCAATGATACGATTGATGATGATAGCTTGGAAGATCATTTTTGTTTATGGGTGCCGCCACCAGTGCCTAACGCCCAATTTTTCAGCCCCTGTTTAACAGGGGCGTGTAATTACAATTTTTGAAGCAATACTTTGCAACAGGGCTCATTGCTGTGCTCCAAGTACAGTATCTGTGAGGAGTTGCAGTGTTGTGCCACCAGTGCCTAAGGCCCAATTTTTCAGCCCCTGTTTAACAGGGGCGTGTCATTACAATTTTTGAAGCAATACTTTGCAACAGGGCTCATTGCTGTGCTCCAAGTACAGTATCTGTGAGGGGTTGCAGTGTTGTGCCACCAGTGCCTAAGGCCCAATTTTTCAGCCCCTGTTCAACAGGGGCATGTAATTACAATTCTTGATCTAATAATTCACAGCAGGGCCCATTGCTGCACCCACCAAGAGTAACTGTCAGGGCTTACAGTGTTGTGGCACCAGCACCACCATCAAAGGCCCAATTTTTACTACCACTGTTCAACAATTATATGTAATTAAAATTCCTGATATAATAGTTGACAGCAGGGCGTTCCAGCACCAACCAAGAGTAACTGTGAGTGCTTACAGTGTTGTGCCAACACCAACAACTAAGGGGCCTATTTCTGCAGAGTATATACGGCAGGTCCCTACTTTCAAACATCCAACTTACAAACGACTCCTACTTGCAAACGCAAGAAGACAACAGGAAGTGAGAGGAAATCTACCACTAGGAAGGAAAATTCTCTCCTGTAAGAATAAATATGGGAGAAAGGTGTCTCCTCTGTACTGATGCTTTATCAGCAATCCTTGTTTCAAGAAAAACACCACATTTCAAAAACAGTTGTCATTGGGACGGAAAGTGAGGTGAAATGTTCTGAACAGGGGCACAGACAGCAAAACAAATGTTACAGGGGTGATAACCCTTACCTATGTTTTCCAAAAAGTTTAAAAATAGATTTTTGGGCTGGAGCTACACTTCAACAATGTACCTGTTCAAAATTACAAACAGATTCTACATAAGAACAAACCTACAGTCCCTGTCTTGTATGCACCGCCTGTATACGGCTGTTCAGAGTATATAGGGCCTTTTTTATTTTATGTGCGGGGTTCCCCTTAATATCCATACAAGACCCAAAGGGGCTGGTAATGGGCTGGGGTAGGGGGGGGGGGTCATGGGGTAGCTATGCCATTTTTCTTAAAGAATTTCATCCATATTACCGGGACCAGACATTACATTAAAGCCGCAAGCAGTTTTAAATGGCTTTTTTTTCCTTTAGAAGTGTCATTTTGTGCAGGGACAGTTCTAAACACGGGAAACACGTGGCACTTCACAGGCATACTTTAGACACCCCCCAGGTACGATATTTAAAGGAATATTTGACTTTTTTTTTTTCACTTTATGCATCATTAAAATGACTGCTCCCGAAAAACGACCGTTTTTAAAACTTCTTTTTGCATTGATACATGTCCCCTGGTGCAGAACCCGGGTTCCCAAACCCTTTTTAGGACAATAACATGCATAATAGTTGTTATAATTAGCACTTTAGAATTCGAACGTTCGCATCCATTGTATTTAATAGGGTTCTAATGTTCGTTCGAACTTCCGGTCCGTTCGCGGGTTCTGGTGCGAACCGAACCCGGGGGTGTTCGGCTCATCACTACTCGGGGGTCCATTTAATCATGACCGACCCTTTCCCTTTCGTCAGGTTGGTTAGGGGCACAGCCTTAGAAGCAAAGTGGGGAATGAAGCGCCGATAATAACCCGCGATTCCCAGAAAGGCTCGTACCTGCTTCTTGCTGTTGGGACGTGGCCAACTCTGGATGGCCTCGACTTTGTTGAGTTGGGGTTTTATTACTCCCCTGCCAATGGTGTACCCAAGATATTTGGCCTCCTCCTGCCCAATGGTACACTTCTTGGGGTTAGCCGTAAACCCCGCTTCCCGGATAGAGTCTAGGACTGCTTGCACTTTTGGCAGATGTGAGGCCCAATCTGTGCTATGGACAATTACGTCATCCAGGTAAGCCGCAGCATACTTCCGATGGGGCCTCAGTATCTGGTCCATTTTCCGCTGGAATGTGGCCGGCGCATTCTGTAACCCGAACGGCATTCTCTTATATTGGAACGCCCCGTCTGGGGTTACAAATGCGGTTTTCTCTTTGGCCGACTTGGCCAGGGGAATTTGCCAATACCCTTTTGTGAGGTCAAGAGTCGTCATGTATCGGGCTGTTCCCAGCCGGTCGATCAACTCATCTATACGTGGCATGGGGTAGGTGTCAAATTTTGTAACTTTGTTCAACTGACGAAAATCGTTACAAAATCGCCAGCTCCCATCCGGTTTAGGCACTAACACAATGGGACTAGACCAATCACTTTGGGACTCCTCTATCACCCCTAAGTTCAGCATTTTCTGTACTTCCTCCCGTATTGCCTCCCGTCGGGCCTCTGGGATCCGATAGGGTTTTAACTTCACCCTTTCACCGGGCGGGGTAATAATATCATGCTCTACCCCAGATGTTTGTCCCGGCAGCTCAGAGAACACCTCCTTGTTGCGAAGCACAAACTCCTTAACCTCCTGTTGTTGGGGTTGTGACAAGGTGGCTGCTATTCCAACCTCCGGAATCACGCAACCAGTTTGAGCTGGTGACCAAGTTTCTGCGACTAGGGACTCTCTATCCCTCCAGGCTTTCAACAGATTAACGTGATAGATCTGTTCGGGCTTTCGCCTTCCTGGTTGTCTGACCTTGTAATTCACTTCGCTCACTTTTTCCATTATCTCGTAGGGGCCTTGCCATTTGGCAAGGAATTTACTTTCAACCGTAGGGACAAGTACCAATATCCTATCCCCCGGGGAAAAGGTACGGGTCTTGGCTCCACGGTTGTACACTCTCTGCTGTGCCAACTGCGCTTGGGCCAAATGTTCCTTCACGATGGGCATTACCTGTGCAATTCGATCTTGCATCAGGGCGACATGCTCAATCACACTCCTGTGGGGAGAACTCTCACTTTCCCAAGTTTCCTTGGCAATATCCAACAGCCCTCTTGGGTGTCTCCCATACAGTAACTCAAAGGGGGAGAATCCCGTAGAGGATTGGGGCACCTCCCTAATAGCAAACATCAAATAAGGAAGTAGACAGTCCCAATCCTTTCCATCTCTATCCACCACTTTCTTCAACATTTGTTTTAGGGTTTTGTTGAATCTTTCAACCAGCCCATCGGTTTGGGGGTGATACACAGACGTACGCAATTGCGTCACTTTGAACAATTTACACAGCTCTTTCATAACCCGGGACATAAAGGGTGTACCTTGGTCCGTAAGCAGTTCTTTACAAATACCCACCCGGCTAAAAACAAGAGATAGCTCTTTGGCTATGGTTTTGGCCGAGGTATTTCGGAGAGGGATCGCTTCTGGATAACGGGTGGCATAGTCCATTATAACTAATATGTACTGGTGCCCCCTAGCGGACTTGATTATAGGACCTACCAAATCCATTGCGATCCTCTCAAACGGGACCTCAATGATGGGTAGAGGGACCAGCGGGCTACGGAAATGTGGCATCGGGGCCGACCTCTGACACACAGGGCAGGAGGAACAATAATTTTCTATGTCCTTCATCACCCCAGGCCAATAGAATCTCTGTAATACCCTCTCTCGGGTTTTCTCTGTCCCCAGATGACCTCCAAGAATGTGCCCATGGGCCAACTCCAACACCAACTTCCTGTAAGGTTTGGGCACCACAAGCTGCTCAACGGTTTCTTCTGCCCTTTTTGCCACCCGATACAGTAGGTCCTTCTCTACGCTGAGGTATGGGTAAGTGCAGGTATTATCTGGGTTCACTAACTCGCCATCTATTTCCACTACGTTTTCCCGTGCCTTTATTAGGGCGGGGTCTTTTAACTGTTCTGTGGCAAAATTTTCCCTGTGAACCTCAAGATCAGAAAACTCCACAGACGGTAGGTTTTCGTCTGAGGAGGTGGGCTCCTCTCCAGTTTCTTGAGTCTCGCCTGCCAATACTGACAAGGGAAATTCTGGAGAGTCCTCACCACTCTCAGAGGAGTTCTGGCTATCACCTTCCTGGTACATAGGGGCACCAGTGGGGGGCTCAGGATCATCCCACAGTTCCCAGAACTTCGGAAAATCCCTTCCCACAATGGCATCATGCGGTAATTGAGATACTAACCCCACTGGATGAGAGAGGGTACCTTTGGGGGTCTTGAAACACACTGTAGTCACTGGATACTCTCGGGTGTCCCCATGCACACAAATAACAGCTACCTTGCTATTCCCAGAGACCTCTGTTTTAACTAATTCAGCCTTTATCAGGGTCACAAGGCTACCTGAATCCAGTAATACCACAACATTTCTACCATTAATACACATTTTGCATAAATGTTTCTCAGTTCCCCGAATGGCAGTGCATGCGACTGTCGCACACAGCGACTGACGTCTGTCCGTCAGAAAGTCACATTGCATGGGTTCCTCCACAACCGGGCAATTTGCTGCAATATGTCCCGCTTGCCGGCAGCGGTAGCAAACAATCCTTTTGGCTGCCTCTTGAGCCCCCGACTTCCCAGGCTGTTCTCGCCAAACCCTGGGCAGAGCTCCCACCCTCTCACTCTCTCCACCCTCACCCCTTGGAATCATCTTATCCGCCCCTGGGGATGGTCTGGTCTTAGGGTGGAAAGTCCGAGAGTCTCTGGAAGAGGCCGTCAGGTTCTCTGCAGCCAAGTATCTCTCTACACGATCCACAAGTTTACCGGCCGTTTCTGGGTCTCCATGGCTTACCCACTTTTGAATGGCGGCAGGAAGAGCTCTCAAGAAACGATCCATCACAACACGTTCCACAATCTCCGGTGCGGACAAAGTCTCTGGCTGTAGCCACTTCCTGCTCAGGTGAATGAGATCATACATTTGAGACCTGGGGGGTTTTCCAAGCTGGAAAGTCCAGTTATGCACACGCTGAGCCCGGACAGCCAGGGTGACACCCAGCCTTGCCAATATTTCAGCTTTTAGCATCACATAGTCTTTTGCTTGGTCAGGCTCTAGGTCATAGTAAGCTTTCTGCGATTCACCAGTTAACAGAGGAGCCAGCAGTCCAGCCCACTGATCCTTAGGCCACTTTTCCCTTTCAGCAGTCCTTTCAAATGTGGTCAAAAACACCTCTGGATCATCTTCTCCAGTCATTTTTGTCAATAAACGACTCACCCCAAATGACGCGGTATTAGTGGGACGGCTTTCCTCACTGGTCTGCGGACGTTGCTGCATTACTGCTTCCATCTGTTGTTGTAGTCTCTGCTCTTGCCTCTGCAACAGGTCTATGAAGCGGGCCTCAGATTGCTGCTGGGCTTGTTGCTGGGCTGCAAGGCTCTTTTGCAAACCTGCATTTGTCTGCTGTTGATTGGCATTTGCTAGAGCCAGCTGTTTCAGTATCTCCTCCATGCTGGCTTAATAAAAAACTGCCCGCATTCTCCACCAACTGTGAGGGGGTTAGCTCGGTAGCGGGTGTGTGTGACCCCCTGGATGGGCTCCCCACACAAAAACAGGCCCAGCAGACGGAGGTTGTGGTTTTCAAGATCAAAAGGTGCGGTTTATTTCTCTATTTACAGTGACAAAAACACAGCAAAGCAAAAAGAAACATAAACAAAATAAATCCTGGTCAGCTTGACCTCTGACTAAACATGCAGGTTTCCCTAACTAACAACTGGGATCAGCCTGGTGCTGTCCTAGTCCCTAAGTCCCTGGTTTAGTAAATGTCCAAACAAATAGCCACACAGGCTTTGTCTCACCGCACAGGGGTTCACTCTCCCTAGACAGTCCACACAGGTCTGGTTCCAGGCATGAGCAAACACCTAATGAAGCTGGGAGTTTTTATAGAGGCCTTAAACGAGCTGACAAGCTTCAGCGGGTCTCATCAACTCCCTGCCTGCACGACGCCCAGCACTCTCCCTAGAGGTATGAATCACCCATGAGCCCACTAGCCTCAGCTGGGCTTCATCAACTCTCTCCCTAGTTGTATAAGTCGGCATAAAGCCTGAATCTGGGAGAAATATACCTACCCCCCTGGATGCAACCAGGTGACTTTACCTTCCTGCTGTCACAATACTTAAAGAAATAAAAGAAGAGAAATAAAAGAAGAGAAAAAGAATCAGACAAACTGAAAGTAACCAGGTACCAATCTCCTAACCGTCAAGATTGGATAAACTTCCCCTTCTAACTCTCACTACGGGGGTACAATCTCCACCATGCCTCAGACGCTCCCCTCCAGGACCCATCCCCATTCGCACAAAATCAAGACAATAGTCCTTATCTATTTAGTCCTCTCACACCCACTCTCTCCCCTCCTGGACCCACAACCCCTTCTTGTGCATAACTCTAGTCCCTAGCTCCTTATCCATATCAATCCCGTCCACAGAGCGCACCATCCCATGTCACTGGTCTATATCTGCAACAGCCTATCTTTAATTAAATGAGGAGGTCCCAGCCCCGGCGTATCTAGCCAAGGCTGCCACATGGAATAGAATTTTTTCAGTGCGTTCCTATGTTGATAGGTAAGCTTCTCTCGTATCAACTGATCATTAACCATTTTTACCCACTGCCCTCCCGTTGGAACTCTCGGGGATATCCATAACCCCGCAATCGCCTTCCTGGCTATATATAGGAGACGGAGTATTGCTGTGTGGCCGTGGGGCGACAGCGAGGGAATTTCCAACGCACCGAGCAAGCACACAATGGGTTCTCGTGGTAGCGGTATCTGGTATACTCGTGAAATCGAAGAGGGTATATAATCCCAATACCGAAAGAGTTTCGGGCATTTCCACATCATGTGGAGCAGGTCTCCATCATGTATGCTACACTTAGGACAAAGTGGCGTATCTCGACAACCCCATCTATACAGCCGGAGTGGGGTCCTGTAAACCCTATGTAGTAAATATAAATGGGACAGTCTGCGGGAGGCCGAAACCGATACCAAAGGAGCAGAGGTAAGACATAATTCCCATGTCTCCCCATCTATAGGTCCCAGATCCTTTTCCCATCCCCTTCTACAGGGAAGTTTGGAAGCATCGTGAGAAGCGTTCAATAACTTAGTATAGACCTTGGATATCATCCCTTTTTTGTCTTCAACTTGTAATACCACATTTATTAACCACTTAACGACCGCCCACCGCCGATTTACGTCGGCAGAATGGCACGGACAGGCAGAATCACGTAGATCTACGTGATCGCCTTTGTGCAGTTGGGGGGTCCATCCGGACCCCCCTTCACTGCAGTGAGCGGCCGTTAAGTGTTCGGGAGCGATCAGGCATGAGGGGGCGGCCGCTCGATTCCGCCCCCCCCCTCGCGATCGCTCCCGGCCAATGAAATTGCTTCCTCCTGCCTGAAATGTAAACACAGGCTGGAGGAAGTGATGTCATCTCCCTCGCCGCGGTCTTTTCGTTCCCGGCGCCGAGGAGAGAAGACAGAGGTTAGTGCTCCAACAGTCCACTGACACGTAGGTACACATAGGCACACAAATCACCCCCCAGTCACCCCCAGATCACCCCCCAGGTCACCCCAAAGCCCCCAATCACAGTGTCACTGATTGCAGTGATCATTTATTTTACTGATCACTGCATTTAGTGTCATCTGTGATTGTAAAAAGTTGCAGGGCAGTTAGGATTAGGCCCCTTTAGGTCCAGGGTAGCCCCCTAACCCCCCCTAATAAAGGTTTAACCCCTTGATCACCCCCCAGGTAACCCTTTCACCCCCTAACTTCAGCGTCACTAAGCGATTGTTTTTCCGATCGCTGTATTCGTGTCGCTGGTGTTTTAGATAGGCAGTTATTTTTTTTTAGGTTCGCCGCAGGTTTTTATTAGTGTCAGGTACCCCCATATATTATTTTAAACCCCTGATTGCCCCTAGAGTTAACCCTTTCACCAGTGATCGCCGTATAAGCGTCACTGGTGTCACTGGTTAGCCAGTAAGTTATTTAGTTATTTAGGTTACCCGTCAGGTTTTTATATAGTGTCAGGTACCCCCATATTTAACCTAATAAAGGTTTTAACCCCCTGATTGCCCCTAGTTAACCCTTTCACCAGTGATCACCATATAAAGGTTACGGGTGACGCTGGTTGATTAGTTTGCTTTTTATAGCATCAGGGCACCCGCCGTATATAACCCAATAAAGGTTTAACCCCCCTGATCGCCCGGCGGGTGAGATCAATTAGGTTTTAGCGCCAGAGAGGGTCTGCGTCGCCCCAGGCAGTGTTAGGTTAGTGCCAGTAACGCTAACACCCACGCGCAAAGCATACACCCCCCTTAGTGGTATAGTATCTGATCAGATCTATACTAGCATCCCCAGCGGTTTAGGGTTCCCAAAAACGCAGTGTTAGCGGGATCAGCCCAGATACCTGCTAGCGCCTGCGTTTAGCCCCTCCGCCCAGCCCAGCCCAGCCCAGCCCACCCAAGTGCAGTATCGATCGATCACTGTCACTTACCAAACACAACACACATAACTGCAGCGTTCGCAGAGACAGGCCTGATCCCTGCGATCGCTAACAGTTTTTTTGTAGCGTTTGATATATTTGCTGACGACAGTCAGGTGCTTTTTTTCCTGTGAATCTTACTAGTGTACCCCTAAATTTAGAGCCCAAAATGGCAAGACGAAGGTACACTAGTAAAGAGGCCTACGAGATTCTGAGCATGACAGATAGTGAAGAGGAGGTCACGTATCTGTCAGATTCAGGCTCAGAATATCTTCCCGTAGAAGACAGTGACGTCAGCGGCCCCACGTCAGATAGCTCTGACGACGAAGTTGAGGTCCCTGCTAAGGTCAGGTGTACCCGATCCCGATCTTCTGAGGTTGTTGAGGAGCAAGAACCGCAGGTCTCTCGTATCATGGAGCAGAGTAGTACTAGCGCCGCTATTCCTTCTGGTGAACTGGCAAGCACCAGCGGCCTAGTAAAGCCTGGACGTACATCCAGCACTGCAGTAACACTTGGTGACGTGGCGAGTCCCATAAGTGCAGTTCAAGCTGGCGAGGTGGCAAGCACAAGTAGTGTCCCGCTGCCACCAAGAAGACAAAGGCAGGCCCGTCGTGCCCATACTGCCCTTCCTGCAGAATTCGCCTATCCTGATTGGGTCCCCACCACTTCTGCAGAACCCGTACTTCCCCCATTCACTGCCCAACCCGGTATTCAGGTGGAAACAGCTGATTTTATTCCAATTGATTTTTATTCGCTGTTTTTCACGGAAGATCTCTATAGATCTATTGTGGACCAGAGTAATTTATATGCTGGTCAATTTATCGCCGCTAACCCCCAGTTGCCTAAAATTGCCAGAAATTGGAAACCAATTACGGTTTCCAAATTTAAGACCTTTCTGGGCCTTTCCCTCAACATGGGCACACATAAATTTCCGTCATTGCGTGCTTATTGGTCCACGCACCCAATTGACCACATGCCCGTGTTCTCTGCCTCCATGTCCAGGGCACGATACGAGCAGATTTTGCGGTTCATGCACTTCAACGACAATGAACTTTGTCGTCCACGTGGGGACCCTGAATACGACCGGCTCTATAAAATTCGGCCCCTCATAAACCACTTCAACGAACGTTTTGCAGCCTTGTTTACTCCCGATCAAGTTGTCTGCGTTGATGAGTCCCTGATTAAATTTTCTGGCCGCTTGTCTTTCAAGCAGTACCTTCCCAGCAAGCGTGCCAGATACGGGGTCAAGCTCTACAAGTTCTGTGACAGGGCAACAGGCTATGTAGTGAACTTTACGGTTTATGAGGGAAAAGACAGTCAGATTGAGTCGGTCAACTGCCCGGATTACATAGGGAGCGCTGGCAAGATAGTGTGGAACTTGGTGTCACCCTTATTCGGAAAGGGGTACCACTTGTATGTGGACAATTATTACACGAGCGTGCCACTGTTTAGTCACTTGTTTGATCATCAGATTGGAGCATGTGGCACCGTGCGACCTAATCGCCGGGGCTTTCCCCAGCGGCTTGTAGATGCCCGTCTTAGGCTGGGGGAGAGAGCCTGCTTGAAGTGTAATAACTTGCTCGCTATGAAGTGGAGGGACAATAAGAATGTTTTCCTTCTTACCTCCCTTCATGCAGACACGACAGTCCAAATTCGTACGGCGACTGGTGTTGTGGAGAAACCCCTCTGTGTCCACGAATATAACCAAAATATGGGAGGGGTGGACCTCAACGACCAGTTGATGGCGCCGTATCTAATTGACCGTAAGGCGAGACGCTGGTACAAAAAAGTGTCTCTATCATTATTCCAATTGGCTTTGCTGAACGCTCATGTGCTATACAGAGCTTCAGGCGGGACGTTATCTCTTCTAAAATTCCAGAATGAGATAGTCACAGAACTCCTGTATCCAGGCGGTTCTGCACCTCACCATCCCCAACCAAATGCAGTAAGCCGGCTGCATGAGAGGCATTATTCGTATGTCCTCCCGAGTCCCGAGTACCCCTACCCAAAGCCACCCCCAAAAAAGATGTCGTGTCTGTAGCAAGCGCGGATTTAGGCGTGACACCCGTAGTTTTTGTCCACTCTGTCCTGACAAGCCTGGCCTTTGCCAAGGTGAATGTTTTGAACGCTACCACTCAAAAGTAAAGTTTTAGCGTAGGGTACAGCATTTCACAGACAAGGACACACTTACACAGGGTCTCCCAAGATGCCATTACATTTTGAGAGACCCGAACCATTACAGTTGTAAAGTTACAAAAAAAAGTGTAAAAAAGAAAAAAAAAAACGTAAGAAACAAAACACAAAAAAAATATAAAATAAAAAAAACAAAAATAGTTGTCGTTTTATTGTTCTCTCTCTCTCTATTTTCTCTCTATTGTTCTGCTCTTTTTTACTGTATTCTATTCTGCAATGTTTTATCATGCTTGCTTTTCAGGTATGTAATTTTTTGTTTTCAGGTGCGCCATTCAACTGCAGCGCGGAATTATTTATCTTGACAGCAACAGCGTTTGCTCCCACGATACATAAAGCCGTGACTCCAGTGCTGTAGGAGGTGATTTCACCACCACAGTTAAAAAAAAGAGCATATATGCCGAAGCATGGGGGCAGCAGGGGCGGAGGAGCGATTTTGCTCCTAATGCCGCGTACATACGGTCGAAATTCCGACGGAGGCCTGCCCGTGGAAAATTCCGACCGTGTGTACGCGGCATAACTTTTTTGCGGGAGGATGCCCCCATGCTTCGGCATATATATATTTTAGGCACAGGTTGCGTTAAAACATTTTTTTATTTTATACTAGGTTTTGTTTTGGTATTTGCTTTGCAGGTATGGCATGGTAAGGTCTTACTGTTGTACTGTAATGTTACTTTGTTTTAATGTTAACCACCATTTGCTTAGCAGGTACGCCATTCAGTTGCAGCGTGGATCTATTTATCTTGACAGCAACAGCGTTTGCTCCCACGATACATAAAGCCGTGACTCCAGTGCTGTAGGAGGTGATTTCACCACCACAGTTAAAAAAAAGAGCATATATGCCGAAGCATGGGGGCAGCAGGGGCGGAGGAGCGATTTTGCTCCTAATGCCGCGTATATACGGTCGAAATTCCAACGGAGGCTTGCCTGTGGAAAAGTCCGACCGTGTGTACGCGGCATAACCTTTTATGCCGCGTACATACGGTCGAAATTCCGACGAAGGCTTGACCGTGTGTACGCGGCATAACTTTTTTGCGGGAGGATGCCCCCATGCTTCGGCATATATGCCCATCATTAGAAGTGGGTGGATGAAGGGAGGTATTCTAATGGTGGGCATACCCACCAATCAATCTCTTTTTTTCGTTCAGCCAATAGGCTGTATGAAAAAAAAGATTACAATACATGTCCAACAAGGACCAGCAACGTACTGGTATGTTGCTGGACTTTGAATGTTTATACCAGAATGATGCCTGCGGGTTTAGGTATCATCTTGGTATCATTCTTTTCAGCCAGCAGCCGGCTTTCATGTAAAAGCAATTCTAGCAGATAATTAGCCTCTAGACTGCTTTTACAAGCAGTGGGAGGGAATGTCCCCCCCCCGGATATAAAAAGCGCCATTGGGAAATTGGGAAAGCATTTTATCACACCGATCTTGGTGTGGTCAGATGCTTTGAGGGCAGAGGAAAGATCTAGGGTCTAACCCCCCAATTTTTTTCAAAAAAAGAGTACCTGTCACTACTTATTGCTATCATAGGGGATATTTACATTCCCTGAGATAACGATAAAAATGGTAAAAAAATAAAATATGGAAGGCACAGTTTAAAAATAAAATAAAAAAGCCAAATAAATAATAATAAAAAAAAAAAAAAGCACCGCTGTCCCCCCCCTGCTCTTGCGCAAAGGCGAACGCAAGCGTCGGTCTAGCGTCATATGTAAACAGCAATTGCATCATGCATGTGAGGTATCACCGCGAAGGTCAGATCGAGGGCAGTCATTTTAGCAGTAGACCTCCTCTGTAAATCTAACGTGGTAACCTGTAAAGGCTTTTAAATGCTTTTAAAAATGAATGTAGTTTGTCGCCGCTGCGCGTTTGTGCGCAATTTTAAAGCATGTCGTGTTTGGTATCCATGTACTCGGCCTATGATCATCTTTTTTATTTCATCAAACATTTGGGCAATATAGTGTTTTTTAGTGCATTAAAAATAAAAAAAGTGTGTTTTTCCCCCAAAAAATGCGTTTGAAAAATCGCTGCGCAAATACTGTGTGGAAAAAAAAAATGCAACACCCACTATTTTAATCTGTAGGGCCTTTGCTTAAAAAAAATATATAATGTTTGGGGGTTCAACATAATTTTCTTGCAAAAAAAATTTTTTTTTCATGTAAACAAAAAGTGTCAGAAAGGGCTTTGTCTTCAAGTGGTTAGAAGAGTGGATGATGTGTGACATAAGCTTCCTAATGTTGTGCATAAAATGCCAGGACAGTTCAAAACCCCCCCCAAATGACCCCATTTTGTAAAGTAGACACCTCAAGCTATTTGCTGAGAGGCATGTTGAGCCCATTGAATATTTTTTTTTTTTGTCCCAAGTGATTGAATAATGACCAAAAAAAAAAAAAAATGTACAAAAAGTTGTCACTAAATTATATATTGCTCAAACATGCCATGGGCATATGTGGAATTACACCCCAAAATACATTCTGTTGCTTCTCCTGAGTACGGGGATACCACATGTGTGGGACTTTTTGGGAGCCTAGTCGCGTACGGGACCCCAAAAACCAAGCACCGCCTTCAGGATTTCTATGGGTGTAAATTTTTGATTTCACTCCTCACTGCCTATCACAGTTTCGGAGGCCATGGAATGCCCAGATGGCACAAAACCCCCCCAAATGACCCCATTTTGGAAAGTAGACACCCCAAGCTATTTGCTGAGAGGTATGTTGAGTATTTTGCAGATCTCGCTTTTTGTCACAAAGTTTTGAAAATGTAAAAAAAGAAAAAAAAAAAGAAAAAAAAATGTCTTTCTTAATTTTCAAAAACAAATGAGAGCTGTAAAATACTCACCATGCCTCTCAGCAAATAGCTTGGGGTGTCTACTTTCCAAAATGGGGTCATTTGTGGGGGTTTTGGGCTATTTTGACATTTTATGGCCTTCAAAACTGTGATAGGTAGTGAGGAGTGAAATCAAAAATTTATGCCCTTAGAAACCTTGAAGGCGGTGCTTGGTTTTTGGGGTCCCGTACGCGGCTAGGCTCCCAAAAAGTCCCACACATGTGGTATCCCCGTACTCAGGAGAAGCAGCAGAATGTATTTTGGGGTGTAATTCCACATATAACCATGGCATGTGTGAGCAATATATCATTTAGTGACAACTTTTTGTACATTTTTTTTTTCTTTTTGTCATTATTCAATCATTTGGGACAAAAAAAAAATATTCAATGGGCTCAACATGCCTCTCAGCAAATAGCTTGGGGTGTCTACTTTCCAAAATGGGGTCATTTGGGGGGGTTTTGTGCCATCTTGGCATTTTATGGCCTTCAAAACTGTGATAGGTAGTGAGGAGCGAAATCAAAAATTTATGCCCTTAGAAACCTTGAAGGCGGTGCTTGGTTTTTGGGGTCCCGTACGCGGCTAGGCTCCCAAAAAGTCCCACACATGTGGTATCCCCGTACTCAGGAGAAGCAGCAGAATGTATTTTGGGGTGTAATTTCACATATGCCCATGGCATGTGTGAGCAATATATCATTTAGTGACAACTTTGTGCAAAAAAAAAAAAGTTTGTCATATTCCCGCAACCTGTGGCAAAATATAAAATATTCCATGGACTCAACATGCCTCTCAGCAAATAGCTTGGGGTGTCTACTTTCCAAAATGGGGTAATTTGGGGGGGTTTTGTGCTATTTTGGCATTTTATGGCCTTCGAAACTGTGATAGGTAGTGAGGAGTGAAATCAAAAATTTACGCCCTTAGAAATCCTGAAGGCGGTGCTTGGTTTTTGGGGCCCTGTACGCGGCTAGGCTCCCAAAAAGTCCCACACATGTGGTATCCCCGTACTCAGGAAAAGCAGCAGAATGTATTTTGGGGTGCAATTCCACATATAACCATGGCATGTGTGAGCAATATATCATTTAGTGACAACTTTTTGTACATTTTTTTTTTCTTTTTGTCATTATTCAATCATTTGGGACAAAAAAAAAATATTCAATGGGGTCAACATGCCTCTCAGCAAATAGCTTGGGGTGTCTACTTTCCAAAATGGGGTCATTTGGGGGGGTTTTGTGCCATCTTGGCATTTTATGGCCTTCAAAACTGTGATAGGTAGTGAGGAGTGAAATCAAAAATTTATGCCCTTAGAAACCTTGAAGGCGGTGCTTGGTTTTTGGGGTCCCGTATGCGGCTAGGCTCCCAAAAAGTCCCACACATGTGGTATCCCCGTACTCAGGAGAAGCAGCAGAATGTATTTTGGGGTGTAATTTCACATATGCCCATGGCATGTGTGAGCAATATATCATTTAGTGACAACTTTGTGCAAAAAAAAAAAAGTTTGTCATATTCCCGCAACTTGTGGCAAAATATAAAATATTCCATGGACTGAACATGCCTCTCAGTAAATATCTTGGGGTGTCTACTTTCCAAAATGGGGTCATTTGGGGGGGTTTTGTGCTATTTTGGCATTTTATGGCCTTCGAAACTGTGATAGGTAGTGAGGAGTGAAATCAAAAATTTGCGCCCTTAGAAATCCTGAAGGCGGTGCTTGGTTTCCGGGGTCCCGTACGTGGCTAGGCTCCTAAAAAGTCCCACACATGTGGTATCCCCGTACTCAGGAGAAGCAGCAGAATGTATTTTGGGGTGCAATTCCACATATAACCATGGCATGTGTGAGCAATATATCATTTAGTGACAACTTTTTGTAATTTTTTTTTTTTTTGTCATTATTCAATCACTTGGGACAAAAAAAAAAATATTCAATGGGCTCCACATGCCTCTCAGCAATTTCCTTGGGGTGTCTACTTTCCAAAATGGGGTCATTTGGGGGGTTTTGTACTGCCCTGCCATTTTAGCACCTCAAGAAATGAGATAGGCAGTCATAAATTTAAAGCTGTGTAAATTTCAGAAAATGTACCCTAGTTTGTAAACGCTATAACTTTTGCGCAAACCAATAAATATACGCTTATTGACATTTTTTTTACTAAAGACATGTGGCTGAATACATTTTGGCCTAAATGTATGACTAAAATTGAGTTTATTCGATTTTTCTTATAACAAAAAGTAGAAAAGGACGCAAATTTCATTTGGGTACAACATTGCATGTCTGCACAATTTACAGTTAAAGCAGCGCAGTGCCGAATCCCAAAAACAGGCCTGGTCCTAATGGCCCGAAATGGTCCGGGGCTTAAGTGGTTAAGGGATGCGTCAGCAGCCTGAACTCAGAAATCCGAGATTCAGCCTGGATAGCATGCCGTAATTGCAAATACCTAAAAAATTGTGACCTATGGAGGGCAAATTCCCCCATCAGGTCAGTAAATGACTTAAGGATCGAACCTTGAAATAATTGAGCAATATAATCTATACCAGCACTTTCCCAGGAGCAAAAATCTATAAGTTTAAAGAGTTCAGGGAAGTATTTATTTCTCCATATGGGGGTGAATGAACAGATCCCTGTAATTCGCAGAAGAGACCTGGAGTATTTCCATAAAGCATTGAGTAACTGAATCGTGGGGAGTGTACTAGGGAGATGAGTAAATCCCGCTTCCAGGTGGGATAATACAGATAACTCTGATCCCTGAGGAACCAGCAATGAACGTATGGAGTCTCCCGCATCCTCCCCCCCAATTACCCAAATGCTGTAATTGGGACGCTACATAATAGTATCTGGCATGAGGAACTGCCAACCCACCCTGATCCTTGGCCAGTTGTAGAGAGAATAGACTAATGCGAGCCGCCCTATTCCCCCAAATTAGTGCCCTAAATAGAGAATCAATCTGAGTGAACCATTTATGCGATATCCAAATGGGTGCATTATGAAAGACGTATAAGAGTTGTGGGGCCCATATCATTTTCACAAGGTTAGCCCTCCCTGTGACCGAAAGCGGCAACTTCGTCCACGCCGTGCATTTAGCACGCAGTTTACGAAGCAAAGGAGTTAGATTTTGTGACAGGTATTGTGTAGGGTCAGGGGTCACTTGTATACCCAAATAGCGAAACTCTTCCACTAACAAAATGTCCCTCGCGCATTCTGGAACCGGGCGAGTCAATGGGTCCAAGGGCATAAGCACTAATTTGTTCCAGTTAATACTGAACCCTGACAGCTCTCCGAAGTCCGCGATCAAACGCATCACATTCTCCAGAGAGCGGCCAGTGTCCCCCACCTCCCACAAATAGGGCCACTCGACACTGTCAAACGCTTTGGCCGCATCCAGCGAGAAAATGGCCCTGTTACCGGGGTTATCCACTGGGATTTGAATGTTGAGAAAGAGTCTGCGGAGGTTCTGGGAGGTGGATCTCGATGGGATGAACCCAGATTGATCCCTATGTATCACATGTTGAATACATTTGGACAGCCTAGTGGCCAAAACCCTGGCTAGCAGCTTAATGTCGTACATGAGCAGGGAGATAGGTCTATAGGAGTCTGGAGACATAGCATCCTTGCCAGGCTTTAGCAATACCACCACTAGGGCCTCATTCATGGAAGGGGGGAGCACACCTTGTTCAAAGGCGTCATTGTAGACTTTTAAAAGTATTGGCAGGAGTTGTGCCGAATATCTCTTAAATACCTCTGCTGGTAATCCATCCGCCCCCGGAGCCCGCCCATTTTGGGCAGACGCCAGGGCCTCCAGGAGTTCATCCTCCGTCAATGGGGCATTGAGTAAAGCGGCATCTGCCGATGAGAAGGCTGGGATGGGGAACCTATCTAAAAAGGATGAAAGTTCCCCACGGGTGGGGTGTACTTTGGATGAGTAGACCTCCTGAAAGAAACGGGAGAAACTATCTAGTATGGATCTAGAGGAGTAGCAAGGAATCCCCTGTTCGTCCTGAATAGCGACTATGTGAGAAGCCGATTGCTGTGATTTAGCAATCATTGCCAACACATGTCCTGTATTCTCTCCCTCCTCAAAGTACTTCTGCTGCAGAAAAAAGCGTTTGTTCTCCGCCAGTTGTAAAGACACCTGCCCAAGTAAGGACTGGGAGGCCAGCCATATTCTTTTGGTGTTATCATTAGGATCCTCAACATATGCAGCCTCAGATCTTTGTGCATCCGTAAGTACCCTCTCCTCCCATTCCTTAGTCTTAGTTTTAATTTGAGAGATAATTTTAATAAATTGCCCCCTTAAATAGGCTTTGGCCGTGTCCCACACCATACCAAGTTCTACCGTGCCCAGATTTTGTCTAAAGAAATCCTGTAGGAGATCTGGGATTGGGTCGGCCTCCGGTATCAATGAAAGCCAGAACGGGTTAAGTTTCCACAGATTCCTCCCCTTGATAGCTCCCAGCCTAAGATCAACCGAAAATGGTGAGTGATCCGAGGTTTGTCTGGGGTGGTATTGCGAAGCGACAACCCGTGGCAACAACAGATCCGTCCCCAAACCCATATCAATCCTGGATAATCCACCCACTGAGGCTGATTGGCATGAATATACTCTAGCTTCAGGGTTATGCATTCTCCAAACATCTGTGAGGCCCTTTTCCGTGAGGAGCCTTGCAAAGGGAGTAGCCCCAGGATTAGGTGGAGAAGGGCCCATAATAAGGGACCTAAGTTTGTCTTTCCCAGGGTCCAAATAATTATTGAAATCTCCCAGTACTAACACAGGTACGCTAGGGAAACGGGATATAAAGCCTACCAAAATCCTGAGTAGGGCCGTAGAATATGGAGGAGGAATATATAGCCCAGCCAGTATACATGTTGTCCCATAGAGAGAACACAACAGAAAGACAAATCGACCTTCGGGGTCAGTTTTAGCTTCAACACAGGAGAATTGCGTACCCCGTCTAATCAGGAAACTCACCCCCCTCGAGTACACCGAGCCTGTGGCATGGTATTGATGGCTAAACAGCCTTGGTGCGAATTGTGGTATAGGGGTCGGGGGGGAGATGAGTCTCCTGCAGACATATCACCTCCGCATCTATTCGTTTAATCGTGCGGAGCACGGCAGTACGCTTGATAGAGTTATTTAAACCCCTGACATTCCAGGACATAAACCTTGTGATCTTAGCCATCTTTCAAGTAACATAATATAACAGTAACAAACATAGATATCTGCATAGCATCTAGGAAGGCTCGTAGATCTGTGTGATTACATGACCATTCTGGGGGGGGGAGGGGATGCATGGCTGTCAGAGGCTGCAACCCATTCAACAGTGTTTAGCAGGGGAGTGAGCAGGAGCATCCGTGTAGAAAAAAAGGGAGGGGGGGCAAGAACAAACATCAGCAAAAAAGGCATGGTGGACGTGAGAGTAAACTGCGATATACACAAACTGGCCAACAGGGCCAAACAGTCACTGCAAGAATCAACTGGAGGCCGGAACCAGGCCATCTTAGGGGGCAACAGAGGAAGTGCACCTAAGTGTCTCAAGTACTTCTCAACAGCTGGAAAAAAAAGAGATTTAGCCGTGGTGGTAAACCGTGTAGAAACATTGCGCTCCGCCTTGCAGTCGTATTGTGGAGCTGATCCTAAATTCAAAGGCAGTAATGAGACCAGATTCATGGCGGTGCAGGACGCCTATTGCGTGATTCGCGGATCGCCTGTTCCTCCCTATCCAGCCATTGTGCAGCAGAGGATGGCGAATCAAAAAAAAGCACGTCGCCCAAAACTTCCAGGCGCAGGCGAGCAGGGTATAGCATAGCATATTTTAGGTCAAGGTCTCTGAGCCTGCGTTTGACATCCATAAACTTGGCTCTATGTTTCTGCAGCTCTGCTGAAAAATCTGGGAATAGAGAGACCTTGGCATTTTCCAGTTTCAGGGCTGCAGGATTCAGACGGGCTTGGTGCAAGATGCCGTCTCTGTCTTTGAAGTTGAGAAGTTTGAAAAGGAACGGCCGTGGAGGGGCCCCGGGAGCGGGAGCCCTAGCAGGGACCCTGTGCGCCCTTTCTACCGAAAACATGGGGGAGAAGGTTTCTTTGCCGAAGGCGTTAATAAGCCATGTCTCTATAAATTCAACTGGGTTTTTTCCTTCTATCCTTTCTGGCAGACCAATGGCTCTCACGTTGTTCCTTCTCATCCTGTTCTCTAATACTTCCAGGCGGGAAGAGTGCTGGGAGAGAAGGTGGCTATTGTAGGTGAGATCTCTCTGCATGGGAACCATGTCATCTTCTATGGAGCTCACCCTGCCCTCCACCGCTGAGGTCCTCTCCCTTAGTTTCTGAGTATCCTGACGCAGGAAGGAGAGCTCAGCTTTAACTGCCTTCATGTCATTAGTTAGTGTGGCTATGGAGAGGTTGCTGGCAGTCACTACCGCGAAAATATCTCGCAGGGTGGGCTCGCTATCCCCGGGGCTGACAGGATCCTGCGGCCTAGCTGAGGCCCCCCCTGGAGTACTCACTGTGTCCCAGGCGAACGCCGCTCCGGCCGAATCTTCCAGCGGGACTGTGTCCTCCTCTTCCGATCCACCCCCGGGTGAGGCAATAGGTGTGCTGGAGGAGGCTGCGGTATCCGATGTCAGCGGCATGGAGAACAACCTCTCTGCTCCCTCTCTGTGCCGGTCCTTAGCAGTGCGCGAGCTCTGGGCGCCATGTTGTTCCACGAGGTCCGCCGGCCGAGTGCCGCTATTCTTCCTAGCTGCCGACATAGTAGGGGAGTTGTGCAGGGAAGAGTACCGTGGAGCTCTGGCGTCCTTCCTGTGGCTTTTCGGGTAGTTTGCGGAGCTATATTAATCTGTCCTCAGGAGATAAAACAGGATTTTCGGCGGAGCTCTCTGCCCACATGTCTAGCTACATCCGCTGCCTGGCCACGCCCCCAGTATAGACCTCTTTAATTAAAAAGAAAGTCACACTCGCTTTTGCAGGGTTGTGCCTGCACACATAGGATAGACTGGACAAAATGTGAAACCTCTCTCTCCTCCGATGGTCAAGTTTAGGACATGTAATACAAACAAACAACCTCCATAGTGCAACCCATTTATTCTGGTAAATTACAAAGTAAAAAACGATGGCCAAATGGCCGCTTACATTAAAATGTGCCCATCCCGGCACTGGGGCTGCAGGCTTAGAATGTCACACACTCGGATCCACCTCCATGGCGGCGTGCGTTCCAGCGTCAGCTTCCTCTGACCAAGTAAATCGGTCCTGGACGCAGTCAAATTTATTTTTTCTAACCACACCAAACCCCTTGTAATGAAACCATTGCTAAATGCAGTGTGTGAATGGGGCCATAGGAAAGCATTGTCTGAGTTTGGCTGCGGTAGATAACTTGATCGATTAGCAGCTAAAAGCTGATTTCATACTCGCCCGTGTGAAAGGGGCCTAATCCTTACAGAGATATGATATGCTCCAGGAAATGATAACAGAATGCTAATTCTGCTAGCACATGGCTTCCAGGTTTGTGATGGAAGGACTTGGTAGACTTTCTTTTTATAAATTATATTGTCCATTTTAATGAAGTTTGGGTAAACACTTATCATTTGTGTAGTCTTCACATACTCTGCAGACTTTCCACCAACAGTAATTACATGAACAGTAATTAATTTGGTGTTCTGGAACAGCAATGACGAATACCTGCCCAGGATGCTCTGGCAGTCAGAGAGGTAGTTGGTGAAACCTTTTATTACATAAAATGTGCTATTTATTGCCAGTAGTAGTAGGAGTTATTGAATAAGAGAAAATTATGCAATATGGCAAAACACGCATTTAAAAATCACGCAAAGCTTATTGTCCAAAAAGGAGCAGGAGCTTCCTTTGGGCGACAAACGCGCATAGGCAGCCTATTTAAGTGAATGGGCTTCCCTATGTACGGCATGTGGAAACGCGTGGAAACCAAGCTTTAAAAACTGCAAATGGGTATGCAATTTCCTACTAATGTGAGATCTGAACTGGACCTAAAAGCTGGCCATGCATTATATTATTTTCTTTTTCAATTTCCTTTAGATCTCTATTTATTTATGTAGTGCAAGGCCCTGCCTGATTGCATACAAAGTGTTTAGGTTTGACTTCAAATTACATGGTTTTGGTAAATATAAAGGAAAATTGTATAAGAACATTGTATAATGTATTGGAAGATTTTTTTTTATTGTAACTTATTGTGGCACGTTTGTATGTAGTAAAATCCGTATGCTCTATACCTAATTATTACTTGACAGGTTATCAGTGTATCAGTGTCATTGTCCCAGAACCAGTAAGCATAAAGGAAATTGTGAATTGCATACTTGTTCCAGGACAGTGTTCCAGAAATAACTGAAACTAGGGGGTCAGCATAAAAACTAGACACCTATCTTTTCAGAAGCAGATCAACAATGGCAGCCTCCATTCCCTTATAATAGGTTTACTTTAAATAAAGAAATATTTGAAATATTTTTCAGACAACACAGCAGTGTTTTGAGCACTTTCCAATTTATATTCATAACAAACAGTACTCTGGGGAATGCAGGAAGCTGACACCATACTTGCCAGGAACATTTACACAAGACACTCAAGGAGAACATTCTTAGAAGACCTAAAAGCACAGTTTATAGGCAAAACTGACAAAATTGACATGGGGTGCATTATAGCTGCATTTTAATTGCATCCTGTTTAAACAGGATTTCAAATTTTTTGGATTCATTATTAAAGGGGTTGTTAACCTTTGTGTTTTTTCACCTTAATGCATCCTCTTCATTGGATAGATTTATAGCAGTGCAGCCATTGGCTCCCACTGCTGTCAATCAAATCAAATGACGCGGCGCCTAGGGGCGGGCCGAGTCATACACTCTGCGTCTATGGATGTATGACACAGGAGCGCGCCCGCAAGATAACCCCCTCGGGAGAGAGCTTCCCAGGGGGGGTTATCTAATGTGGGGAGGAGCCGCGAGAGCTGCCGTGGGACCCCAGAAGAGGATCATTGGGGCCATTCTGTGCAAAATTATCTGCACAGTGGAGGTAAGTAAGATATGTTTGTTATTTAAAAAAAATAAAACGGGAACCTTTACAACCACTTTAATGCATGGAAAATGGTGGAAATTACAGTATGAGATTTCCTCATTGTGTTGCACATGCCTTAGAGGATTTGCTGGGTATAATCATGGATTTTCTGCTCTTATGCCATGACTTTGCGGACAGCTTCCCCTCTGGCACACCTGGTGAAGTAAAAGGGTTGCTGCAAATGCATACATAAACACAAGTAAACACAACTATAATAAGGTATCAAGAAATAGGCACTAAACTGCTCAGCTATACTTAAAGTATATTGTCACAGGTGAACAGTAAATGACCATACACCAATAAATGAGTAAATGGAAGCCAATAAATGAGTAACCGGAAGAAGCTCTTTTCACTTAATGTGACAACACTGAATAAATGACACTTTGCTACAATGTAAACACAGCCATTAATGTCTAAACCACTGGCAACAAAAGTGAGTACATCCTTAAAGTGGAGTTCCACCCAATTTTTTTCCTTTTTTTTATTCCACTCCTCACCCCCTTACATGCCACATTTGGCATGTAATTTTTTTGGGGGGGGGAGTGGGGGCTTCAGTAGGAGTGGGACATCCTGTCCCACTTCCTCCTTCTGCCCTGGGGTCGCCTAGGCGATACGTCATATCGCCTTGTGGCGGCTCCTCCCTGTAGGCGATCACCTGGGACGTGACAGGTCCCAGGCGATCGCCTGTCCACTCACAGAGCGCTGCGCCGTTCGCGCATGCGCAGTGAGTGCCCGGCCGTGAAGCCGAAAGCTGTCACGGCCGGGTGCCCATACTGTGAATGGACGCGCCGGCGGAGGAAGGGGGAGAGGAGCGGAGCTCCAGGCGGCGCGTCGCTGGACAGTGGAGCAGGTAAGGGTATGTTTATTAAAAGCCAGCAGCTACACTTTTTGTAGCTGCTGACTTTTAATACACATAAAAAAAGGGTGGAACTCCGCTTTAAGTGAAAATGTCCAAATTGGACCCAAAGTGTCAATATTTTGTGTGACCACCATTATTTTCCAGCACTGCCTTAACCCTCTTGGGCATAGAGTTCACCAGAGCTTCACAGGTTGCCACTGGAGTCCTCTTCCACTCCTCCATGATGACATCACAGAGCTGGTGTATCTTAGAGACCTTGTGCTCCTCCACCTTCCGTTCGAGGATGCCCCACAGATACTCAATAGGTTTTCTCTGGTGTGAACTGCACCACCTGGGGGCAGGAATTGTGTTTTTACAGGAGACGCACTTCACAGCAGGGTCAACCCCACGTATGCCCCTCTTTCCAAAAAATAAGTGGTTTCATGCACCATCCCCCATTCTAAGGGCTAGGAGTGTTACAATAGCTTTGATATGAGAGCTGAGCCTAAAGGTTGATTTATTTTTGTTAAGCGTAGAATACAGGGTCAGTGTTTAAATATCACTATAGATCCTGATCTGGACTCATCGGGTAAAACTTTTGTGTCTTTCAGAGCTTTAAAACATATTAAACAACACTTACGCTTACTTCACTTAGTGGATAGTTGGCGGGTGTTACATAACAGAGAGAGGGACTATAGTTATTACTCTAAAATTCATAATACATACTCACGGATTGACTTGTTAATGGTAGATCAGTTTTATTTAAACCATGTGCGTTCTTCTACTATTGAATCAATTACAATATCTGACCATACACCTATAACTCTGAGTTTTTGTTTAGTTCCAGTTGGTAGTGGGGAGCGGACATGGAGACTGAATGAGTCCATTCTGGATGATAAGTTGGCCGTGGATTCCCTATCCCGTACATTGGCCCTATATTTTGAAATGAATATGCCCGGTTAGGCGTCGGATCAAATGGTGTGGGAAGCCCATAATTTTATTAGAGGGGAATTGATTTCCCAGGGATCTCGTATTAGAAAGTAAAAACAGAAAGAGATTGTAGATCTGTTAGAAGAAATACATAAGCTTAAAGTCAAACATAAAGCTCATTTGGGCCCTGCAGACGTCCAGAAGCTCTATTGGCATATGTGACGGTCCACCCGAAACCTGGGAAGGACCCTCAACATTGTGCTAATTATAGACCCATTTCCCTCCTTAATTCGGACACTAAACTTTTGGCAAAGACCCTTTCTCTTCGATTGCAAGATCATGTAGTAAAGTTGGTCAATCCGGACCAGACAGGTTTTATGAAGGGCCAAAAAGCCAGAGACAATACTATTGAGCCCTTCACGTTTTACACTGGGCACAAAATTGACCGGATCAGACTTCAAGTGTGATATTATCAATGGATGCTGAAAAAGCATTTGATAGGATGAATTGGATCTTCATGACCGAGGTTTTGAGGGAAATGGGTCTAGGAGAAAAGATGATGGGATGGGTTTTGACATGGTATGCAGATCCTAGGGCAAGGGTCAAGGTAGATCCCGGCTGCTTTCAGGGGCCTATCAGATTTGGTATCGCCACTACCCCGGACAATTTTGTCTGTATGGGATAGACTGAATAATTCAGGGAAGTATGCCCCTCCAATATCCCCTTTAACCCCACTGGGAGGGTACTCTTGGTTCCCACCCAGGGGAAGAGGAGGGAAGTTTAGATTTATGGGGAAGGGATGGGAAGGCCACTTGCGCCAGGTTTGCACCAAGAGGCATTCTGTTGCCCTTAGCGGAGCTGATAACGTGTTTAGGGGATATACCATTGGCAACCTGGAAGTATCGACAAATAGCAGATTTATTTAATAAAATAAAACTCCATGTTAGACCTCTAAACTCTATTACTACTTTTGAATCTTGGTGTGTTGATATCCCAGATTCAATACATTCGTTGTCTCGAATGTATAAAATGACTCTTATGCCGCGTACACACGATCGGTTTTTCCTATGAAAAAAGACAGATGGACTTTTTTCATCGGAAAAAACGATCGTGTGTGGGCCCCATCGGTCTTTTTTCCATCGGTGTAAAAAAATAGAACATTTTTTTTCCCATCGGTAAAATTTAAAACAACGATAGCAAATTCCGATCGTCTGTGGGGAACTCCATCGGTGAAAAAACCCACGCATGCTCAGAATCAAGTCGACGCATGTTCAGAAGCATTGAACTTAATTTTTCTCGACTCGTTGGAGTGTTTTACGTCACCGCGTTTTGGACGGTCTGAATTTTGTCTGATGGTGTGTAGGCAAGACTGATGAAAGTCAGCTTCATCGGAATTCCAACGGAAATATCCATCGGATTTTATTCCATCGGAAATCCGATCGTGTGTACAGGGCATCAGTGCTCAACAGACCTCAATCCCATACTTTATCAGAGAATGGGAAAGAGAATTGGGTCAAAATTCTACATCTGCACAAATCCAGAGATTGACTAAGGCAACACATTATATGTCTAGAAGCTCCCAAATACAAGAAATGTCTTATAAATTCCTGACCAGATGGTACCATACTCCTGTGCGGTTGGCACAGATGTATCCAATGGCGGATGCCCACTGCTGGAGGGGATGTGAGCAAAGGGGCACTTTCCTCCACTTATGGTGGACATGCCCCAAGATAAAACTGTTTTGGAATGCAATTGCCCCTTGGAAAAATAAAATTACGCTAAGACCTTTGGATTTTTATTCCGTACATTTTCTTTTCCATGGGATGTCATCCTCTATTAAGTTTTATAAAAGAAGTATTACACCACACTTATTGAACGCAGCAAAAATTCTGATACCCAGTTTTTGGAAACAACTAAACTGCCCCACTATAATGGATTGGATTTCTTGATGTGGAGGGTTTTTTTTTTCCTTTTTCTTTTCTTTTGTGAAAATTCAAGATGAATAAAATAGAAGTATGTCGATATTTAGGTAAAATGCATATATCAATATAGGTAAAAGATATGTAATTAGAGATGGCCTTGCGGTTCGCCCCGCGGTCGGTTGGCGGCGAATTTTGCGCATTCGCGGTTCGCGAAACCGGCGGACATATGGCGCTATTCGTGGCCGGTTCGCAGCCACCATATTCTTTTACATTGTGGAACTTTGACCTATGACACATCCATCATGTGGTACAGGACAGCCAATGAGACATTTCAGCAGATGGACATACCCCCTACCTTATAAATAGACCTGATCTGGCTGCCATTTTACATTCTGTTATTTGTCAGCGTAGGGACAGGTTGCTGTGTGGAGCAGGGACAGACTGTAAACCTAGCTATTAGGTCCACAAAAGTCCTTTTAAGGACTAGGGATGAGCTTCGTGTTCGAGTCGAACATACGTTCGACTAGAACATCGGCTGTTCGATCGTTCGACGAAGATCGAACGATTTGGGCCGTTCGCGCCAAATTCGAGTGACGCGAACGGCCCACAATGCACTACGCCATCGCAGTGTCATCCAGGCGCTGTGATTGGCCAAGCATGCACTGTGACCCCGCATGCTTGGCCAATCACAGCGCCGGCAGCGAGGAGAGCAATGATTGGCCACAGGCAGGATGCCTGTGGCCAATTATTGCTGAGGGTGTTTAGTACACGCCCCACACTATAAAAGGCCGCCAGCACGGCGGCCTAGTGTAGTGTGTTCCGGAGCAGGGAAAGAGCAGCATAGGCAGGGACAGTGACTTTTATTTCTTTCTTGCTTAACCTGGATTCCTTTAGTTTAGGGAAAGAGAAGGATAGGTAGGGAGAGTGTCAGTGTGTTTTGTGCTTGTGCTATAGTGTGCTTAAAAAAAACATTTTTTCTAGGGACAGAAAACTGTAGGTAGGGAGAGTGTCAGTTTCTTTCACTGTGCAAGTCCTTGTTTCTAGGGACTGGGAAGGACAGTGAGTGAATTCTCCTTGTGCTATAGTGTGCTTAAAAAAAACATTTTTTCTAGGGACAGAAAACTGTAGGTAGGGAGAGTGTCAGTTTCTTTCACTGTGCAAGTCCTTGTTTCTAGGGACTGGGAAGGACAGTGAGTGAATTCTCCTTGTGCTATAGTGTGCTTAAAAAAAACATTTTTTCTAGGGACAGAAAACTCTAGGTAGTGTGACAGCAGGAAGGTGACTTTACCTTCCTGCTGTCACATACCCCCCCCTCTTGTTTTAACCTCGGGGTTGGAACACCAGCAATCAGGCATTCATGTACTCGAGACAAAGCATCCACATTCCCCATTTGAACGCCAGGGCGATGCTTTACTGTGAAGTTGAATTCCTGGAGGGCCAGGAACCACCTATTCACTCTTCTATTTGTTTCCTTGTTTTGAGCCATCCACTTTAACGGAGCGTGATCCGTAACCATGTCAAAGTGCCTACCTAGCAGGTAGTACCGAAGGGAATCTAGAGCCCACTTCACCGCTAAACACTCCTTTTCAACGGTGGCGTAATTTACCTCATGGGACTTCAACTTCCTGCTGAGGTAAATGACTGGGTGCTCTTCCCCGTTCCAGACCTGGGACAATACTGCTCCTAACCCCACATCTGACGCATCACTTTGTACGACAAAGTCTTTAGAGAAGTCGGGTGAGTACAACACTGGCTGGCTACATAAGGCTTGTTTCAAGAATTGGAATGCTGCCTCAGCCTCGGGGGTCCATTTAATCATGACCGACCCTTTCCCCTTCGTCAGGTTGGTTAGGGGCACAGCCTTAGAAGCAAAGTGGGGAATGAATCGCCGATAATACCCAGCGATTCCCAGAAAGGCTCGTACCTGCTTCTTGCTGTTGGGACGTGGCCAACTCTGGATGGCCTCGACTTTGTTGAGTTGGGGTTTTATTACTCCCCTCCCAATGGTGTACCCAAGATATTTGGCCTCCTCCTGCCCAATGGTACACTTCTTGGGGTTAGCCGTAAACCCCGCTTCCCGAACAGAGTCCAGGACTGCTTGCACTTTTGGCAGATGTGAGGCCCAATCTGTGCTATGGACAATTACGTCATCCAGGTAAGCCGCAGCATACTTCCGATGGGGCCTCAGCATCTGGTCCATTTTCCGCTGGAATGTGGCTGGCGCATTCTGTAACCCGAACGGCATTCTTTTATATTGGAACGCCCCGTCTGGGGTTACAAATGCGGTTTTCTCTTTGGCCGACTTGGCCAGGGGGATTTGCCAATACCCTTTTGTGAGGTCAAGAGTCGTCATGTATCGGGCTGTTCCCAGCCGGTCGATCAACTCATCTATACGTGGCATGGGGTAGGTGTCAAATTTTGTAACTTTGTTCAACTGACGAAAATCGTTACAAAATCGCCAGCTCCCATCCGGTTTAGGCACCAACACAATGGGACTAGACCAATCACTTTGGGACTCCTCTATCACCCCTAAGTTCAGCATTTTCTGTACTTCCTCCCGTATTGCCTCCCGTCGGGCCTCTGGGATCCGATAGGGTTTTAACTTCACCCTTTCACCGGGCGGGGTAATGATGTCATGCTCTACCCCAGATGTTTGTCCCGGCAGCTCAGAGAATACCTCCTTGTTGCGAAGCACAAACTCCTTAACCTCCTGTTGTTGGGGTTGTGACAAGGTGGCTGCTATTCCAACCTCAGGAATCACGCAACCAGTTTGAGCTGGTGACCAAGTGTCTGCGACTAGGGACTCTCTATCCCTCCAGGCTTTCAACAGATTAACGTGATAGATCTGTTCGGGCTTTCGCCTTCCTGGTTGTCTGACCTTGTAATTCACTTCGCTCACTTTTTCCATTATCTCATAGGGGCCTTGCCATTTGGCAAGGAATTTACTTTCAACCGTAGGGACAAGTACCAGTATCCTATCCCCCGGGGAAAAGGTACGGGTCTTGGCTCCACGGTTGTACACTCTCTGCTGTGCTAACTGCGCTTGGGCCAAATGTTCCTTCACGATGGGCATTACCTGTGCAATTCGGTCTTGCATCAGGGCGACATGCTCAATCACACTCCTGTGGGGAGAACTCTCACTTTCCCAAGTTTCCTTGGCAATATCCAACAGCCCTCTTGGGTGTCTCCCATACAGTAACTCAAAGGGGGAGAATCCCGTAGAGGATTGGGGCACCTCCCTAATAGCAAACATCAGATAAGGAAGTAGACAGTCCCAATCCTTTCCATCTCTATCCACCACTTTCTTCAACATTTGTTTTAGGGTTTTGTTGAATCTTTCAACCAGCCCATCGGTTTGGGGGTGATACACAGATGTACGTAATTGCGTCACTTTGAACAATTTACACAGCTCCTTCATAACCCGGGACATAAAGGGTGTACCTTGGTCCGTAAGCAGTTCTTTACAAATACCCACCCGGCTAAACACAAGAGATAGCTCTTTGGCTATGGTTTTGGCCGAGGTATTTCGGAGAGGGATCGCTTCTGGATAACGGGTGGCATAGTCCATTATAACTAATATGTACTGGTGCCCCCTAGCGGACTTGATTATAGGCCCTACCAAATCCATGGCGATCCTCTCAAACGGGACCTCAATGATGGGTAGAGGGACCAGCGGGCTACGGAAATGTGGCATCGGGGCCGACCTCTGACACACAGGGCAGGAGGAACAATAATTTTCTATGTCCTTCATCACCCCCGGCCAATAGAATCTCTGTAATACCCTCTCTCGGGTTTTAAATGTCCAAGCAAATAGCCACACAGGCTTTGTCTCACCGCACAGGGGTTCACTCTCCCTAGACAGTCCACACAGGTCTGGTTCCAGGCATGAGCTAACACCTAATGAATCTGGGAGTTCTTATAGAGGCCTAAATGAGCTGACAAGCTTCAGCTGGTCTCATCAACTCCCTGTCTGCACGACGCCCCACACTCTCCCTAGAGGTATGAGTCATCCATGAGCCCACTAGCCTCAGCTGGGCTTATACAACTCTCCACCTAGTTGTATAAGTCGGCGTAAAGCCTGAATCTGGGCGAAATATATCTACCCCCCTGGATGCAACCAGGTGACTTTACCTTCCTGCTGTCACAGTAGGGAGAGTGTCAGTTTCTTTCACTGTGCAAGTCCTTGTTTCTAGGGACTGGGAAGGACAGTGAGTGAATTCTCCTTGTGCTATAGTGTGCTTAAAAAAAACATTTTTTCTAGGGACAGAAAACTGTAGGTAGGGAGAGTGTCAGTTTCTTTCACTGTGCAAGTCCTTGTTTCTAGGGACTGGGAAGGACAGTGAGTGAATTCTCCTTGTGCTATAGTGTGCTTAAAAAAAACATTTTTTCTAGGGACAGAAAACTCTAGGTAGGGAGAGTGTCAGTTTCTTTCACTGTGCAAGTCCTTGTTTCTAGGGACTGGGAAGGACAGTGAGTGAATTCTCCTTGTGCTATAGTGTGCTTAAAAAAAACATTTTTTCTAGGGACAGAAAACTCTAGGTAGGGAGAGTGTCAGTTTCTTTCACTGTGCAAGTCCTTGTTTCTAGGGACTGGGAAGGACAGTGAGTGAATTCTCCTTGTGCTATAGTGTGCTTAAAAAAAACATTTTTTCTAGGGACAGAAAACTGTAGGTAGGGAGAGTGTCAGTTTCTTTCACTGTGCAAGTCCTTGTTTCTAGGGACTGGGAAGGACAGTGAGTGAATTCTCCTTGTGCTATAGTGTGCTTAAAAAAAACATTTTTTCTAGGGACAGAAAACTGTAGGTAGGGAGAGTGTCAGTTTCTTTCACTGTGCAAGTCCTTGTTTCTAGGGACTGGGAAGGACAGTGAGTGAATTCTCCTTGTGCTATAGTGTGCTTAAAAAAAACATTTTTTCTAGGGACAGAAAACTCTAGGTAGGGAGAGTGTCAGTTTCTTTCACTGTGCAAGTCCTTGTTTCTAGGGACTGGGAAGGACAGTGAGTGAATTCTCCTTGTGCTATAGTGTGCTTAAAAAAAACATTTTTTCTAGGGACAGAAAACTGTAGGTAGGGAGAGTGTCAGTTTCTTTCACTGTGCAAGTCCTTGTTTCTAGGGACTGGGAAGGACAGTGAGTGAATTCTCCTTGTGCTATAGTGTGCTTAAAAAAAACATTTTTTCTAGGGACAGAAAACTGTAGGTAGGGAGAGTGTCAGTTTCTTTCACTGTGCAAGTCCTTGTTTCTAGGGACTGGGAAGGACAGTGAGTGAATTCTCCTTGTGCTATAGTGTGCTTAAAAAAAACATTTTTTCTAGGGACAGAAAACTCTAGGTAGGGAGAGTGTCAGTTTCTTTCACTGTGCAAGTCCTTGTTTCTAGGGACTGGGAAGGACAGTGAGTGAATTCTCCTTGTGCTATAGTGTGCTTAAAAAAAACATTTTTTCTAGGGACAGAAAACTGTAGGTAGGGAGAGTGTCAGTTTCTTTCACTGTGCAAGTCCTTGTTTCTAGGGACTGGGAAGGACAGTGAGTGAATTCTCCTTGTGCTATAGTGTGCTTAAAAAAAACATTTTTTCTAGGGACAGAAAACTCTAGGTAGGGAGAGTGTCAGTTTCTTTCACTGTGCAAGTCCTTGTTTCTAGGGACTGGGAAGGACAGTGAGTGAATTCTCCTTGTGCTATAGTGTGCTTAAAAAAAACATTTTTTCTAGGGACAGAAAACTGTAGGTAGGGAGAGTGTCAGTTTCTTTCACTGTGCAAGTCCTTGTTTCTAGGGACTGGGAAGGACAGTGAGTGAATTCTCCTTGTGCTATAGTGTGCTTAAAAAAAACATTTTTTCTAGGGACAGAAAACTCTAGGTAGGGAGAGTGTCAGTTTCTTTCACTGTGCAAGTCCTTGTTTCTAGGGACTGGGAAGGACAGTGAGTGAATTCTCCTTGTGCTATAGTGTGCTTAAAAAAAACATTTTTTCTAGGGACAGAAAACTCTAGGTAGGGAGAGTGTCAGTTTCTTTCACTGTGCAAGTCCTTGTTTCTAGGGACTGGGAAGGACAGTGAGTGAATTCTCCTTGTGCTATAGTGTGCTTAAAAAAAACATTTTTTCTAGGGACAGAAAACTGTAGGTAGGGAGAGTGTCAGTTTCTTTCACTGTGCAAGTCCTTGTTTCTAGGGACTGGGAAGGACAGTGAGTGAATTCTCCTTGTGCTATAGTGTGCTTAAAAAAAAAAAAATTCTAGGGACAGAAAACTCTAGGTAGGGAGAGTGTCAGTTTCTTTCACTGTGCAAGTCCTTGTTTCTAGGAACTGGGAAGGACAGTGAGTGAATTCTCCTTGTGCTATAGTGTGCTTAAAAAAAACATTTTTTCTAGGGACAGAAAACTGTAGGTAGGGAGAGTGTCAGTTTCTTTCACTGTGCAAGTCCTTGTTTCTAGGGACTGGGAAGGACAGTGAGTGAATTCTCCTTGTGCTATAGTGTGCTTAAAAAAAACATTTTTTCTAGGGACAGAAAACTCTAGGTAGGGAGAGTGTCAGTTTCTTTCACTGTGCAAGTCCTTGTTTCTAGGGACTGGGAAGGACAGTGAGTGAATTCTCCTTGTGCTATAGTGTGCTTAAAAAAAACATTTTTTCTAGGGACAGAAAACTCTAGGTAGGGAGAGTGTCAGTTTCTTTCACTGTGCAAGTCCTTGTTTCTAGGGACTGGGAAGGACAGTGAGTGAATTCTCCTTGTGCTATAGTGTGCTAAAGCATTCCTCATCAACCATCTTTGAAATCCTTGTTTTTTGGACAGTCAGGGAAATTGTCGTTGTGCTATTCTGTGCAAAAGCAATCATCCTGAACCATATTTAGAAATCCTTAACCACTTAAGCCCCGGACCATTTCGGGCCATTAGGACCAGGCCTGTTTTTGGGATTCGGCACTGCGCTGCTTTAACTGTAAATTGTGCGGACATGCAATGTTGTACCCAAATGAAATTTGCGTCCTTTTCTTCCCACAAATAGAGCTTTCTTTTAATGGTATTTGATTGCCTCTGCGATTTTTATTTTTTGCGATATAAACGGAAAAAGACCGAAAATTTTGAAAAAAAATGATATTTTCTACTTTTTGTTATAAGAAAAATCGAATAAACTCAATTTCAGTCAGACATTTAGGCCAAAATGTATTCAGCCACATGTCTTTAGTAAAAAAAATGTCAATAAACGTATATTTATTGGTTTGCGCAAAAGTTATAGCGTTTACAAACTAGGGTACATTTTCTGAAATTTACACAGCTTTAAATTTATGACTGCCTATCTCATTTCTTGAGGTGCTAAAATGGCAGGGCAGTACAAAACCCCCCCAAATGACCCCATTTTGGAAAGTAGACACCCCAAGGAAATTGCTGAGAGGCATGTTGAGCCCATTAAATATTTTTTTTTTTTGTCCCAAGTGATTGAATAATGACAAAAAAAAAAAAAATTACAAAAAGTTGTCACTAAATGATATATTGCTCACACATGCCATGGTTATATGTGGAATTGCACCCCAAAATACATTTTGCTGCTTCTCCTGAGTACAGGGATACCACATGTGTGGGACTTTTTAGGAGCCTGGCCACGTACGGGACCCCGGAAACCAAGCACCGCCTTCAGGATTTCTAAGGGCGCAAATTTTTGATTTCATTCCTCACTACCTATCACAGTTTCGAAGGCCATAAAATGCCAAAATAGCACAAAACCCCCCCAAATGACCCCATTTTAGAAAGTAGACACCCCAAGGAAATTGCTGAGAGGCCTGTTGAGCCCGTTGAATATTTTTTTTTTTTGTCCCAAGTGATTGAATAATGACAAAAAATAAAAATAAAAAATAAATTACAAAAAGTTGTCACTAAATGATATATTGCTCACACATGCCATGGTTATATGTGGAATTGCACCCCAAAATACATTTTGCTGCTTCTCCTGAGTACAGGGATACCACATGTGTGGGACTTTTTAGGAGCCTAGCCGCGTACGGGACCCCGAAAACCAAGCACCGCCTTCAGGATTTCTAGGCACAAATTTTTGATTTCACTCCTCACTACCTATCACAGTTTCTAAGGCCATAAAATGCCAAAATAGCACAAAACCCCCCCAAATGACCCCATTTTGGAAAGTAGACACCCCAAGCTATTTGCTGAGGAGGCATGGTGAGTATTTTACAGCTCTCATTTGTTTTTGAAAATGAAGAAAGAACATTTTTTTTTTTTTTTTTCAATTTTCAAAACTTTGTGACAAAAAGCGAGATCTGCAAAATACTCACAATACCTCTCAGCAAATAGCTTGGGGTGTCTACTTTCCAAAATGGGGTCATTTGGGGGGGTTTTGTGCCATCTGGGCATTCCATGGCCTCCGAAACTGTGATAGGCAGTGAGAAGTAAAATCAAAAATTTACACCCTTAGAAAGCCTGAAGGCGGTGCTTTGTTTTTGGGGTCCCGTACGCGGCTAGGCTCCCAAAAAGTCTCACACATGTGGTATCCCTGTACTCAGGAGAAGCAACAGAATTTATTTTGGGGTGTAATTCCACATATGCCCATGGCATGTTTGAGCAATATATCATTTAGTGACAACTTTGTGCAAAAAAAAAATAAAAAAAAAAAAATTGTCTTTTTTCCGCAACTTGTGTCAACATATAAAATATTCCATGGACTCGACATGCCTCTCAGTATATAGCTTGGGGTGTCTACTTTCCAAAATGGGGTCATTTGGGGGGGTTTTGAACTGTTCTGGCATTTTATACACAACATTAGGAAGCTTACATCCACTCTTCTAACCACTTGCAGACAAAGCCCTTTTTGACACTTTTTGTTTACATGAAAACATATTTTTTTTTTGCAAGAAAATTATGTTGAACCCCCAAACATTATATATATTTTTAAAGCAAAGGCCCTACAGATTAAAATGGTGGGTGTTGCATTTTTTTTTTCTACACAGTATTTGCGCAGCGATTTTTCAAACGCATTTTTTGGGGAAAAAATACACTTTTTTTAATTTTAATGCACTAAAACACACTATATTGCCCAAATGTTTGATGAAATAATAAAGATGATCTTAGGCCGAGTACATAGATACCAAACACGACATGCTTTAAAATTTCGCACAAACGCGCATTGGCGACAAACTACATACATTTTTAAAAGCCTTTAAAAGCCTTTACAGATTACCCCGTTAGATTTACAGAGGAGGTCTACTGCGAAAATGACTGCCCTCGATCTGACCTTCGCGGTGATACCTCACATGCATGGTGCAATTGCTGTTTACATATGACGCCAGACCGACGCTTGCGTTCGCCATTGGGCAAGAGCAGGGCAGGACAGGGGTGCTTTTTTTTTTTTTTTTTTTTTTTTTATTATTAATTTTGCTTTTTTATTTTATTTTTAAATTGTTCCTTACATATATTTTTTTTTTTATAATTTTTATTGTTATCTCAGGGAATGTAAATATCCCCTATGATAGCAATAGGTAGTGACAGGTACTCTTTTTTTGAAAAAACTGGGGTCTTCTAGACCCTAGATCTTTCCTCTGCCCTCAAAGCATCTGACCACACCAAGATCGGTGTGATAAAATGCTTTCCCAATTTCCCAATGGCGCTTTTTATATCCGGGGGGGGGACATTCCCTCCCACTGCTTGTAAAAGCAGTCCAGAGGCTAATTAGCCGCTGTGATTGCTTTTACATGAAAGCCGGCCGCTGGCTGAAAAGAATGATACCAAGATGATGCCTAAACCCGCAGGCATCAATCTGGTATAACCATTCAAAGTCCAGCAACATACCAGTACGTTGCTGGTCCTTGTTGGACATGTATTGTAATCTTTTTTTTTCATGCAGCCTGTTGGCTGAACGAAAAAAGAGATTGATTGGTGGGTATGCCCACCATTAGAATACCGCCCTTCATCCACCCACTTCTAATGATGGGCATACATGCACCATTTATATATGCCGAAGCATGGGGGCATCCTCCCGCAAAAAAGTTATGCCGCACACACATGGTCAAACGTTTCCACGGGCAAGCCTCCGTCGGAATTTCGACCGTATGTATGCGGCATTAGGAGCAAAATTGCTCCTCCGCCCTGCTGCCCCTGCTGCCCCCATGCTTCGGCATATATGCTTTTTTTTTTTTAACTGTGGTGGTGAAATCACCTCCTACAGCACTGGAGTCGCAGGGATCAGGCCTGTCTCTGCGAACGCTGCAGTTATGTGTGTTGTGTTTTGTAAGTGACAGTGATCGATCGATACTGCACTTGGGTGGCCTGGGCTGGACGGAGGGGCAAAACGCAGGTGCTAGCAGGTATCTGGGCTGATCCCGCTAACACTGCGTTTTTGGGAACCCTAAACCGCTGGTATAGATCTGATCAGATCAGATATTGATCTGTTCAGATACTATACCACTAAGGGGGGTGTATGCTTTACGCGTGGGTGTTAGCGTTACTGGCACTAACCTGACGCTGCCTGGGGTGTGACGCAGACCCTCTCTGACGCTAAAACCTAATTGATATCACCCACCGGGCGATCAGGGGGTTAAACCTTTATTGGGTTATATACGGCGGGTGCCCTGACACTATAAAAAGCAAACTAACTAACCAGCGTCACCCGTAACACTTATATGGTGATCACTGGTGAAAGGGTTAACTAGGGGCAATTAGGGGGTTAAAACCTTTATTAGATCATATTTGGGGGTACCTGACGCTATAAAAACCTGCGGCGAACCTAAAAAAAATGACTGGCTACCGATTGGCATCACCGACACGAAGACAGCGATCAGAAAAACGATCGCTTAGTGACAGTGGTGATAGGGGGTGAAAGGGTTACCTGGGGGGCGATCAAGGGGGTTAAACCTTTATTAGATAATATATTGGGGTACCCGACGCTATAAAAACCTGCGGCGAACCTAAAAAAAATTACTGGCTACCGATCGCCATCACTGATGCTAAGACAGCCATCAGAAAAATGATCGCATAGCGACAGCGGTGATAGGGGGTGAAAGGGTTACCTGGGGGGCGATCAAGGGGGTTTAACCTTTATTAGATAATATATTGGGGTACCTGACGCTAGAAAAACCTGCGGCGAACCTAAAAAAAATTACTGGCTACCGATCGCCATCACTGATGCTAAGACAGCATCAGAAAAACGATCGATTAGCGACAGCGGTGATAGGGGGTGAAAGGGTTACCTGGGGGGCGATCAAGGGGGTTAAACCTTTATTAGATAATATATTGGGGTACCCGACGCTATAAAAACCTGCGGCGAACCTAAAAAAAATTACTGGCTACCGATCGCCATCACTGATGCTAAGACAGCCATCAGAAAAATGATCGCATAGCGACAGCGGTGATAGGGGGTGAAAGGGTTACCTGGGGGGCGATCAAGGGGGTTTAACCTTTATTAGATAATATATTGGGGTACCTGACGCTATAAAAACCTGCGGCGAACCTAAAAAAAATTACTGGCTACCGATCGCCATCACTGATGCTAAGACAGCATCAGAAAAACGATCGATTAGCGACAGCGGTGATAGGGGGTGAAAGGGTTACCTGGGGGGCGATCAAGGGGGTTGAACCTTTATTAGATAATATATTGGGGTACCCGACGCTATAAAAACCTGCGGCGAACCTAAAAAAAATTACTGGCTACCGATCGCCATCACTGATGCTAAGACAGCCATCAGAAAAATGATCGCATAGCGACAGCGGTGATAGGGGGTGAAAGGGTTATCTGGGGGGTGATCAGGGGGTTAAACCTTTATTAGGGGGGGTTAGGGGGCTACACTGGACCTAAAACTAAACTTTAGTGACACTTTCACAGTCACAAATGTCACTGATTGCAGTGATCACTAAATAAATGGTCACTGCAATCAGTGACACTGTGACTGGGGGCTGGGGGGTGATCTGGGGGGTGATCTGGGGGGGTCTGGGGGTCCTGGGGGGGGCGATTAGTGTTCCTATGTGTCCTGGTGTCAGTGTAGTGTTGTGCTCACTGACCTGATGTCTTCTCTTGTACGGCGCTCGGTATATGTGAGCGCCGCACAGGAGATGACATCACTTCCTCCTGCCTCCTCTGTCTGAAACAGACAGAGGAGGCATTTCCATTCGCCGGGAGCGATCGCGAGGGGGGGGCCGGAATCGAAAGGCCGCCCCCTCATCTGGGATCGCTCCCGGTGAAGTAACGACCGCTCACGGCACAGAAGGGGGGTCCGGATGGACCCCCCAACTGTACAAAGGCAGTCACGTAGATCTACGTGATTCTGCCTGTCCGTGCCATTCTGCCGACGTAAATCGGCGGTGGGCGGTCGTTAAGTGGTTAAGTAAAGGGACAGAGAAGGACACCTGAAGGTAGCCCTTATTGCTTTTTTCCCATCTCCCTGCAGGCCATCTATTAGAATGTCTGGAAGGCAAACAAGGAGAGGCAGACAGTCAGGAGGCAATAAAAGAGGGCAAGCAGGCTCTGTGTCTGGGGGCAACAGTGCTGGTCGTGGACGCGGTGCATTGTCATCAGCACATGGCCATGGGACACGCTTGTCCTTCTTTTCGGCAGCTGGACATGTTGAGCCACATCATGCCGAAGACTTGGTAGAGTGGATGACCAAGCCCTCCTCCTCCTCCTCATCCTCTCTCACCCAGGCTCAGGGTACTGGCAAAGCAGCTGCCAAAGCGTCCTCTTCCCTGGTATCAATGTCAGACTCATCATCAGTCACTCCTTCCCTAGACCCACCATGTCCTCCTCCTGAGGAGTCCCCCGAACTGTTTGAGCACAGTGTTGGGTACATGCTCCAGGAGGATGCCCAGCGTTTCGAAGGGTCTGATGATGAAACCCAGCTACAGGAAGGCAGTAGGGTGAGAGCAGACAGAGGGGATGCTCAAGAAGGACACCAATCTGGCAGTCATGTTCCAGCAGCTGCAGCATACTGCCAGATTGGCTCCAGTGATGAGGAGGGAGGGGATGATGAGGTCACTGACTCCACATGGGTGCCTAATAGGAGAGAGGAGGAGGAGGAGGATGAGGAGGAGGCACATCTCCAACGAGGCAGGATGCCCTTTGGTGGCCAGCGTAAGGGCAGTACACCGACGGAATCACACCGCAGAGCTCGCCTGTGCAGGGCGCTGCCTCTGCCCGTCATTCAAAAAGTTCCTTGGTGTGGGCCTTTTTTGAGGCTAGTGCATCAGATCGCACAGCTGCTGTTTGCAACATATGTCTCAAGCGTATATCGCGTGGCCAAAACATCAGCCGCTTGGGTACCACATGCCTGACCAGACATATGTTGACCTGCCATGCAGCTCGTTGGCAAGCCTACCTCAAAGACCCACACCAAAGAACAAAGCGGACCTCTCCTTGCACCGCATCAGCTGGGATCTCCAACCCCACTATAACTTCAGTCCTCTCTGAAACATGCACTGAGAGGAATGAAGGTGTAGAATTAGGTGTGTCACAGCCAAGTACTTGCGGCCACTCTGCTAGCAGTACACCGACGTCCGATTCTAGCAGGCAAATTTCCCTGCCCCAGCTGCTGGACCGTCGAAAGAAGTTCACTCCCAGCCATCCACATGCCCAGCGGTTGAATGCTAGCTTGGCTAAATTGCTAGCGCTTCAACTGCTGCCTTTTCAGTTGGTAGACTCGGCCCCCTTCCGTGAGTTTGTGCAATGTGCGGTTCCTCAGTGGCAGGTTCCCAAACGCCACTTTTTCTCACGGAAGGCTATTCCGGCTCTCTACCGGCATGTGGAAGGCAATGTCTTGGCCTCGCTGGACAGGGCAGTCAGCGGTAAGGTGCATATTACCGCTGACTCATGGTCCAGCAGGCATGGACAGGGACGTTACCTTTCTTTCACGGCCCATTGGGTCACTCTTTTGGCAGCTGGGAAGGATGCAGGACAAGGTGCAGTAGTGTTGGAGGTTATCCCACCGCCACGCCTCCAAAATGCTACTACTGGTTGTGACACACCTCTCTCCTCCACCCCCTCCTCTTCTTATTCCTCCATGGCCTCTTCCTGTGGTTTGTCCTATGAACCAGCGGTGCTCCGTAGCCGTTCACGGGGCTACGCAAGTACGCAGGCAAAAAGATGCCATGCCGTGCTTGCGCTGGTGTGTTTGGGGGACAGAAGCCACACTGGGGCAGAGGTCCTGTCTGCTCTGCAGGGCCAGGCCGAGAGGTGGTTGACGCCACGCCAGCTTAAGCCAGGAATGGTGGTTTGCGACAATGGCACCAACCTCCTCTCCGCCCTTCGACAGGGACAACTGACCCATGTGCCCTGTGTGGCTCACGTCCTTAACCTGGTGGTGCAGCGTTTCTTGGGCAGGTACCCGGGCTTACAGGATGTCCTGAGGCAGGCCAGGAAAGTCTGTGTGCATTTCCGCAGATCTTATAATGCCAGTGCTCGCCTGGCTGAGCTGCAAAAGGAGTTTAACCTGCCCAAGAACCGCCTTATATGTGACATGCCCACCAGGTGGAACTCAACGTTGGCCATGCTGCAGCGGCTGCACACGCAGCAGAGGGCCATCAATGAGTACCTGTGCGACTACGGCACCAGGACAGGGTCAGGGGAGCTTGGTTTTTTTTCTCCACGCCAGTGGGGCATGATCAGGGATGCATGCACTGTCCTGGCACCATTTGAGGAGGCCACGAGGATGGTGAGCAGTGACAGTGCATGCATCAGTGACACTGTACCTCTTGTCCACCTGTTGGAGCACACGCTGCGTGGAATAATGGACAGGGCACTTGAGGCAGAACAGAGGCAGGAAGAGGAGGACTTCCTTGCCTCTCAAGGCCCCCTTTACCCAGACAGTGTTCCTTCTGTCCCACCCATCGCACAGGAAGAGGAGGAGGAGGAGGAGGAGGATTGTGTCAGCATGGAGGTGGAGGCTGGCACTCAGCATCATCAGCAGCAGTCTTTTAGGGATGATTTACAGTCCCAAGAAACCAGTGGACTTGTACGTGGCTGGGAGGAGGTGACTGCGGATCATGTCGTCCTTAGTGACCCAGAGGACTCCGGAGCGAATGCCTCAGCAAACCTACGCTGCATGGCCTCCCTGATCCTGCAAAGTCTGCGGAAGGATCCTCGTATTCTTCGGATCAAGGAGAGGGACCATTACTGGCTGGCCACTCTCCTTGATCCACGGTACAAGGGTAAGGTTGCGGACCTTATGTTACCGTCGCAGAGGGAGCAGAGGATGAGACAACTCCGGGAGGCCTTGCAGAAAGGTCTGTGCAACGCGTTCCCAGAGACTGGGAGGTTACAAACTCCTGGTCCTGGACAACGAGTTGCTGAGGCTTCGGCCAGTCAAAGAAGGAGCGGTGGGGAAGGTGGCCGTCTGACCGATGCGTTCAGACAATTCTTTAGTCCGCAGCCCCAAAGTATGATCGGTTCCAGCAACCATCGCCAGCGTCTGATAAACATGGTGCAGGAATATCTAGGGGCAAGGTCAGACTTGGACACCTTCCCCACCGAAAATCCTCTGGCTTACTGGGTCTTGAGGATGGATCACTGGCCAGAGCTTGCACAGTATGCAATTGAGCTACTGGCCTGTCCTGCATCCAGCGTTCTTTCGGAACGCACATTCAGTGCTGCTGGAGGATTTGTCACGGATCACAGGGTGCGCCTGTCCACCGACTCGGTTGATCGACTGACTTTCATCAAGATGAACCAGTCTTGGATCACCACCAGCTACCACACACCTGATGCTGATATAACAGACTAATTGATTTTAACATGTCACATCCCTTCAAGACTGATGCTGATGCTGAGTGCCTGTGCTGTTATGTTGACTGGCTATCCTCCTCCTCCGAGTCCTCAATGATACGATTGATGATGATAGCTTGGAAGATCATTTTTGTTTATGGGTGCCGCCACCAGTGGCTAAGGCCCAATTTTTCAGCCCCTGTTTAACAGGGGCGTGTAATTACAATTTTTGAAGCAATACTTTGCAACAGGGCTCATTGCTGTGCTCCAAGTACAGTATCTGTGAGGGGTTGCAGTGTTGTGCCACCAGTGCCTAAGGCCCAATTTTTCAGCCCCTGTTCAACAGGGGCATGTAATTACAATTATTGATCTAATAATTCACAGCAGGGCCCATTCCTGCACCCACCAAGCAAGAGTAACTCTGAGGGCTTACAGTGTTGTGGCAACACCACCACCACCACCACCACCACGAAAGGCCCAATTTTTCAGCCCCTGTTCAACAGGGGCATGCAATTACAATTCTTGATCTAATAATTCACAGCAGGGCCCATTGCTGCACCCACCAAGAGTAACTGTCAGGGCTTACAGTGTTGTGGCACCAGCACCACCATCAAAGGCCCAATTTTTACTACCACTGTTCAACAATTATATGTAATTACAATTCCTGATATAATAGTTGACAGCAGGGCGTTCCAGCACCAACCAAGAGTAACTGTGAGTGCTTACAGTGTTGTGCCAACACCAACTAAGGGGCCTATTTCTGCAGATTATATACGGCAGGTCCCTACTTTCAAACATCCAACTTACAAACGACTCCTACTTGCAAACGCAAGAAGACAACAGGAAGTGAGAGGAAATCTACCCCTAGGAAGGAAAATTCTCTCCTGTAAGAATTAATATGGGAGAAAGGTGTCTCCTCTGTACTGATGCTTTATCAGCAATCCTTGTTTCAAGAAAAACACCACATTTCAAAAACAGTTTTCATTGGGACGGAAAGTGAGGTGAAATGTTCTGAACAGGGGCACAGACAGCAAAACAAATGTTACAGGGGTGATAACCCTTACCTATGTTTTCCAAAAAGTTTAAAAATAGATTTTTGGGCTGGAGCTACACTTAAACAATGTACCTGTTCAAAATTACAAACACATTCTACATAAGAACAAACATACAGTCCCTGTCTTGTATGCACCGCCTGTATACGGCTGTTCAGAGTATATAGGGCCTTTTTTATTTTATGTGCGGGGTTCCCCTTAATATCCATACAAGACCCAAAGGGGCTGGTAATGGGCTGGGGTAGGGGGGGGGGGGGTCATGGGGTAGCTATGCCATTTTTCTTAAAGATTTTCATCCATATTACCGGGACCAGACATTACATTAAAGCCGCAAGCAGTTTTAAATGGCTTTTTTTTCCTTTAGAAGTGTCATTTTGTGCAGGGACAGTTCTAAACACGGGAAACACGTGGCACTTCACAGGCATACTTTAGACACCCCCCAGGTACGATATTTAAAGGAATATTTGATTTTTTTTTTTCACTTTATGCATCATTAAAATGACTGCTCCCGAAAAACGACCGTTTTTAAAACTTCTTTTTGCATTGATACATGTCCCCTGGTGCACAACCCGGGTTCCCAAACCCTTTTTAGGACAATAACATGCATAATAGTTGTTATAATTAGCACTTTAGAATTCGAACGTTCGCATCCATTGTATTTAATAGGGTTCTAATGTTCGTACGAACTTTCGGTCCGTTCGCGGGTTCTGGTGCGAACCGAACCCGGGGGTGTTCGGCTCATCACTATTAAGGACTGGTATAGGTGTACAATTGTTTTGTGTGCAGTATATAGGGGTGTAATACACTTTTAGTTCATTTCAATTGTGCAGCATTGGGACTGCAGTGCTGATCGTTTCTGCAGCTGTCTTTAGTCCACAAAAGTCCTTTTAAGGACTGGTATAGGTGTACAGTCCACAAAAGTCCTTTTACAGACTGGTATAGGTGTACTATTTTGTGTGCAGTAAATAGGGGTGTACTACACGCATAAAATACTCTAGGAAGAATAGTATAGTGCGGTTCTACTGTGAAGCTTCTGAGCGGTTCTGCTGCAGCTCTTTTCTCGGTTTAGGTACAAGTTGCCGCTGTGTGTCGCAGGCACAGACTAGCGACTAAAATCGCTAACCAATAAAGCTCCACAAAAGTTCATTTTAAGGACTGGTATAGGTGTACTATTTGGTGTGCAGTATATAGGGGTCTAATACACGCATAAAAAACTTTCAAACATACTATATAATATATACTATATACTATACTATATAATATATATAATATAATAGGATCATCTCCTGCACCCCCTTCATAGCCTGGCCTTGCGTCTCTTCCATGGCCTTCATGCGCTCCTGAATTGACAAAAAATTTCAGATAAAAAAAGAATGCTTGTCGTTGTCGATCTCAAATTTGCTTAATACTTCTGTTATGTCATTGTCCATGTTGTGGGACTATGTGTACACAGCTAGTAATTATTTTGTGGCTGCAAATATGACCTGGAGGTTTTTAATGTTCGCCTCCCATTGAAATGAATGGGGCCCCCGCGAACCCGCGGTTCGCAAACATTTACCCGCGTTCGCGAACCGTCCCGGGAGATGTTCGTCCATCCCTATATGTAATGTGATTAATGATTGTTTTGATGTTATATGATGAAATGTTTCTAAAATATTATTAAAAAAATAAAATAATAATTTGCCACATAGTTACACAATTAAACATTGAGGTTGGCTTGTAAGTTGGAGACATCTTGTAAGGACGTTATTCCACTTGGTGTCATCTGCAAACACTGAAATGCTACTTTTAATCCTAGACCCTATATCATTTATAAAGATATTAAAACGTAAGAGTCCAAACACTAAACCTTGGGGTACACCACTGATAACCTGAGACCATTCAGGGTATGAATTACTATCCACTACTAGGGATGAGCCGAACACCCCCGGGTTCGGTTCGCACCAGAACCCGCGAACGGACCGAAAGTTCGCACGAACATTAGAACCCTATTAAATACAATGGATGCGAACGTTCGATTTCTAAAGTGCTAATTATAACGACTATTATGCATGTTATTGTCCTAAAAAGGGTTTGGGAACCCGGGTTCTGCACCAGGGGACATGTATCAATGCAAAAATAAGTTTTAAAAACGGCCGTTTTTCGGGAGCAGTCATTTTAATGATGCATAAAGTGAAAAAAAAAAATCAAATATTCCTTTAAATATCGTACCTGGGGGGTGTCTAAAGTATGCCTGTGAAGTGCCACATGTTTCCCGTGTTTAGAACTGTCCCTGCACAAAATGACATTTCTAAAGGAAAAAAAAAGCCATTTAAAACTGCTTGCGGCTTTAATGTAATGTCTGGTCCCGGTAATATGGATGAAAATCTTTAAGAAAAATGGCATAGCTACCCCATCACAGCCCCCCCCCCCTACCCCAGCCCATTACCAGCCCCTTTGGGTCTTGTATGGATATTAAGGGGAACCCCGCACACAAAATAAAAAAGGCCCTATATACTCTGAACAGCCGTATACAGGCGGTGCATACAAGACAGGGACTGTAGGTTTGTTCTTATGTAGAATCTGTTTGTAATTTTGAACTGGTACATTGTTTAAGTGTAGCTCCAGCCAAAAAATATATTTTTAAGCTTTTTGGAAAACATAGGGAAGGGTTATCACCCCTGTAACATTTGTTTTGCTGTCTGTGCCCCTGTTCAGAACATTTCACCTCACTTTCCGTCCCAATGACAACTGTTTTTGAAATGTGGTGTTTTTATTGAAACAAGGATTAGTGATAAAGCATCAGTAGAGAGGAGACACCTTTCTCCCATATTAATTCTTACAGGAGAGAATTTTCCTTCCTAGGGGTAGATTTCCTCTCACTTCCTGTTGTCTTCTTCCGTTTGCAAGTAGGAGTCGTTTGAAAGTTGGATGTTTGAAAGTAGGGACCTGCCGTATATACTCTGCAGAAATTGGCCCCTTAGGTGTTGGTGTTGGCACAACACTGTAAGCACTCACAGTTACTCTTGGTGGGTGCTGGAACGCCCTGCTGTCAACTATTATATCAGGAATTGTAATTACATATAATTGTTGAACAGTGGTAGGAAAAATTGGGCCTTTGATGGTGGTGCTGGTGCCACAACACTGTAAGGCCTCACAGTTACTCTTGGTGGGCGCAGCAATGGGCCCTGCTGTGAATTATTAGATCAATAATTATAATTGCATGCCCCTGTTGAACAGGGGCTGAAAAATTGGGCCTTAGGCACTGGTGGCACAACACTGCAACCCCTCACAGATACTGTACTTGGAGCACAGCAATGAGCCCTGTTGCAAAGTATTGCATCAAAAATTGTAATTACACGCCCCTGTTAAACAGGGGCTGAAAAATTGAGCCTTAGGCACTGGTGGCACAACACTGCAACCCCTCACAGATACTGTACTTGGAGCACAGCAATGAGCCCTGTTGCAAAGTATTGCATCAAAAATTGTAATTACACGCCCCTGTTAAACAGGGGCTGAAAAATTGGGCCTTGGCACTGGTGGCGGCACCCAGAAACAAAAATGTTCTTCCAAGCTATCATCATCAATCGGATCATTGAGGAGGAGGAGGATAGCCAGTCAACATAACAGCACAGGCACTCAGCATCAGCATCAGTCTTGAAGGGATGTGACATTTTAAAATAAATTAGTCTGTTATATCAGCATCAGGTGTGTGGTAGCTGGTGGTGATCCAAGACTGGTTCATCTTGATGAAAGTCAGTCGATCAACCGAGTCGGTGGACAGGCGCACCCTGTGATCCGTGACAAATCCTCCAGCAGCACTGAATGTGCGTTCTGAAAGAACGCTGGATGCAGGACAGGCCAGTAGCTCAATTGCATACTGTGCAAGCTCTGGCCAGTGATCCATCCTCAAGACCCAGTAAGCCAGAGGATTTTCGGTGGGGAAGGTGTCCAAGTCTGACCTTGCCCCTAGGTATTCCTGCACCATGTTTATCAGACGCTGGCGATGGTTGCTGGAACCGATCATACTTTGGGGCTGCGGACAAAAGAATTGTCTGAACGCATCGGTCAGACGGCCACCTTCCCCACCGCTCCTTCTTTGACTGACCGAAGCCTCAGCAACTCGTTGTCCAGGACCAGGAGTTTGTAACCTCCCAGTCTCTGGGAACGCATTGCACAGACCTTTCTGCAAGGCCTCCCGGAGTTGTCTCATCCTCTGCTCCCTCTGCGACAGAAAGATAAGGTCCGCAACCTTACTCTTGTACCGTGGATCAAGGAGAGTGGCCATCCAGTAATGGTCCCTCTCCTTGATCCGAAGAATACGAGGATCCTTCCGCAGACTTTGCAGGATCAGGAGGCCATGCAGCGTAGGTTAGCTGAGGCATTCAGTCCGGAGTCCTCTGGGTCACTAAGGACGACATGATCCGCAGCCACCTCCTCCCAGCCACGTACAAGTCCACGGGTTTCTTGGGACTGTAAATCATCCCTAAAAGACTGCTGCTTATGATGCTGAGTGTTAAACAGGGGCTGAAAAATTGGGCCTTAGGCACTGGTGCTGGTGCCACGACACTGCAACCTCTCCCAGATACTCTGGTTGGAGTGCAGGAATGAGCCCTACTGCAAAGCATTGCATAAAAAATTGTAATTACATGCCCCTGTTAATCAGGGGCTGAAAAATTGGGCCTTAGCCACTGGTGGCGGCACCCAGAAACAAAAATGTTCTTCCAAGCTATCATCAGGAATCGGATCATTGAGGAGAAGGAGGAGGATAGTCAGTCAACATAACAGGACAGTCACTCAGCATCAGCATCAGTCTTGAAGGGATGTGACATTTGAAAATAAATTATTCTGTTATATCAGCTTCAGGTGCTTGGTAGCTGGTGGTGATCTAAGACTGGTTCATCTTTATGAAGGTCAGTCGATCAACCGAGTCGGTGGACAGGCGCACCCTGTGATCTGTGACAAAGCCTCCAGCAGCACTGAATGTGCGTTCCGAAAGAACGCTGGATGCGGGACAGGCCAGTAGCTCAATTGCATACTGTGCAAGCTCTGGCCAGTGATCCATCCTCAAGACCTAGTAAGCCAGAGGATTTTCGGTGGGATAAGTGTCCAAGTCTGACCTTGCCCCTAGGTATTCCTGCACCATGTATATCAGACGCTGGCGATGGTTGCTAGAACCGATCATACCTTGGGGCTGCGGACTAAAAAATTGTCTGAACGCATCGATCAGACGGCCACCTTCCCCACCGCTCCTTCTTTGACTGACCGAAGCCTCAGCAACTCGTTGTCCAGGACCAGGAGTTTGTAACCTCCCAGTCTCTGGGAACGCGTTGCACAGACCTTTCTGCAAGGCCTCCCGGAGTTGTCTCATCCTCTGCTCCCTCTGCGACGGTAACATAAGGTCCGCAACCTTACCCTTGTACCGTGGATCAAGGAGAGTGGCCAGCCAGTAATGGTCCCTCTCCTTGATCCGAAGAATACGAGGATCCTTCCGCAGACTTTGCAGGATCAGGGAGGCCATGCAGCGTAGGTTAGCTGAGGCATTCAGTCCGGAGTCCTCTGGGTCACTAAGGACGACATGATCCGCAGCCACCTCCTCCCAGCCACGTACAAGTCCACTGGTTTCTTGGGACTGTAAATCATCCCTAAAAGACTGCTGCTGATGATGCTGAGTGCCAGGCTCCACCTCCATGCTGACACAATCCTCCTCCTCCTCCTCCTCCTCTTCCTGTGCGATGGGTGGGACAGAAGGAACACTGTCTGGGTAAAGGGGGCCTTGAGAGGCAAGGAAGTCCTCCTCTTCCTGCCTCTGTTCTGCCTCAAGTGCCCTGTCCATTATTCCACGCAGCGTGTGCTCCAACAGGTGGACAAGAGGTACAGTGTCACTGATGCATGCACTGTCACTGCTCACCATCCTCGTGGCCTCCTCAAATGGTGCCAGGACAGTGCATGCATCCCTGATCATGCCCCACTGGCGTGGTGAAAAAAAACCAAGCTCCCCTGACCCTGTCCTGGTGCCGTAGTCGCACAGGTACTCATTGATGGCCCTCTGCTGCGTGTGCAGCCGCTGCAGCATGGCCAACGTTGAGTTCCACCTGGTGGGCATGTCACATATAAGGCGGTTCTTGGGCAGGTTCAACTCCTTTTGCAGCTCAGCCAGGCGAGCACTGGCATTATAAGAAATGCACACAGACTTTCCTGGCCTGCCTCAGGACATCCTGTAAGCCCGGGTACCTGCCCAAGAACCGCTGCACCACCAGGTTAAGGACGTGAGCCACACAGGGCACATGGGTCAGTTGTCCCTGTCGGAGGGCGGAGAGGAGGTTGGTGCCATTGTCGCAAACCACCATTCCTGGCTTAAGCTGGCGTGGCGTCAACCACCTCTCGGCCTGCCCCTGCAGAGCAGACAGGACCTCTGCCCCAGTGTGGCTCCTGTCCCCCAAACACACCAGCGCAAGCACGGCATGGCATCTTTTTGCCTGCGTACTTGCGTAGCCCCTTGAACGCCTACGGAGCACCACTGGTTCCGAGGACAAAGCCCAGGAAGAGGCCATGGAGGAAGAAGAAGAGGAGGGGGTGGAGGAGAGAGGTGTGTCACAACCAGTAGTAGCATTTTGGAGGCGTGGCGGTGGAACAACCTCCAACACTACTGCACCTTGTCCTGCATCCTTCCCAGCTGCCAAAAGAGTGACCCAATGGGCCGTGAAAGAAAGGTAACGTCCCTGTCCATGCCTGCTGGACCATGAGTCAGCGGTAATATGCACCTTACCGCTGACCGCCCTGTCCAGCGAGGCCAAGACATTGCCTTCCACATGCCGGTAGAGAGCCGGAATCGCCTTCTGTGAGAAAAAGTGGCGTTTGGGAACCTGCCACTGAGGAACCGCACATTGCACAAACTCACGGAAGGGGGCCGAGTCTACCAACTGAAAAGGCAGCAGTTGAAGCGCTAGCAATTTAGCCAAGCTAGCATTCAACCGCTGGGCATGTGGATGGCTGGGAGTGAACTTCTTTTGACGGTCCAGCAGCTGGGGCAGGGAAATTTGCCTGCTAGAATCGGACGTCGGTGTACTGCTAGCAGAGTGCCCGCAAGTACTTGGCTGTGACACACCTAATTCTACACCTTCATTCCTCTCAGTGCAGGTTTCAGAGAGGACTGAAGGTATAGTGGGGTTGGAGATCCCAGCTGATGCGGTGCAAGGAGAGGCCCACTTTGTTCTTTGGTGTGGGTCTTTAAGGTAGGCTTGCCAACGAGCTGCATGGCAGGTCAACATATATCTGGTCAAGCATGTGGTGCCCAAGCGGCTGATGTTTTGGCCACGCGATATACGCTTGAGACATATGTTGCAAACAGCAGCTGTGCGATCTGATGCACTCGCCTCAAAAAAGGCCCACACCAAAGAACTTTTTGAATGACGGGCAGAGGCAGCGCCCTGCACAGGCGGAGCTCTGCGGTGTGATTCCGTCAGTGTGCTGCCCTTACGCTGGCCACCAAAGGGCATCCTGCCTCGTTGGAGATGTGCCTCCTCCTCATCCTCCTCCTCCTCCTCCTCTCTCCTATTAGGCACCCACGTGGAGTCAGTGACCTCATCATCCCCTCCCTCCTCATCACTGGAGCCAATCTGGCAGTATGCTGCAGCTGCTGGAACATGACTGCCAGATTGGTGTCCTTCTTGAGCATCCCCTCTCTCTGCTCTCACGCTACTGCCTTCCTCTAGCTGGGTATCATCATCAGATCCTTCGAAACGCTGGGCATCCTCCTGGAGCATGTACCCAACACTGTGCTCAAACAGTTCAGGGGACTCCTCAGGAGGAGGACATGGTGGGTCTAGGGAAGGAGTGACTGATGATGACATTGATACCAGGGAAGAGGATGCTTTGGCAGCTGCTTTGCCAGTACCCTGAGCCTGGGTGAGAGAGGATGAGGAGGATGAGGAGGGCTTGGTCATCCACTCTACCAAGTCTTCGGCATGATGTGGCTCAACATGTCCAGCTGCCGAAAAGAAGGACAAGCGTGTCCCATGGCCATGTGCTGATGACAATGCACCGCGTCCACGACCAGCACTGTTGCCCCCAGACACAGAGCCTGCTTGCCCTCTTTTATTGGCTCCTGACTGTCTGCCTCTCCTTGTTTGCCTTCCAGACATTCTAATGGATGGCCTGCAGGGAGATGGGAAAAACAGCAATAAGGGCTAGCTTCAGGTGTATACTGTGCAGGAGGCTTAGCAACAATGACACTGACACTGTCCCCTGCCTATCCTTCTGTGTCCCTAAACACAAGGATTTGCAATATGCTTCAGCAAGATTGGTTTAGCACAGAATAGTACACTGACACTTTCCCTCACTGAGTGTCCTTCTCTGTCCCTAAACACAAGGATTTGCAATATGCTTCAGCAAGATTGGTTTAGCACAGAATAGTACACTGACACTTTCCCTCACTGAGTGTCCTTCTGTGTCCCTAAACACAAGGATTTGCAATATGCTTCAGCAAGATTGGTTTAGCACAGAATAGTACACTGACACTTTCCCTAACTGAGTGTCCTTCTCTGTCCCTAAACACAAGGATTTGCAATATGCTTCAGCAAGATTGGTTTAGCACAGAATAGTACACTGACACTTTCCCTCACTGAGTGTCCTTCTGTTTCCCTAAACACAAGGATTTGCAATATGCTTCAGCAAGCTTGGTTTAGCACAGAATAGTACACTGACACTTTCCCTCACTGAGTGTCCTTCTCTGTCCCTAAACACAAGGATTTGCAATATGCTTCAGCAAGATTGGTTTAGCACAGAATAGTACACTGACACTTTCCCTCACTGAGTGTCCTTCTCTGTCCCTAAACACAAGGATTTGCAATATGTTTCAGCAAGATTGGTTTAGCACAGAATAGTACACTGACACTTTCCCTCACTGAGTGTCCTTCTGTGTCCCTAAACACAAGGATTTGCAATATGCTTCAGCAAGATTGGTTTAGCACAGAATAGTACACTGACACTTTCCCTCACTGAGTGTCCTTCTCTGTCCCTAAACACAAGGATTTGCAATATGCTTCAGCAAAATTGGTTTAGCACAGAATAGTACACTGACACTTTCCCTCACTGAGTGTCCTTCTGTGTCCCTAAACACAAGGATTTGCAATATGCTTCAGCAAGATTGGTTTAGCACAGAATAGTACACTGACACTTTCCCTCACTGAGTGTCCTTCTCTGTCCCTAAACACAAGGATTTGCAATATGCTTCAGCAAGATTGGTTTAGCACAGAATAGTACACTGACACTTTCCCTCACTGAGTGTCCTTCTGTGTTCCTAAACACAAGGATTTGCAATATGCTTCAGCAAGATTGGTTTAGCACAGAATAGTACACTGACACTTTCCCTCACTGAGTGTCCTTCTGTGTCCCTAAACACAAGGATTTGCAATATGCTTCAGCAAGATTGGTTTAGCACAGAATAGTACACTGACACTTTCCCTCACTGAGTGTCCTTCTCTGTTCCTAAACACAAGGATTTGCAATATGCTTCAGCAAGATTGGTTTAGCACAGAATAGTACACTGACACTTTCCCTCACTGAGTGTCCTTCTGTGTCCCTAAACACAAGGATTTGCAATATGCTTCAGCAAGATTGGTTTAGCACAGAATAGTACACTGACACTTTCCCTCACTGAGTGTCCTTCTCTGTCCCTAAACACAAGGATTTGCAATATGCTTCAGCAAGATTGGTTTAGCACAGAATAGTACACTGACACTTTCCCTCACTGAGTGTCCTTCTCTGTCCCTAAACACAAGGATTTGCAATATGCTTCAGCAAGATTGGTTTAGCACAGAATAGTACACTGACACTTTCCCTCACTGAGTGTCCTTCTGTGTCCCTAAACACAAGGATTTGCAATATGCTTCAGCAAGATTGGTTTAGCACAGAATAGTACACTGACACTTTCCCTCACTGAGTGTCCTTCTGTGTCCCTAAACATAAGGATTTGCAATATGCTTCAGCAAGATTGGTTTAGCACAGAATAGTACACTGACACTTTCCCTCACTGAGTGTCCTTCTGTGTCCCTAAACACAAGGATTTGCAATATGCTTCAGCAAGATTGGTTTAGCACAGAATAGTACACTGACACTTTCCCTCACTGAGTGTCCTTCTCTGTCCCTAAACACAAGGATTTGCAATATGCTTCAGCAAGATTGGTTTAGCACAGAATAGTACACTGACACTTTCCCTCACTGAGTGTCCTTCTGTGTCCCTAAACACAAGGATTTGCAATATGCTTCAGCAAGATTGGTTTAGCACAGAATAGTACACTGACACTTTCCCTCACTGAGTGTCCTTCTCTGTCCCTAAACACAAGGATTTGCAATATGCTTCAGCAAGATTGGTTTAGCACAGAATAGTACACTGACACTTTCCCTCACTGAGTGTCCTTCTCTGTCCCTAAACACAAGGATTTGCAATATGCTTCAGCAAGATTGGTTTAGCACAGAATAGTACACTGACACTTTCCCTCACTGAGTGTCCTTCTCTGTCCCTAAACACAAGGCTTTGCAATATGCTTCAGCAAGATTGGTTTAGCACAGAATAGTACAATGACACTTTCCCTCACTGAGTGTCCTTCTCTGTCCCTAAACACAAGGATTTGCAATATGCTTCAGCAAGATTGGTTTAGTACAGAATAGTACACTGACACTTTCCCTCACTGAGTGTCCTTCTGTGTCCCTAAACACAAGGATTTGCAATATGCTTCAGCAAGATTGGTTTAGCACAGAATAGTACACTGACACTTTCCCTCACTGAGTGTCCTTCTCTGTCCCTAAACACAAGGATTTGCAATATGCTTCAGCAAGATTGGTTTAGCACAGAATAGTACACTGACACTTTCCCTCACTGAGTGTCCTTCTGTGTCCCTAAACACAAGGATTTGCAATATGCTTCAGCAAGATTGGTTTAGCACAGAATAGTACACTGACACTTTCCCTCACTGAGTGTCCTTCTCTGTCCCTAAACACAAGGATTTGCAATATGCTTCAGCAAGATTGGTTTAGCACAGAATAGTACACTGACACTTTCCCTCACTGAGTGTCCTTCTCTGTCCCTAAACAACGGATTTGCAATATGCTTCAGCAAGATTGGTTTAGCACAGAATAGTACACTGACACTTTCCCTCACTGAGTGTCCTTCTGTGTCCCTAAACACAAGGATTTGCAATATGCTTCAGCAAGATTGGTTTAGCACAGAATAGTACACTGACACTTTCCCTCACTGAGTGTCCTTCTGTGTCCCTAAACACAAGGATTTGCAATATGCTTCAGCAAGATTGGTTTAGCACAGAATAGTACACTGACACTTTCCCTCACTGAGTGTCCTTCTGTGTCCCTAAACACAAGGATTTGCAATATGCTTCAGCAAGATTGGTTTAGCACAGAATAGTACACTGACACTTTCCCTCACTGAGTGTCCTTCTCTGTCCCTAAACACAAGGATTTGCAATATGCTTCAGCAAAATTGGTTTAGCACAGAATAGTACACTGACACTTTCCCTCACTGAGTGTCCTTCTGTGTCCCTAAACACAAGGATTTGCAATATGCTTCAGCAAGATTGGTTTAGCACAGAATAGTACGCTGACACTTTCCCTCACTGAGTGTCCTTCTCTGTCCCTAAACACAAGGATTTGCAATATGCTTCAGCAAGATTGGTTTAGCACAGAATAGTACACTGACACTTTCCCTCACTGAGTGTCCTTCTCTGTCCCTAAACACAAGGATTTGCAATATGCTTCAGCAAGATTGGTTTAGCACAGAATAGTACACTGACACTTTCCCTCACTGAGTGTCCTTCTCTGTCCCTAAACACAAGGATTTGCAATATGCTTCAGCAAGATTGGTTTAGCACAGAATAGTACAATGACACTTTCCCTCACTGAGTGTCCTTCTCTGTCCCTAAACACAAGGATTTGCAATATGCTTCAGCAAGATTGGTGTCAAGGTCACCTGTGGCCAGGTGACAGATGCACACCGTAGGGGGACAGGAGTGCACCGCAAGGTAGTGAACCCTATGGCTGACTGCTGCGGATAGGAAACTGGGTGGTTGTGGAAAGCGGGACCAGAGGAGCATAACCGGGATCCTAACGGAAGCTAGAGCCAAGATTCCCCAGGGCGCGGAGTCTAAGACCCAGCAGGTCTTCTCCAGGGCCTCTAGTGGTGAGGATGTTATGCTGCAGGCTGGGACCAGGTCGCGGCCCCTGGAGTTTCCTAGCTCACGCCCCGTAGGATAAGGGGAAAAGAGGGGAAGCAGCAGCACAAGATATGAGAGAACCGAATAACAAGCTGAAGGTCAGGGGCCACAAGCAGACAAGGATAACGAAAGAACGAGCCGAAGGTCAAGGGTCACGAGCAGACAGGGATAGTCGGGGACAAGCCAATAACGTAACAGAGAGACAGACGTAGCACACGGCAGGCAGGAACCCAAACACACAATGCCTAACAAACACGTTGATCAGCAAAGCAGGCTTGCAGTGCACAGGTTAATATAGTGTTCTGTGATAGGGCCTGGGGTGGAGTCAGGCTGGGAGGAGATTATAAAGGAAGCCAGGTGAAAGGGTTCTGGCCTCTAAGATGAACACATGGGAAGGAAGGTAAGCTGACAGACAAACACTACTGCATATCCATGACAGTACCCTCCCTCTTATGGGCCCTCCCCCGCCTGGGCCCAGGCTTAAAGGGAAATCTCAGATGAAACCTCCTCAACAGATGAGGTGCAACGACATCAGATGCAGCGATCCAAGACGCCTCCTCAGGACCAAAACCTCTCCAATGCACAAGGTACTGAAGAATACCTCTGCAGAGCCGAGAATCCAGAACTTGTCTAACCTCGTACTTTAGATTATCCTCAGAGACCAGAACCGAGGTAGGGAGATGACAAGAAGATCTATTGAGGACCAAAGGCTCTCTAGGAATAAGCAAGGGCATGAGAGGATCAACAGAAATCTGAGGAGGGTCCCCTAGACCCTTAAAGATGAACTGGTCATCTAGCACAGGACCATCAAACTGGGCAGATGTCAGTGGAACCCTGAAGTCAGGTTGGTTAGAGGGTGACATGTCACAGGAGTCAAGCTGAATAGCTGAAAGACAAGCAGAATGTCCTGAACAAGAAAAAGTAGGCGGCTCACTGGGCATGGGCTGGACTGGCATAACTAGTACAGAGGCCGAGTGAATAGAGTCAGGTGTAGCGACTACCTGAATCGCATCGCAAGACGTAGCGACTGCAGGACTTGTAAACAAGCTAGCCTGGCTGTGCGTCCAAGGGCGATTAGGGACAGAGAAATGTAAATGGTTATGCGACCTGGAATGAATGACCGGCTCAGGTTCACAGGGGGCAACCTTGGGTAGGCAGGACGAGGAACAGGAGGAACCCCAAGCCAGGATCTGTCCAGTAGTCCAGTCCACATGAGGAGAATGGAGCTGTAACCATGGGAGACCCAAAATTATAGGCGTTGAGGCCTTGGGTAAGATAAGGAAGGATATCCACTCCTGGTGGAGTGTCCCTACCGACATCTTAACAGGGAGGGTCTGGAAGCGGATAGGTCCCCCTGGGAGAACAGTACCATCAATCGCCAAGACCACCAATGGCGTGGTGAGGGGCAAAAGAGTAAGTCTCATGGACGACGCGATTTCCCAGTCCATGAAATTACCAGCGGCTCCGGAATCCAGATATGCTGAGACCGAATGAGAAGAAGCACCAACATGAAAGAACACAGAAAGCAGAAGACGAGAAGGGGAAGGTGATATTTCTGGGTCCAATACTCCACTTTCCAGATGAAGTGGACCCAAACGTTTTTCTGGACAAAGAGAGCAAGTGTCACGAAAATGACCTTTGCCCCCACAGTAGAGACACAGGCCTAGAGTTCTGCGCCTAGCACGTTCCTCTGGGGATAGCCTGGTCCTGCCCAGCTGCATGGGTTCCTCAGCTGGCAGGAGATGCTCCACGGGTCGAGGAGAGGGGAGCTCAGGCTGACTAAGGACCAAGGAGTGCTGGCGCCGCTTTTCTAGGGTCCTTTCCTGAAAGCGAATATCGATCTGGTTACACAAGGAGATAACTCCGTCCAGATCAGTGGGGATGGTTCTTCCTGCTAATTCATCCTTCACTCTATCAGACAGGCCATGCAAAAAGGTTGCGACTAAGGCCTCATTGTTCCAGCTCAACTCAGCCGACAGTATGCGGAAATTAAGGGCGTACTGTCCCACTGAAGCAGACTCTTGGCGGAGACGTAGAAGGGCGCTGGCCACTGAAGAGACACGAGCCGGTTCTTCAAAGATATTCCGAAAAAGTTTCAAGAAGCCAGACAGGCTAGAAACCACTGGATCATTCAGTTCCCACAGAGGGGCTGCCCAGGCTAAAGCTTCACCGGAGAGGAGGGAAATGATATAGGCTACCTTTGCCCTATCAGACAGAAAGTTTTGAGGCTGAAGCTCAAAATGAATCGTGCATTGGCTAAGGAACCCTCTGCAGGCCTTGGAGTCCCCAGAGAAACGGAACGGAGCTGGCAGTGTTAGTGAGTGTGTGGCTGCGACTGGTGCGATAGGTACCACCGCTGGTTGTACTTGAGGTTGCGGATTTGGGGTTCCCAAGGAGGCCTGAAGCTGCTCGAATCGAGAAGCCAGATCCTGGAGGAATCGCATCACCTGAGTCTGATTCGATTCCTGGGTTTCAAGTCTGTGGACTATGCCCCGCAATGGATCATCCGCGGGGATTGGGATGTCAGCCGGGTCCATGGCTGATCAAACTGTCAAGGTCACCTGTGGCCAGGTGACAGATGCACACCGTAGGGGGACAGGAGTGCACCGCAAGGTAGTGAACCCTATGGCTGACTGCTGCGGATAGGAAACTGGGTGGTTGTGGAAAGCGGGACCAGAGGAGCACAACCGGGATCCTAACGGAAGCTAGAGCCAAGATTCCCCAGGGCGCGGAGTCTAAGACCCAGCAGGTCTTCTCCAGGGCCTCTAGTGGTGAGGATGTTATGCTGCAGGCTGGGACCAGGTCGCGGCCCCTGGAGTTTCCTAGCTCACGCCCCGTAGGATAAGGGGAAAAGTGGGGAAGCAGCAGCACAAGATATGAGAGAACCGAATAACAAGCTGAAGGTCAGGGGCCACAAGCAGACAAGGATAACGAAAGAACGAGCCGAAGGTCAAGGGTCACGAGCAGACAGGGATAGTCGGGGACAAGCCAATAACGTAACAGAGAGACAGACGTAGCACACGGCAGGCAGGAACCCAAACACACAATGCCTAACAAACACGTTGATCAGCAAAGCAGGCTTGCAGTGCACAGGTTAATATAGTGTTCTGTGATAGGGCCTGGGGTGGAGTCAGGCTGGGAGGAGATTATAAAGGAAGCCAGGTGAAAGGGTTCAGGTCTCTAAGATGAACACATGGGAAGGAAGGTAAGCTGACAGACAAACACTACTGCATATCCTTGACAATTGGTTTAGTACAGAATAGTACACTGACACTTTCCCTCACTGAGTGTCCTTCTGTGTCCCTAAACACAAGGATTTGCAATATGCTTCAGCAAGATTGGTTTAGCACAGAATAGTACACTGACACTTTCCCTCACTGAGTGTCCTTCTCTGTCCCTAAACACAAGGATTTGCAATATGCTTCAGCAAGATTGGTTTAGCACAGAATAGTACACTGACACTTTCCCTCACTGAGTGTCCTTCTGTGTCCCTAAACACAAGGATTTGCAATATGCTTCAGCAAGATTGGTTTAGCACAGAATAGTACACTGACACTTTCCCTCACTGAGTGTCCTTCTCTGTCCCTAAACACAAGGATTTGCAATATGCTTCAGCAAGATTGGTTTAGCACAGAATAGTACACTGACACTTTCCCTCACTGAGTGTCCTTCTGTGTCCCTAAACACAAGGATTTGCAATATGCTTCAGCAAGATTGGTTTAGCACAGAATAGTACACTGACACTTTCCCTCACTGAGTGTCCTTCTGTGTCCCTAAACACAAGGATTTGCAATATGCTTCAGCAAGATTGGTTTAGCACAGAATAGTACACTGACACTTTCCCTCACTGAGTGTCCTTCTCTGTCCCTAAACACAAGGATTTGCAATATGCTTCAGCAAGATTGGTTTAGCACAGAATAGTACACTGACACTTTCCCTCACTGAGTGTCCTTCTGTGTCCCGAAACACAAGGATTTGCAATATGCTTCAGCAAGATTGGTTTAGCACAGAATAGTACACTGACACTTTCCCTCACTGAGTGTCCTTCGCTGTCCCTAAACACAAGGATTTGCAATATGCTTCAGCAAGATTGGTTTAGCACAGAATAGTACACTGACACTTTCCCTCACTGAGTGTCCTTCTGTGTCCCTAAACACAAGGATTTGCAATATGCTTCAGCAAGATTGGTTTAGCACAGAATAGTACACTGACACTTTCCCTCACTGAGTGTCCTTCTCTGTCCCTAAACACAAGGATTTGCAATATGCTTCAGCAAGATTGGTTTAGCACAGAATAGTACACTGACACTTTCCCTCACTGAGTGTCCTTCTCTGTCCCTAAACACAAGGATTTGCAATATGCTTCAGCAAGATTGGTTTAGCACAGAATAGTACACTGACACTTTCCCTCACTGAGTGTCCTTCTCTGTCCCTAAACACAAGGATTTGCAATATGCTTCAGCAAGATTGGTTTAGCACAGAATAGTACACTGACACTTTCCCTCACTGAGTGTCCTTCTGTGTCCCTAAACACAAGGATTTGCAATATGCTTCAGCAAGATTGGTTTAGCACAGAATAGTACACTGACACTTTCCCTCACTGAGTGTCCTTCTCTGTCCCTAAACACAAGGATTTGCAATATGCTTCAGCAAGATTGGTTTAGCACAGAATAGTACACTGACACTTTCCCTCACTGAGTGTCCTTCTCTGTCCCTAAACACAAGGATTTGCAATATGCTTCAGCAAGATTGGTTTAGCACAGAATAGTACACTGACACTTTCCCTCACTGAGTGTCCTTCTGTGTCCCGAAACACAAGGATTTGCAATATGCTTCAGCAAGATTGGTTTAGCACAGAATAGTACACTGACACTTTCCCTCACTGAGTGTCCTTCTCTGTCCCTAAACACAAGGATTTGTAATATGCTTCAGCAAGATTGGTTTAGCACAGAATAGTACACTGACACTTTCCCTCACTGAGTGTCCTTCTGTGTCCCTAAACACAAGGATTTGCAATATGCTTCAGCAAGATTGGTTTAGCACAGAATAGTACACTGACACTTTCCCTCACTGAGTGTCCTTCTCTGTCCCTAAACACAAGGATTTGCAATATGCTTCAGCAAGATTGGTTTAGCACAGAATAGTACACTGACACTTTCCCTCACTGAGTGTCCTTCTCTGTCCCTAAACACAAGGATTTGCAATATGCTTCAGCAAGATTGGTTTAGCACAGAATAGTACACTGACACTTTCCCTCACTGAGTGTCCTTCTCTGTCCCTAAACACAAGGATTTGCAATATGCTTCAGCAAGATTGGTTTAGCACAGAATAGTACACTGACACTTTCCCTCACTGAGTGTCCTTCTGTGTCCCTAAACACAAGGATTTGCAATATGCTTCAGCAAGATTGGTTTAGCACAGAATAGTACACTGACACTTTCCCTCACTGAGTGTCCTTCTCTGTCCCTAAACACAAGGATTTGCAATATGCTTCAGCAAGATTGGTTTAGCACAGAATAGTACACTGACACTTTCCCTCACTGAGTGTCCTTCTCTGTCCCTAAACACAAGGATTTGCAATATGCTTCAGCAAGATTGGTTTAGCACAGAATAGTACACTGACACTTTCCCTCACTGAGTGTCCTTCTCTGTCCCTAAACACAAGGATTTGCAATATGCTTCAGCAAGATTGGTTTAGCACAGAATAGTACACTGACACTTTCCCTCACTGAGTGTCCTTCTCTGTCCCTAAACACAAGGATTTGCAATATGCTTCAGCAAGATTGGTTTAGCACAGAATAGTACACTGACACTTTCCCTCACTGTCCTTCTCTGTCCCTACAAACAAGGTTTAGCACAGTATAACACACTGACACTCTCCCTAACTATCCTTCTCTGTCCCTAAACACAAGGAATCCAGGATTAGTAAAGAAAAAAAATGACACTGTCCCTGCCTATGCTTCTCTTTCCCTGCTCCGAAACACACTACACAAGGCCGCCGCGCTGGCGGCCTTTTATAGTGTGGGGCGTGTACTAAACCCCCTCATCAATAATTGGCCACAGGCATCCTGCCTGTGGCCAATCATTGCTCTCCTCGCTGCCGGCGCTGTGATTGGCCAAGCATGCGGGGTCACAGTGCATGCTTGGCCAATCACAGCGCCTGGATGACACTGCGATGGCGTAGTGCATTGTGGGCCGTTTGCGTCACTCGAATTTGGCGCGAACGGCCCAAATCGTTCGTTGTTCGCCGAACGATCGAACAGCCGATGTTCGAGTCGAACGTACGTTCGACTCGAACACCGAGCTCATCCCTATCCACTACTCTCTGAATTCTTTCTTTTAGCCAGTTTTCTATCCATTTACAAACTGATTTTTCTAGACCTGTAGACTTAACCTCACACATTAGCCCTGTGTGGGGACCTGTGTCAAACGCTTTTGCAATATCCAAGTATACCACGTCCACCGCCACCCCTCTGTCCAAGGTTTTACTAACAACTTCTGTCTTTGATGAATCCATGCTGTCTATTGCTTTAAATACTTCTATCCAGCAAGAGCTTATCTATGTGGTCTTTTATTAAACTCTCCAGTATCTTCCCAACTATAGAAGTTAAACCATCAGGTCTATAGTTACTTGGTAAAGACTTTGGTCCCTTTTTAAATATAGGCACCACATTGGCCTTACGCCAATCCAGTGGTATTATTCCAGTCTTTAAAGAGTCTATAAAAATTAGAAACAATGGCTTGGAAATGACATAGGATTTTTAGGATCCGTGGGTGGATGCCATCTGTAATAAATGTAATAAATTATTATCATTATGCTTTTACTTTGCAGGGGAATAAAGAGGAAGTAAAACCCACCAGGGCTTACTTCCTCTTCAATGTTATGTGGTTGCAGTAATTATTTGGCTCCTAATTACTTTGATTAGGTTATTGGTTAATTTCCCAGGAAAGGAATCCCCTCCCACAAAGGCCCTGTCCTTGGTGGAGGCATTGCCAACTTTATTATCAAACTCACTCTTCCACTTAGCAAAGGTTTTGGTTCTTCTATTTACTTACGGGTTAAGTATAATATCCTGTTTGGGGAGGGCCATTTCACTTAAAGGGGTTGTAAAGGTTATTTTTTTATTTTCTAAATAGGTTCCTTTAAGCTAATGCATTGTTGGTTCACTTACATTTTCCTTTGCTTTACCTTCGAAATGTTTTTTTTCTTTGTCTGAATTTCTCACTTCCTGTTTCTCCTCACTAAACTTCACACCATCATATGAGTGGTGTGGAGTCAGCCAGAACAGCTTACTGAACAGCTTACTGAGGAGGAACAGGAAGTGAGAAATTCAGACAAAGAAAACAAAGAAAAAAAATATTTAGAAGGGAAATCTAAGGAAAAGGTAAGTGAACCAACAATTCACTAGCTTAAAGGAACCTATTTAGAAAATAAAAAACGAACCTTTACAACCCCTTTAATCTTCCCCCAACCCAAATAGGTCTATACAGGTGTCCTATGACTTTTAGATAAATAAAAAATTGTTAAATGTTATTTTTGTTACTTTTTAAACTTTTAAGGAATACCCGTGCCCACATTATGGACAATAAATTATTTTTTATATTCTTAACAAACATAAAAACAGCATTAAAAGATCATAAAATAGCTATCCCTGAGCTCTCTTCATGTATTTAAAGCGGGCCCCAGCATTAATGATATTGGTATTGTAAAATAAATACCTATCATCAATATTACTTGCCTCATCTTTTTTTGTCTTGCAATATTCTATTGCTGCGTTCCACCTATCATAGAAACTGATGCCACTGACTTATTTTAAAAGAACATGTCGATGGTGACTGGCTTCTTCTTCTGCTTTTTCTGTGCAGGTCCACTAATAACATCAGCACCAGACCTCGGGCATGTGCTGTATGAGATCTGGCGCTGTTTGTTATTGACATAAGTAGGTTACTTATTACAGGCAATCATGCCGAACCAAATAAAACCATTTACTCAATTTAGTTATTTTTTACACAGTATTTTAGTACCAGCTGCAGGAACAATCCTGCAGATTCCTAGAGTCGGATTCCCAGGTAAATGTAAATAGTTGTGGCCATTCAACCTGTATGAAGCAATGACAGGCTGCAGATGCCTGCTGGCATACCTCCCAACCGTCCCTGATTCACCGTTATTGTCCCACAAATTGGCCCCTGTCCCTGAGTCCCAGGGAATCAGGGCTGAGTCGCGGAAATTCCTGCGGCATGTTCGGGTTGCCTTGGTTACCGCACCCCACGAGCTGCACTTAAATGGCAGCCGCTAATCTCCCCTCTGCCTCTGACACATACACAGTGCAAGGAACCCGCTCCTTCTGTGCTGTGATGTTCACCTGTACACAGAGGAGGAGGGGGGAGGATGCACACCACGCTGCCTGAATGGGATTGGCTAGCAGGAGATCGGACAAAAAATACCATGCAGGTAACCCTTGCACTACTGGCACATCATCACTGCAAGGGATCATTTTCAACTTCAGCTGAACTTTAACAGCATTTTACGTTTTAGGAGAGTGCAGCAGAGTTGGCTTTCAAGTTATGGTCTCAAGTTTGCCAGATGGTAGAATTGTCACTGTGTGAAAACTTGCACTTGCATGTCCCCAATATACAGCAATAGATCGTATTTTATTTATCATAGCAAGCATCCTGGCCGGGTTGCCAGAGCTGGAGAAGAGAACTAGCTCTTGGAGTTCTATAAAAAGCATGTGCACTTCCCTCCAAATGTACAATGCAGTGCTTAGTGCCTGGGGCCACATGTAGCCCATTGCCACTTTTTTGTTTGGCCCATTGGTCCCCTGCAGACACTTATCGGTACTACAGTTGTGATCATAACATTACATACCCTGGCAGAATTTATGATTTCTTGGCCATTTTTTAGAGAATATGAATGATAACACAAAAACTTTTCTTTCACTCATGGTTAGTGTTTGGCTGAAGCCATTTATTATCAATCAATTTACTCTTTTTAAATCACAATGACAACAGAAACTACCCAAATGACCCTGATCAAAAGTTTACATACCCCAGTTAATACCATGTATTGCCCCCTTTAACATCAATGACAGCTTGAAGTCTTTTTTGTGGTATTTGTGGATGAGGTTCTTTATCTTCTCAGATGGTAAAGCTGCCCATTTCTCTTGGCAAAAGCCTCCAGTTCCTGTAAATTCTTGGGCTGTCTTGCATGAACTGCACGTTTGAGATCTCCCCAGAGTGGCTCAATGATATTGAGGTCAGAAGACTGAGGTGGCCACTCCAGAACCTTAACTTTATTCTGCTGTAGCCAATGACAGGTCGACTTGGCCTTGTGTTTTGGATCATTGTCATGTTGGAATGTCCAAGTACGTCCCATGCGCAGCTTCCTGGCTGATGAATGCAAATGTTGCCCCAGTATTTTTTGATATAATACTGCATTCATCTTTCCATCAATTTTGACCAAATTTCCTGTGCCTTTGTAGCTCACACATCCCCAAAATATCAGCCGTTCACCTCCCGTGTTTCACAGTAGGATTGGTGTACCTTTCATCATAGGCCTTGTTGACTCTCCAAATGTAGCATTTATGGTTGTGGCCAAAAAAGCTCAATTTTGGTCTTAAAACTCCAAATGACATTTGCCATAAGGTTCGAGGCTTGTCTCTGTGCTGTTTGGCATATTATAAGTGGGATACTTTGTGGCATTTGCATATTAATGGCTTTCTTCTGGCGACTTGACCATGCAGCCCATCTTTCTTCAAGTGCCTCTTTATTGTGCATCTTGAAACAGCCACACCACTTGTTTTCAGAGAGTCCTGTATTTCACCTGAAGTTATTTTTGTATTTTTCTTTGTATCCCGAACAATTTTCCTGGCAGTTGTGGCTGAAATTTTTATAAATTTTTTTACAAGAAGATTTTTTTTTTTTAATTTAGATCTTTACAGTACAAGCGATGCAAACACACAATCCTTTTACATGAAGGATAATACACAGAGTGACTTAGTGAACAGCAACAATGTTGACCACAGGATAGGTGAGAACAAAGTCCAAAGAATGTTCCAACGTTGGCTCAGGAGGTAGACATTTCAGCATAATAACCCAGAATGACCCAGATGGGGGGGGGGGGGGAGGAGAGGGGAGGGCAAAGGGGGGGGGGTAGGGGGGAGGAGAGAAAGGAACCTCGAGCAAGTGGATGAATTACATATCAAAACAGGTCTTTTACTCATAGGAAAACCAACCTATGAATTCAGGGCTGTGGTTCAACTACCTTTTCCCACAGATCCTTTGACAATTCTTTTGCTTTCCCCATGACTCAAAATCCATAAACTTCAGTGCAGCACTGGATGAAAGATGCAAGGGTCCAGGAACTTATTGACCTTTTATACACACACACACTAATTACAGGAGTCCAGGAACTCATTGACCTTTTATACACACACACACTAATTACAGGAGTCCAGGAACTCATTGACCTTTTATACACACACACACTAATTACAAGCAAACAGATCACAGGTGAGGATGGTTACCTTTAATAGCCATTCAAACCCCTTTGTGTAAACTTGTGTGCATGTTATCAGGCCAAAATCACCAGGGCTTTGTAAACTTTTAAACAGGGTCATTTGGGTAGTTTCTGTTGCCATTATGATTTAAAAAGAGTAAACACAGTTGATTGATAATAAATGGCTTCAGCCAAACACTAACCATGAGTGAAATAAATGTTTTTGTGTTATCATTTATATTCTCTGAAAAATGGCCAAGAAATCATAAATTCTGCCAGGGTATGTAAACTTATGAGCACTATGCCTCCAGTATGATTGACTGCTGAAGCATGCCCCTAGTGTCTAACAACCCATGTATCATGTTCATAGTCTCTGACAGTCTCTTGGAGCATGTCTGAAGTCTCTGACAATCTCTTGGAGAATGTCTGCAGTCTGATAGTCTCTTGGAGCATGTCCGCAGTCTCTGACAGTCTCTTGGAGCATGTTGGCAGTCTTTGACAGCCTCTTGGAGCATGTCTGCAGTCTCTGACAGTCTCTTGGAGCATGTCTGCAGTCCCTGACAGTCTCTTGGAGCATGTCCGCAGTCCCTGACAGTCTCTTGGAGCATGTCTGCAGTCTCTGACAGTCTCTTGGAGCATGTCTTCAGTCTCTGACCATCTCCTGTATCATGTCTCTTGTATGATGTCTGCAGTCTCTGACCACCTATTGTAACATGTCTGCAGGGCCGTCGGAACAGGACAGGCAAACCAAGCAACTGCTTGGGGCCCCCAGCTGGCCTGGGGCCCCAGCAGAGCTGCCTCCCCTCCCGCGATTGGCGGCCCCCCCCACCCGCGATTTGGCGGCCCCCTCCTCCCGCGATTTGGCGGCCCCCCCACCCGCGATTTGCCGCCCCCCCCCACCCGCGATTTGGCGGCCCCCTCCTCCCGCGATTTGGCGGCCCCCTCCTCCCGCAATTTGGTGGCCCCCTCCTCCCGCAATTTGGTGGCCCCCTCCTCCCGCAATTTGGCGGCCCCCTCCTCCCACGATATTGGCGGCCCCCTCCCGCGATTGGCGGCCCCCCTTCTCACGATCGGCGTCGATGTCCCGCGTTAGCACCCCCCCTTCTGAATTTAAAAAAAAAAAAGTAAAAAAATTGTGTAGAACCCACCGCTTCTCCAAAAAAAATCAGTGCCACCCCCCCCCTCCCGCTTGGGGGCCCCAAATTCTCAATCTGCTTGGGGCCCCCAAATTCCTTCAAACGGCCCTGCATGTCTGCAGTCTCCGAGAATCTCCTGTATCATGTTCGCAGTCTCTGACTATCTCTTGTAACATATCCGCAGTCTCTGACCATCTTTTGTATCATGTCTACAGTCTCTGACCATCTCTTGTATCATGTTTGCAGTCTCTGACTATCTCCTGTATCATGTCTGCAGTCTATGACCATTAGGCTTGTGCACAACGGAAAAATTCGTTCCGTTTCGGTTCGTTTCTTTCCGGTCCTGTTGATTCGTAATCATTCGTAATTTTGCTAGACGGGATTTTTCGTGTTCGGACTCATTCGTATTTTTGCAAGCGACATTTTTCGTTGAATTTTTTGTTGCTTTATAATTCGTACTTTCGGTAGAGTACGTTGTTTTTCGTTGATTCTGGACACAACTCCTACTTTCGTAACTTTTTTTGGGTTCGTTGATTCGTAATTTTCCGTGTCTCTCTCACAATGACGCTGCCTATTATGCCTAATGTGCTTCGAATGGATTTGTACTTTTCTAAATACATAGCGGTTATTTGTAACGATTCGAAATCTCGTATTTTACTTTCGTTTTTTACATGCGGCTATAGGCTCTGCCCCTGTACACCATTTTGAGAGGGTTCAGCACGGTGAGGGAGAAGCAGAGAGCAGAGCAGAGTGAGTGTTATTGTGCTTCGAATGGATTCGAAATCTCGTATTTTACTTTTGTCTTTTCATGCGGCTATAACCTCCGCCCCCTGTACACCATTTTGAGAGGGAGTTCAGCATGGTGAGGGAGAAGCAGAGAGCAGAGTGAGTGTTATTGTGCTTCGAATGGATTCGTACATTCGTAACTTTTTTCATAACGAATTATGCCGAAGACCTTCGGGCATTCGCTATTTTGCGGTATAATTTATTTCGGATTCGGTCTTATTCATAATTGCTCTGTTCGGAAATTCGAATGCTTCCGAATGTCCGAAAGTTGCTAAATTCGGACGAATTCCGATTCGTTACGAAACGAATTGCACAAGCCTAATGACCATCTCCTGTACTATGTCTGCAGTGTCTGACCATCTCCTGTATCATGTCTGCAGTCTCTGAACATCTCTTGTATCATGTTTGCTGTCTGACCATCTTCTGTATTATGTCCATACCTCTGCTATGCAGTCCCTGACTATTTTAATAAAGTTCTTTAAGTTAGGCTCAGATAAAGCAATCAAAGCATATTTTATAGGTACAAGGAAGCACAGGTTTTGTTTAATCACATCCCTTAAGCCCCTCCCACTGCTAGGCGCTTGATCACACCCACAATTTACCACGACGTAGCGCGCCGCAGGTCTTTTTACTCCTCCAGTGTCCCTCATTCTGAAGTTCAGAAGTTAAGTATGCTGCTGGTGTTCAGATGGATTCACCGTTGGATGAGGATAGTTGTGGCTGCTCAGCCTGTAAAGTATAAAGTAATGACAGAATGACAGCGGCCGCAGCTGACTACCTGTGTTCAGATATTATCGCACATGGAGAGATTGCCTGATGTTAAGGACAGATGATTGCCCTTGGACACATTGCTAGCATGCGGGGTGACCATCTGAGCTGCCATAACTATCCTCATCCACTTGTGTATACAGCAACATAAATACGCAGAATTCTTGATACAGCTGGCACTAAAAAAACATATAAGTTAAGCCTAAGTCCACTTTGCACACTATTTTTGCCCTGTGAGCAATATATAAGCAAAGGGTCCTTTATGCAGTCTACCATACTGTATGTAGGATTTTTTTTTTTACTAACTACACTATATAGCTACTTCTCCAAACCAGCTACGTTTTTATTTTTGCAAGGGTGATTCTCCTCAGGTATTTGCAGTCCACTGTGTTCCTGACATTTAGTCATTTTGCATTTAATAAAACATCTGAAGTCTGCATTGGGACGGGGTGTTTTAGACTTGGAAAAGCTTACCTAAGAATGTGTTTAGTAATAATATGACAACCTTAGCCTAACCTGACATACATAACAGCAAGCTAGTTACATTTTAATCCGGAAAACTGCTATAAATTTACAGTTGTGTAATTAAGAGTCAACAAGTGCAATGACCTTCTTAGTAATTGTCAGTATCCTTAGAGCCTTTCAGACAGTTTGATAACGGCAGCTAAATTATAGATTTTTAACATTATTGTGACATCTAGTGTCCAAAAATTGAAATACTTTAACAAACAAGAATGTTATAGCCAAGCTTGTTTCAGTATACAGCGGGTAAAATTTGTATTGAACACGTCACCATTTTTCTAGGTAAATATATTTCTAAAGGTGCTATTGACATTAAATTTTCACCACATGTCGGTAACAACCCATACATACAAAGAAACCATAACAAATACGTTCCCAAATTAGGTTATGTGTAATGAAATGGAATGACACAGGGAAAAAGTATTGAACACATGAAGAAAGGGAAATACAAAAAGACATGGAAAGCCAAGACCAACTGAAATCTACCAGTAATTAGAAAGCAATCCTGCCCCTTGTCAGTGCAAATTAACCACTTCAGCCCCGGAAGGATTTACACCCTTAATGACAAGGCCATTTTTTGCAATACGGCACTGTGTCGTTTTAACTGACAATTGCACGGGCATGCAAAGCTGTACCCAAACAAAATTGATGGGTTTTTTTTTCCCCACAAATATAGCTTTCCTGTCGCATCATGGCAGCATACACCTTTGGGTTGTGGCTCCGCCCTCACAACCTGATAGGACCGTTTAACTATTAAGCCCAGAGAGGGCCCCCGCCCAGGTATTCTCTTTTTTTTCCTCACCTAAGACCTGACAAGGACAGCAAAGATGAAGAACCCCCTTACCGCTTCGCCCCAGCCAGGTTCGGCCTCTCCTGGGTAGAAGTCCTATCCTGTACAGCCTCTAAATGAGCTATATGGAAGGAACCCCATTCTGATGGTCTCAGGGGTATGTACCAGCTTTCTATTACAAACCTTAAATAGGTTTTTTTCTTGACAGCGACCTCCAGTCCCTCTGTGCACCCTTTCACTAACCTGAGCCTTGTAGTTCCTCAAAGCATGCTAGTCCGATGTATGCCAGCTCCTCACAGACCTTAACTAGGTCTCTATAGCGGCCCTCAGCTCTCCTGGTAAAAAAACGGGCTTTCAGCGACCTGTAGTCCCACAGCAGGCATAGCGCCGAGCGTCCAGCTACTTCCGCGCATGTGCAGACAGAGAAAGGTATCCACAATGGTAATTCCTGTGTAATTCCAGTTTCCAAGATGGCGCCGGCTCTCTCACGACGCTACGGCGCATGCGCGCTCATGACGTCATCACTGGGCGACGGCGGCGGCAGTTTTAAAAACCAAATCCTTTCTGCTGCTTTTTCTCTTGAACACTGCACCTGTCAACAGCGTTTTTCGGTGGGATAGATTGCACTACTGTCTCCTCCTTAAGGTAAGCTTCTTAAAATCTATTTCCTTACTGGGTCTCACCTTTTCCTACTACCTTCACACTCATACCACTATCTGTTATAGGGAACTCAAGAGGTTAGACTATATCACTCCTCATGGAGGTCGCTGCCCCGGTAGACCATCACCAGCCTAATAGGTAAGGGGGGGGGAAAGATTGGTAAGTAGTGAAGATTGAAAAAGAGAGCCTGTCACTAATGCTGTCTAAATTGGACAGCCCTATCAGGTCGGCCAGATCGTCGGATTCAAGACGACAAGAGCCATCCAGAAGGAGCCCAAGCCATAGACAAAGCCGCTCAGATCGCGGTAGAAGTCGCTCAAGCACAAGACGAAGTCGCTCAAGTCGCAGAAGGAGCCGTTCAAAATCCTATTCACGGCGCAGACACTCCTACAGGAGGTCTCCTTCACGTAGACGCTCTCCTCCCCCTCAGCATTCCCGTCCATCAGGGAGTTCATGCTGGGTTTGCGGTGCCATAGCACTTCCGGACAAGCTGGCCTGTCGCACATGCTTGGACGAAGCAACTAGAGAGAGAGAGCTAAGCAGAGAACCGGCTATATTTACATCCCTGCAAATCGCAGAGTCAGAAACAAGCAGATCAGTGCAAGGCACTTCACCTGCGACTCCCTCCACATCTAAAAAGTCAGACCCCCTATCTGACAACGAGGACTTGGAGGTATCCACTGGGTTTGACTTCGCACTTATAGAACCCCTCATAAAGTCAGTGAAGGAAGCCATAGAATGGCAAGAGGAAAAAGAAACTCCGCAAAAAGCGAAGAAATACTTTCCGAATCTCAAAAAAGAACCAGAAACCTTCCCATTTATAGAAGAACTGGAGGAATTAATTAAAGACGAATGGCAAAAACCTGAGAAGAAGACCAGTCTCAGCAATAGACTTGCCAAGCTATACCCATTAAAGGAATTCAGTGCCAATCCACTAGTAACTCCACCAGTGGTAGACTCCTCCCTGATGCGCCTAGCCCGGCACATAACTCTTCCAATAGAAGATGCGACTACATTCAAAGATGTATTGGACAGAAAGATCGATTTGGATCTTAAGAGAGCCTACCTATCCGCAGGTGGTGCCTGCAGACTCGCAATAACATTAGCAGCAGTGGGAAGGGCTATCTCAAGTTGGTCCTCCAACGCCCAGAAGTTGGTAGCAGAAGGAATAGAGCAAGAGCGAGTAATCTCAGCGCTCCAGGAACTCAGCCTTGCAGACGACTTTGTCGCAGAAGCCTCGGTAGACATGATTAAGTCAACATCCAGAGCAATGTTAAGCTCAGTGATGGCCAGGAGGGCACTCTGGCTAAAACCATGGTCAGCAGACCCCTCCTCAAAATCTAACTGGTGTAGAATCCCATTTGACGGCACAAACCTCTTCGGAGAAAAACTGGACTCGGCCATTTCTAAAGTCACCGGCGGGAAGTCTGGACTCATCCCTTCAGACAGAAGGCCTAGACAACAAAGGGCACCCACATTCAGACGGAACCTCCCAGATAGATACAGGGAAGCAAAGTCCTACAAGCCTGGCAGGGAGTACAGAAAAAATTGGAAGAATCCACAATCTTCCTTCCTAAAAATCCTAAAGTCTAAGACCCCTACCCTGGGGGAACAGAAGTCTTTTTGAAGATACGTCCGCCCAACCAGCCGTAGTAGGAGCCAGACTAAAGGACTTCAAGCAGGTTTGGGCGGAGATAATAAGAGACCCATGGACAGTGGCTACTGTCCAAGACGGACACAAATGGAGGTTCAAGAATCGACCTCCCAGAGACCAATTCATCAGAACCAGAATTCCAACATCCCGAGAAAAGAAACTCATATTGGCAGAATACGTCCAGGATCTAATCCAGAAACAGGCCATAGTGGAAGTCCCACCTCCACAAAGAGGAAAAGGTTTCTACTCCTCTCTGTTCTTGGTAAAGAAAAAGACTGGGGATCTGCGTCCCGTTCCAAAACCTAAAAAGTCTCAATCGCTCAATCCTGGTGGAGACTTTCAAGATGGAAAGTCTACAATCGATCCTCTATGCCATAAATGTAGGCGATTGGATGCTCTCTGTGGATTTAAAGGACGCTTACCTGCATGTTCCCATTCACGCAGCATTCCAAAAATGTCTCTGCTTTTCGGTAAATCACCAACATTTTCAGTTCCAAAGTCTCCCGTTCGGGATCTCTACCGCTCCCAGAACATTTACCAAGGTCCTGCTACCAGTGATAGCTCTACTAAGGGAGCAAGGATTAAGAGTCCACCACTATCTGGACGACATCCTACTGCTGGCAGACAACCAAGAGTCTCTTCTACTCCACGAGACACTTTAACAACCACCTTGCAAAAATTTGGGTGGCTGATAAATTGGAAGAAAAGCAATCACCAAACTCAACACCATAGAACTTCCCCGAGAGAAAATTCCCATCATAATCCAGAGGGCAAAAAGATTACTCTTATCCAACACACTCCCAGCCAGAGAATGTCTCAGCATCATGGGGTCGCTATCAGCAACCATTCCTATGATCCAATGGGCCCAGTGGAACACAAGACCTCTCCAAATGTCATTTATGACACAGTGGAACGGGGTGTCGATGTCCCAACGAATCAACATCCAAAACAAGGTCAAACAATCACTATGGTGGTGGACCCGGTTGCACAACCTAAAAAGGTACAAACACATAGTCACCCCTCCCCAGGAGGTGATTACTTCAGAAGCCAGCAGGGAAGGCTGGGGAGCACACTACCAGCAACTCGCAGTTCAAGGCCGTTGGTCTTTCGAGACACAGGACGTAGTATCGAACATCCTGGAGATGAAAGCAGCTTTCCAAGCGCTACTAGCCTTCAGTCCTCTCCTGAAAGGGAAAGAAGTCCTGTTGAGGATGGATAACAGGGTGGCAGTTGCCTATATCAACAGGCAAGGCGGCACCAAAAGCCGATCCATGATGCAGGAAGTCCGCCCAGTCCTCGAATGGCCGCAAGTGAACCTGTCGGGGTTAACGGTGTTATATGTCCCAGGAACGCAGAACCAGCTGGCCGACACGCTAAGCAGAAGCTTTGTTTCCAACAACGAATGGGCTCTGAGTCACCAAGCCTTTTCCCTCATAGCAAGAACTTGGGGCATGCCAGATATAGACCTGGCAGCAACTCCAGACAATGCGAAGTGCCGGAGGTACCTGACAAGAACCCCCTGCCCTTCAGCGGAGGGGACTGACTGTCTACAATACGAGTGGAACTTCCATCTGGGTTACATCTTCCCCCCGACACCTCTCATACCGAGATTCCTTCTCAGGCTCAAGAGGTCATTTTCCACAGTGATAACAATCCTTCCATTTTGGCCAAGACGACCATGGTTCACCACTCTCCTTCAGCTGAATACAGCAAAACCTTTACCGCTTCCACCAGCAGCGGACCTACTCTCCCAGGGACAACTTCTTCATCCATCACCGGAAAGAATGCACCTGACAGCCTGGAGATTGAAAGGGCTAGGTTCTTAAACCAAGGCTGCTCCCAAAAAGTGGTAGATACTCTTCTTCAAGCCAGAAGATACACCACCAACAATACCTATAAGAGGATCTGGGATAAGTTTCTCTCAGTAGCACAGCAACAAAACTGGAACCTATCTTCTCCAACAGTTGCTCAAATCCTTGAGTTTCTCCAGTTAGGCCTAGAGAAAGGTCTCGGGTCAAGCACTTTAAAAGTTCACGTGTCAGCACTATCAGCTATGACAGGAGTCAAGTGGGCACAAGAGCCACTAGTCATTCAGTTCCAGAGGGCATGCCTAAAGTTAAAGCCTCCCAGAAAACCTTCCTTCCCAACTTGGGATCTTTCGGTCGTACTAAAAGCTCTATCACAAGAACCATTTTTTCCACTAGAAAACATCTCCTTGTGGGACTTAACACTCAAAGTCACTTTCTTAATCGCAATAACATCAGCCAAAAGAGTCTCAGAGATGCAAGCTTTATTGGCGAAAGAACCATACTTGATCATCTACCCGGACAAAGTAGTCCTAAGACCATCCGATTGGTTTATTCCGAAGGTGTCATCCTCCTTCCACTTCAATCAGGAGATTAACCTTCCTGCTCTCTCCACAAAACAAGGGGATCCACATCCGCTTGATGTAAGAACTAACATCCTAACCTACCTGTCAACAACAAACGACCTTAGGAAGTCAGAAAACCTCCTGGTTATCCCACACGGCTTTAGAAGAGGTCAAGCAGCAACCTCTCGCACCATCGCAGCATGGCTGGTGAAGATCATCAAAAAGGCTTATTCTCTGAGTAAAACGCAGATACCCAAGGGCTTAAAGGCACACTCTACAAGGGCAATGGCGACCTCCTGGGCAGCCTACTGCAGAGTGTCCTCGGAAACTATTTGCCGAGCAGCGACCTGGTCCTCAAGAAATACCTTTATTTCTCATTACAAGGTGGACTCTGCCAGATTATCCACGGCAGAGTTTGGACGAGCAATTATTCAGTCCAACACCTCTATTCCATGTAAATAAATATCTTTATGCTCAGACCCACCCAGTCTGTGAGTTATTCACCCAAAGGTGTATGCTGCCATGATGCGACAGGAAAATGGAAAATTGTATACTCACCTTTCCGTAATTTTCCTTTCCTGTCGCATCTTCATGGCAGCATACAGATGCCCACCCGTCTGAGGTGAGGTGTATATATATACTAGAATACCTGGGCGGGGGCCCTCTCTGGGCTTAATAGTTAAACGGTCCTATCAGGTTGTGAGGGCGGAGCCACAACCCAAAGGTGTATGCTGCCATAAAGATGCGACAGGAAAGGAAAATTACGGAAAGGTGAGTATACAATTTTCCATTTTCTTTTGGTGGTCTTTGATAACCTCTGCGGTTTGTTTTTTTTGCGCTATAAACAAAAAAAGAGCGACAAGTTTGAAAAAAACAAAAACATTTTTTTTTTAGTTTCTGCTATAAGACACATCCAAAAAATAAAATAAAAAATCTAATTTCTTCATCAATTTAGGCCAATATGTATTCTACTACATATTTTTGTTTTAAAAAATCCAAATAAGAGCATATTGATTGGTTTGTGCAAAAATTATAGAGTATACAAAATAGGGGATAGATTTAGGGACTTTTTTTCATTGTTTTTACTGGTAATGGCAGCGATCTGCGATTTTTAATGGGACTGCGACATTGCGGCAGACAAATCTGACCCTAAAGCCCCATACACACGGTCGGACTTCCATCGGACTTTTCCGTGTTTTTTTGTCCGAACGGAGTTGGTCGGGCACACCCATGGCATACACACGCTCGGACTTTTCTGCAAACTTTCCCAAAACTTTTTGCAACATCACGTGGTTTTTCTGCTCTTTTCTGCTCTTTACCGCCACCCTTTGGTCAACCTCTGCTATTGTTGGTTGATTTTAACATTAGTTGTTTAGTCCATCGGACAAAAGTCCGATGGTTTCCTGTACACACGGTCGGACTTTGCTCCATCGGACTTTTGTTGGGCAAAAGTTTGCCCGTTTGCAGACCCAACTTTTGTCCGATGAAATCCAAAACCAAACGGAAAAAGTTCGTCCGATGGAGCGTACACACGGTCGGATTGTTGGTCCAACTTGCTCAAAATTAAGTTTGTTGGCCAAAAGTCCGACCGTGTGTACGCTCCATCGGACAAACTTTTTTCGTTTGGTTTTGGATTTCATCGGACAAAAGTTGGAAACCATCGGACTTTTGTCCGATGGACTAAACAGCTAATGTTAAAATCAACCAACAATAGCAGAGGTTGACCGAAGGGTGGCGGTAAAGAGCAGAAAAGAGCAGAAAAACCACGTGATGTTGCAAAAAGTTTTGGGAAAGTTTTCAGAAAAGTCAGAGCGTGTGTATGCTATGGGTGTTCCCGACCAACTCCGTTCGGACAAAAAACCATGGAAAAGTCCGATGGAAGTCTAACCGTGTGTATGGGGCTTAAGGGTCAGATTTGTCTGCCGCAATGTGGCAGCTTTAGTGACACTTTTTGGGGACCAGTGACACCAATACAGTGATCAGTGCTAAAAAATACAAAAATCATTGTATAAATGACACTGGCAGGGAAGGGGTTAACACTAGGGGGCGATCAAGAGGTTGGGTGTGTTCTAACTGTGTGGGGGCTGGGCTTACTGGGACAACACAGAAATCGCTGTTCCTGATCACTAGGAACAGCAGATCTCCATATTGTCCCCTGTCAAAACGGGAATCCGCCTTGTTTACATAGGCAGATCCGTTCTGCCTCTCTGTACTGCGAATGCGCATGGCCGGCAGACATCGAGTCCGCAGGACCCTTGCACGCACTCCTCCTTCCTCCCTCGTCAGACTTATCTGTTGTGTCTGTTTATGAAACTGTGAATAGCGGTGATCCCTAGGATTGCCGCTGATCACAGTCCATCTCCGTTTCATAAACCGTTAATGATCGGGGGGAGAACATTTTCTCTGCACACAGAGAAGCTGTCATTTACTGAAACTGAAATGGCCAGTTTAAGAAGCTGAGATCTCAGCATGTCATTGGCGATCTGTGTCAGAATTCACACTCCCCGACTCACCAACTCAGAGTTGTTGAATTTGGGAGTGAAGAGAGAATTCCCAGGGAAGGATGAAGATTTTTGACTCCCTCCTTCCCTGTTCAGTTCCCCCCAAGACAGTAAACATGTCCCCCTGCCATGTGTATTGTATTAACATATATATATATATATATATATACATATATATATATATATATATATATATATATATATATATATATAAATATATATATATCTATATGTAGCGGGGTCTCTAAATTTATGTGGAACACCCAGGTGTGTAAGTATAGAATTAGTGGACCACTTGTGTTCGTGGAGGATTGGATGGTGTAATAATCTCCTTGGCCTCTGGGTGGCGGGGTACCTGGAGGCTCAAGGTAGATTTGCCATGATAGTGCTACCCTTTTTGTCCCTTTCCGGAGATGGTACGGCGAGGGCGGGGAACCCGCCGTGGTGTCGATGGGAGGAGATAAAAGGGGGAGACGCCCTAGCCACGAGGTTCTTTCCGGAGGATATTTTTCACGCGCCCAGGCACCTTAGGCCTGGGTGCGGGCGGTTCTGGATTCCGGCCCAGGCGCCCTAGGCCTGACCGGAATGGAGTTGGAGTCCATCCCAGGCACCTCCAGCCTGGGGTGAGGTACTATACTGGGAGGCCTGGGGTCCAGTGACAACAACTGGATCCCGCGAGGGTGGAGACGTCCGAGGGTCCCTGAGGTGGACGGGGCCCATGTCTGAGGTGAGGAGGCCGGGGAGGTTACCCATTCGGAGAGTCTGGAGCAGCATCAACCCAGTGATGGATGGGCCTCTGGTAACTCCTTTGGAGGGACATCTTCCCCTGATAGGGGCCGCAGCGCAGCGAAGGTACTCCTATCTACGTTCTCTTGAGTCGCTGGTAGAGACTCCCAGATTCTAAGTCCTTTCTAGCTGAATGCTATAGTAACCGCTGGCGAGATCGCAGTGGTTTAGTTAATAACCAGGATAGTGCCTCGACCTGCTCACCCCCGTATCAAAATGTTATCAAGTCGCAACCAGTTGGCTACTGAAGCACTGTTTATTGTGAGATGTACAATAAAGCAAGAGTTGGACTGTGATCGGTGTGTGGAACTCTGGTTAATGGGAGCAGAGGGAAGTAATGACACAGCAGGACTGTATTCTATAACAGAACACATAGGCCCGAGGAAATATCTGGTGCTGGCCTTCACCTCACCCAGAGCTATGGGGAGGACATAGGCCGTAGCGCATCTCACCCTGTCGTGTGACATACCCCTAGACAAAGGAGATGGGGTGAGGCCGCTACATATATATATATATAGAGAGAGAGAGATCTCTCTCATATGTATTTATCACTGCTTCATAAACGGACACCTGAAAGCTCAGCACGCTGAGCGCATGTGCAGTAGGGAACTAGCAGTGAAGCCAAAAGGCTCATCTGTAAGGTTCCATTGGATGGATAATGCCTTATTAGGATGAAACGCGTCGGGAAGGGCTCTGCTGATACCACTGCGTCATTTTGATTACAACGCTTTTAAATGTCCTGTGAGGGGGTTAACTCGGTAGCGGGTGTGTGTGACCCCCTGGTTGGGCTCCCCACACAAAAACAGGGCCAGCAGACGGAGGTTGTGGTTTTCAAAATCAAAAGGTGCGGTTTATTTCTCTATGTACAGTGACAAAAACACAGCAAAGCCAAAAAGAAACAAACAAAATAAATCCTGGTCAGTTTGACCTCTGACTAAACATGCAGGTTTCCTAAACTAACAACTGGGATCAGCCTAGTGCTGTCCTAGTCCCTAAGTCCCTGGTTTAGTAAAAGTCCAAACAAATAGCCACACAGGCTTTGCCTCACCGCACAGGGGTTCACTCTCCCTAGACAGTCCACACAGGTCTGGTTCCAGGCATGAGCTAACATCTAATGAATCTGGGAGTTTCTTATAGAGGCCTAAATGAGCTGACAAGGTTCAGCTGGTCTCATCAACTCCCTGTCTGCACGACGCCCAGCCCTCTCCCTAGAGGTATGAGTCATCCATGAGCACACTAGCCTTATACAACTCTCCACCTAGTTGTACAAATCGGCGTAAAGCCTGAATCTGGGCGAAATATATCTACCCCCCTGGATGCAACCAGGTGACTTTACCTTCCTGCTGTCACATACCCCCCCCTCTTGTTTTAACCTCGGGGTTGGAACACCAGCAATCAGGCATTCATGTACTCGAGACAAAGCATCCACATTCCCCATTTGAACGCCAGGGCGATGCTTTACTGTGAAGTTGAATTCCTGGAGGGCCAGGAACCACCTATTCACTCTTCTATTTGTTTCCTTGTTTTGAGCCATCCACTTTAACGGAGCGTGATCCGTAACCATGTCAAAGTGCCTACCTAGCAGATAGTACCGAAGGGAATCTAGAGCCCACTTCACCGCTAAACACTCCTTTTCAACCGTGGCGTAATTTACCTCATGGGACTTCAACTTCCTGCTGAGGTAAATGACTGGGTGCTCTTCCCCGTTCCAGACCTGGGACAATACTGCTCCTAACCCCACATCTGACGCATCACTTTGTACGACAAAGTCTTTAGAGAAGTCGGGTGAGTACAACACTGGCTGGCTACATAAGGCTTGTTTCAAGAATTGGAATGCTGCCTCAGCCTCGGGGGTCCATTTAATCATGACCGACCCTTTCCCTTTCGTCAGGTTGGTTAGGGGCACAGCCTTAGAAGCAAAGTGGGGAATGAAGCGCCGATAATAACCCGCGATTCCCAGAAAGGCTCGTACCTGCTTCTTGCTGTTGGGACGTGGCCAACTCTGGATGGCCTCGACTTTGTTGAGTTGGGGTTTTATTACTCCCCTGCCAATGGTGTACCCAAGATATTTGGCCTCCTCCTGCCCAATGGTACACTTCTTGGGGTTAGCCGTAAACCCCGCTTCCCGAACAGAGTCCAGGACTGCTTGCACTTTTGGCAGATGTGAGGCCCAATCTGTGCTATGGACAATTACGTCATCCAGGTAAGCCGCAGCATACTTCCGATGGGGCCTCAGCATCTGGTCCATTTTCCGCTGGAATGTGGCCGGCGCATTCTGTAACCCGAACGGCATTCTCTTATATTGGAACGCCCCGTCTGGGGTTACAAATGCGGTTTTCTCTTTGGCCGACTTGGCCAGGGGAATTTGCCAATACCCTTTTGTGAGGTCAAGAGTCGTCATGTATCGGGCTGTTCCCAGCCGGTCGATCAACTCATCTATACGTGGCATGGGGTAGGTGTCAAATTTTGTAACTTTGTTCAACTGACGAAAATCGTTACAAAATCGCCAGCTCCCATCCGGTTTAGGCACCAACACAATGGGACTAGACCAATCACTTTGGGACTCCTCTATCACCCCTAAGTTCAGCATTTTCTGTACTTCCTCCCGTATTGCCTCCCGTCGGGCCTCTGGGATCCGATAGGGTTTTAACTTCACCCTTTCACCGGGCGGGGTAATAATATCATGCTCTACCCCAGATGTTTGTCCCGGCAGCTCAGAGAACACCTCCTTGTTGCGAAGCACAAACTCCTTAACCTCCTGTTGTTGGGGTTGTGACAAGGTGGCTGCTATTCCAACCTCCGGAATCACGCAACCAGTTTGAGCTGGTGACCAAGTTTCTGCGACTAGGGACTCTCTATCCCTCCAGGCTTTCAACAGATTAACGTGATATATCTGTTCGGGCTTTCGCCTTCCTGGTTGTCTGACCTTGTAATTCACTTCGCTCACTTTTTCCATTATCTCGTAGGGGCCTTGCCATTTGGCAAGGAATTTACTTTCAACCGTAGGGACAAGTACCAATATCCTATCCCCCGGGGAAAAGGTACGGGTCTTTGCTCCACGGTTGTACACTCTCTGCTGTGCCAACTGCGCTTGGGCCAAATGTTCCTTCACGATGGGCATTACCTGTGCAATTCGATCTTGCATCAGGGCGACATGCTCAATCACACTCCTGTGGGGAGAACTCTCACTTTCCCAAGTTTCCTTGGCAATATCCAACAGCCCTCTTGGGTGTCTCCCATACAGTAACTCAAAGGGGGAGAATCCCGTAGAGGATTGGGGCACCTCCCTAATAGCAAACATCAAATAAGGAAGTAGACAGTCCCAATCCTTTCCATCTCTATCCACCACTTTCTTCAACATTTGTTTTAGGGTTTTGTTGAATCTTTCAACCAGCCCATCGGTTTGGGGGTGATACACAGATGTACGCAATTGCGTCACTTTGAACAATTTACACAGCTCTTTCATAACCCGGGACATAAAGGGTGTACCTTGGTCCGTAAGCAGTTCTTTACAAATACCCACCCGGCTAAAAACAAGAGATAGCTCTTTGGCTATGGTTTTGGCCGAGGTATTTCTGAGAGGGATCGCTTCTGGATAACGGGTGGCATAGTCCATTATAACCAATATGTACTGGTGCCCCCTAGCGGACTTGATTATAGGACCTACCAAATCCATTGCGATTCTCTCAAACGGGACCTCAATGATGGGTAGAGGGACCAGCGGGCTACGGAAATGTGGCATCGGGGCCGACCTCTGACACACAGGGCAGGAGGAACAATAATTTTCTATGTCCTTCATCACCCCAGGCCAATAGAATCTCTGTAATACCCTCTCTCGGGTTTTCTCTGTCCCCAGATGACCTCCAAGAATGTGCCCATGGGCCAACTCCAACACCAACTTCCTGTAAGGTTTGGGCACCACCAGCTGCTCAACGGTTTCTTCTGCCCTTTTTGCCACCCGATACAGTAGGTCCTTCTCTACGCTGAAGTATGGGTAAGTGCAGGTATTATCTGGGTTCACTAACTCGCCATCTATTTCCACTACGTTTTCCCGTGCCTTTATTAGGGCGGGGTCTTTTAACTGTTCTGTGGCAAAATTTTCCCTGTGAACCTCCAGATCAGAAAACTCCACAGACGGTAGGTTTTCGTCTGAGGAGGTGGGCTCCTCTCCAGTTTCTTGAGTCTCCCCTGCCAATACTGACAAGGGAAATTCTGGAGAGTCCTCACCACTCTCAGAGGAGTTCTGGCTATCACATTCCTGGTACATAGGGGCACCAGTGGGGGGCTCAGGATCATCCCACAGTTCCCAGAACTTCGGAAAATCCCTTCCCACAATGGCGTCATGCGGTAACTGAGATACTAAGCCCACTGGATGAGAGAGGGTACCTTTGGGGGTCTCGAAACACACTGTAGTCACTGGATACTCTCGGGTGTCCCCATGCACACAAATAACAGCTACCTTGCTATTCCCAGAGACCTCTGTTTTAACTAACTCAGCCTTTATCAGGGTCACGAGGCTACCTGAATCCAACAATACCACAACATTTCTACCATTAACACACATTTTGCATAAATGTTTCTCAGTTCCTCGAATGGCAGTGCATGCGACTGTCGCACACAGCGACTGACGTCTGCCCGTCAGAAAGTCACACTGCATGGGTTCCTCCACAACCGGGCAATTGGCTGCAATATGTCCCGCTTGCCGGCAGCGGTAGCAAACGATCCTTCTTGCGGCCTCTTGAGCCGCTGATTTCCCAGGCTGTTCTCGCCAAACTTGGGGTAGAGCTCCCACCCTCTCACTCTCTCCACCCTCACCCCTTGGAATCCTCTTATCCGCCCCTGGGGATGGTCTGGTCTTAGGGTGGAAAGTCCGAGAGTCTCTGGAAGAGGCCGTCAGGTTCTCTGTAGCCAAGTATCTCTCTACACGATCCACAAGTTTACCGGCCGTTTCTGGGTCTCCGTGGCTTACCCACTTTTGAATGGCGGTAGGAAGAGCTCTCAAGAAACGATCCATCACAACACGTTCCACAATCTCCAGTGCGGACAAAGTCTCTGGCTGTAGCCACTTCCTGCTCAGGTGAATGAGATCATACATTTGAGACCTGGGGGGTTTTCCAAGCTGGAAAGTCCAGTTATGCACACGCTGAGCCCGGACAGCCAGGGTGACACCCAGCCTTGCCAATATTTCAGCTTTTAGCATCACATAGTCTTTTGCTTGGTCAGGCTCTAGGTCATAGTAAGCCTTCTGCGATTCACCAGTTAACAGAGGAGCCACCAGTCCAGCCCACTGCTCCTCAGGCCACTTTTCTCTTTCAGCAGTCCTTTCAAATGTGGTCAAAAATACCTCTGGATCATCCTCTCCAGTCATTTTTGTCAATAAACGACTCACCCCAAAGGACGCGGTATTAGTGGGACGGCTTTCCTCACTGGTCTGCGGACGTTGCTGCATTACTGCTTCCATTTGTTGTAGTCTCTGCTCTTGCTTCTGTAACAGGTCTATGAAGCGGGCCTCAGATTGCTGCTGGGCTTGTTGATGAGCTTGCTGCTGGGCTGCAAGGCTCCTTTGCAAACCTGCATTTGTCTGCTGTTGATTGGCATTTGCTAGAGCCAGCTGTTTCAGTATCTCCTCCATGCTGGCTTAAAAAAACTGCCACTGGTTCTCCACCAACTGTGAGGGGGTTAACTCGGTAGCGGGTGTGTGTGACCCCCTGGTTGGGCTCCCCACACAAAAACAGGGCCAGCAGACGGAGGTTGTGGTTTTCAAAATCAAAAGGTGCGGTTTATTTCTCTATGTACAGTGACAAAAACACAGCAAAGCCAAAAAGAAACAAACAAAATAAATCCTGGTCAGTTTGACCTCTGACTAAACATGCAGGTTTCCTAAACTAACAACTGGGATCAGCCTAGTGCTGTCCTAGTCCCTAAGTCCCTGGTTTAGTAAAAGTCCAAACAAATAGCCACACAGGCTTTGCCTCACCGCACAGGGGTTCATTCTCCCTAGACAGTCCACACAGGTCTGGTTCCAGGCATGAGCTAACATCTAATGAATCTGGGAGTTTCTTATAGAGGCCTAAATGAGCTGACAAGGTTCAGCTGGTCTCATCAACTCCCTGTCTGCACGACGCCCAGCCCTCTCCCTAGAGGTATGAGTCATCCATGAGCACACTAGCCTTATACAACTCTCCACCTAGTTGTACAAATCGGCGTAAAGCCTGAATCTGGGCGAAATATATCTACCCCCCTGGATGCAACCAGGTGACTTTACCTTCCTGCTGTCACAGTCCTCATAAATGTGAGTGACCATTTTTATGTTTTTACAATAAATGTTCCTCTTGTTTACGGAATTACACTATGTGGCCCCACTTTTTTCCTTTTAATATATAAACATTGCGGAAGAGCTTTCTGTGAAGTACTGTGGCCCATCTCCAAGGTGGATATTCATTGAAGTCAATGCTGTGATACATCCTCTTCTGGTGTCTATTGGAAGTTGTGCTCGCTGTACCCCCTTTGGTGTGATACACCATCAAGCTCTTTTAGACCCATCAGGTGTATGCCTTGTCTGGTCCATCTTGTCTGGTAAGCCTTGGATCTCTACTGTGGTGGACTACCTGCAGACAAACCTAATTCACAGTCACTTATTGACCTTTGTGATTTTTGGACTTTCATTCACAATATTACCATTATTGGTTTATCACTTAGTTGGTGTTGATCTTCACGTATAATTTCACTGCCGGCAATATATATCTTTATATTGTTCATAATTTTTGTTTATTTCATTTTATATGTGTTTTCTTTATGCATATTGCTATACAGCCTTTTTAGGTGTATGTATATGTAGCGATACCTTCAACTAAGAAGGCCGCAGATTTAGTTTGGGCCCTGAAAACAGCTCCGCCAACCCCTGGCAATGTACTCGACCCCCTACTGGCACAGTTAGTTATGGCAGCAATATTTTCTTATACTGTATGAGTAAACTCAGACATCAAGGCAATAATAAAACGGGTATCAAATTTACTTTAAGCTTATGGTAGAAAAGGTTAACAGTGGTAACAGTTTACAGGTAATAAGTTGCAGAGCCCTGCAGCAATAAACATATTATGCATTAGATGAACAGTAAGGTGCACCGCGTGGGCGACCGTTAACTAGGCGCCCTGTGGCGCAGTAACTAAATGAACTAACTAGCTGGCCAGGCCTGGCTCAGATATCTAAAATTCAGTCTATAGGGGATGATGGTTTCTTCACCGGCAATTCTTTAAAGGTGGTGCACATAACAGAATAACATTTGTAATCCAAGGGGAAGGTTATAATGGAATAAACACTTTACTGTAGAATCTCTGAGTTCAGCTATGATATGGATCTCCAGCGAGAGTATCAGACATAAACTTGTGGGCCACGGCAGTCTATAGGCACATCAGCAATAAACAGTATATGGTCTGAGCATACGCTCGCTCACCACTCCGGACGCAATCCCAGTCTGGGAACTTCCACCGACTGTGTCCTCACACACGGTGTCTCCAGCGATCGGGTCCCCGATCCAACCAAGGCTGTAGATAAGCGAAGTCAGATGCCACCCAGGCTCGCAGTGGGGTGGAAGGCTCTTTGGTGCTGCGCAAGGCCTCAGGCTTCAGGCCTTGCATCCTGGCACATCCGCACAGGAGGATCAGTCACTGAAGTCTCGTGTCCCAAACAGGCCGAGCCCAGCCTCGCCTCCTTCTTTTATAACCCCTCCCATGAGTCTCTGGGGTGGAAACATTGCCGAAAGGGATTCTGGGCAAGGTAGTCCCAGGAGTCTTAAAGGGGACCCCGCTACACACTCCCCCCACTTAAATTATTTGGTCCCCAAAGAAACTTTAACATACACTGCGTACAACCCCAGACAACATTGCATAAGAGGTTGGCATAGGGAATTCCCACCAAAACCGAGGGGTTGGATTCCCTTTTCCACAGGTCACACTATCCTGAGTGGCCTGCCTAACTGTGCCAGAGAGTGAGTGGGGGTTGCCCTCTACCAAATGTACAGTGGAGGGGTCCGGATTCTCTACACTCCTCCTAGCAGTGATCACAGAATCTTCTGAGCTCTTCCCCATTTGTGGGTAGGTCAACTTTCTGGGAGGCCTTATGACTCTGCGAGCCCTTTGTTCCCTTGGGGTTTCTGGCTCTGGCGCCACAGGCTCTTCTTCTGTAACAGGCTCAGACAACACGGCAGGCTCTGTAACATCTGCTTCAGGAGGTAAACATCACGGGCATCTTCCCAGTAATCCAATGAAGGACTAGATGGGATGAATTCAGCGGCTTCTGCATTCAATTGTGTATCTATAGTGTCTTCAGTAGTTGGAAGATCTATAGCAGAAGTTCCTTGAGTTGGGGAAGGCCACAGCCAGTCAAGCTCTCACTCTTCATCTCCACTGAGTTCAGAAGCTTCTGTATCTTCAGTCCGAGAGGTCTGGGACCGAGTGTTTGGCCTGGGGGTATCCAGAATAGAAACTGATTCAGGGGAGTCTCTCACTGGAGGTATCCTGACTAGGGATGAGCTCGGTGTTCGAGTCGAACATACGTTCGACTCGAACATCGGCTGTTCGATCGTTCGACGAAGATCGAACGATTTGGGCCGTTCGCGCCTAATTCGAGTGACGCGAACGGCCCACAATGCACTACGCCATCGCAGTGTCATCCAGGCGCTGTGATTGGCCAAGCATGCACTGTGACCCCGCATGCTTGGCCAATCACAGCGCCGGCAGCGAGGAGAGCAATGATTGGCCACAGGCAGGATGCCTGTGGCCAATTATTGCTGAGGGTGTTTAGTACACGCCCCACACTATAAAAGGCCGCCAGCACGGCGGCCTAGTGTAGTGTGTTCCGGAGCAGGGAAAGAGAAGCATAGGCAGGGACAGTGACATTTTTTTTTCTTGCTTAACCTGGATTCCTTTAGTTTAGGGAAAGAGACGGATAGGTAGGGAGAGTGTCAGTGTGTTTTACTGTGCTAATCCTTGTTTGTAGGGACAGGGAAGGACAGTGAGGGAAATTCTCCTTGTGCTATAGTGTGCTAAAGCATTGATCATCAACCATCTTTAAAAAAAAAATTTTTATAGGGACAGAAAACTATAGGTAGGGAGAGTGTCAGTGTGTTTTACTGTGCTAATCCTTGTTTGTAGGGACAGGGAAGGACAGTGAGGGAAATTCTCCTTGTGCTATACTGTGCTAAAGCATTGATCATCAACCATCTTTAAAAAAACATTTTTTATAGGGACAGAAAACTATAGGTAGGGAGAGTGTCAGTGTGTTTTACTGTGCTAATCCTTGTTTGTAGGGACAGGGAAGGACAGTGAGGGAAATTCTCCTTGTGCTATAGTGTGCTAAAGCATTGATCATCAACCATCTTTAAAAAAAATTTTTTTATAGGGACAGAAAACTATAGGTAGGGAGAGTGTCAGTGTGTTTTACTGTGCTAATCCTTGTTTGTAGGGACAGGGAAGGACAGTGAGGGAAATTCTCCTTGTGCTATAGTGTGCTAAAGCATAGATCATCAACCATCTTTAAAAAAAAATTTTTTATAGGGACAGAAAACTATAGGTAGGGAGAGTGTCAGTGTGTTTTACTGTGCTAATCCTTGTTTGTAGTAACAGGGAAGGACAGTGAGGGAAATTCTCCTTGTGCTATACTGTGCTAAAGCATTGATCATCAACCATCTTTAAAAAAACATTTTTTATAGGGACAGAAAGCTATAGGTAGGGAGAGTGTCAGTGTGTTTTACTGTGCTAATCCTTGTTTGTAGGGACAGGGAAGGACAGTGAGGGAAATTCTCCTTGTGCTATAGTGTGCTAAAGCATTGATCATCAACCATCTTTAAAAAAAATTTTTTTATAGGGACAGAAAACTATAGGTAGGGAGAGTGTCAGTGTGTTTTACTGTGCTAATCCTTGTTTGTAGGGACAGGGAAGGACAGTGAGGGAAATTCTCCTTGTGCTATACTGTGCTAAAGCATTGATCATCAACCATCTTTAAAAAAACATTTTTTATAGGGACAGAAAACTATAGGTAGGGAGAGTGTCAGTGTGTTTTACTGTGCTAATCCTTGTTTGTAGGGACAGGGAAGGACAGTGAGGGAAATTCTCCTTGTGCTATAGTGTGCTAAAGCATTGATCATCAACCATCTTTAAAAAAAAAATTTTTTATAGGGACAGAAAACTATAGGTAGGGAGAGTGTCAGTGTGTTTTACTGTGCTAATCCTTGTTTGTAGGGACAGGGAAGGACAGTGAGGGAAATTCTCCTTGTGCTATACTGTGCTAAAGCATTGATCATCAACCATCTTTAAAAAAAAAATTTTTATAGGGACAGAAAACTATAGGTAGGGAGAGTGTCAGTGTGTTTTACTGTGCTAATCCTTGTTTGTAGGGACAGGGAAGGACAGTGAGGGAAATTCTCCTTGTGCTATACTGTGCTAAAGCATTGATCATCAACCATCTTTAAAAAAAAAAATTTTATAGGGACAGAAAACTATAGGTAGGGAGAGTGTCAGTGTGTTTTACTGTGCTAATCCTTGTTTGTAGGGACAGGGAAGGACAGTGAGGGAAATTCTCCTTGTGCTATACTGTGCTAAAGCATTGATCATCAACCATCTTTAAAAAAACATTTTTTATAGGGACAGAAAACTATAGGTAGGGAGAGTGTCAGTGTGTTTTACTGTGCTAATCCTTGTTTGTAGGGACAGGGAAGGACAGTGAGGGAAATTCTCCTTGTGCTATAGTGTGCTAAAGCATTGATCATCAACCATCTTTAAAAAAAAAAATTTTATAGGGACAGAAAACTATAGGTAGGGAGAGTGTCAGTGTGTTTTACTGTGCTAATCCTTGTTTGTAGGGACAGGGAAGGACAGTGAGGGAAATTCTCCTTGTGCTATACTGTGCTAAAGCATTGATCATCAACCATCTTTAAAAAAACATTTTTTATAGGGACAGAAAACTATAGGTAGGGAGAGTGTCAGTGTGTTTTACTGTGCTAATCCTTGTTTGTAGGGACAGGGAAGGACAGTGAGGGAAATTCTCCTTGTGCTATAGTGTGCTAAAGCATTGATCATCAACCATCTTTAAAAAAAAATTTTTTATAGGGACAGAAAACTATAGGTAGGGAGAGTGTCAGTGTGTTTTACTGTGCTAATCCTTGTTTGTAGGGACAGGGAAGGACAGTGAGGGAAATTCTCCTTGTGCTATAGTGTGCTAAAGCATTGATCATCAACCATCTTTAAAAAAAAATTTTTTATAGGGACAGAAAACTATAGGTAGGGAGAGTGTCAGTGTGTTTTACTGTGCTAATCCTTGTTTGTAGGGACAGGGAAGGACAGTGAGGGGAATTCTCCTTGTGCTATAGTGTGCTAAAGCATTGATCATCAACCATCTTTAAAAAAACATTTTTTATAGGGACAGAAAACTATAGGTAGGGAGAGTGTCAGTGTGTTTTACTGTGCTAATCCTTGTTTGTAGGGACAGGGAAGGACAGTGAGGGAAATTCTCCTTGTGCTATACTGTGCTAAAGCATTGATCATCAACCATCTTTAAAAAAACATTTTTTATAGGGACAGAAAACTATAGGTAGTGTGAGGGGGTTAGCTCGGCAGCGGGTGTGTGTGACCCCCGGGATGGGCTCCCCACACAAAAACAGGCCCAGCAAACGGAGGTTGTGGTTTTCAAAATCAAAAAAAAGGTGCGGTTTATTTTCTATTTACAGTGACAAAACACAGCAAAGCCAAAAGAAACATATAAACAAAATAAATCCTGGTCAACTTGACCTCTGACTAAACATACAGGTTTCCTAACTAACAACTGGGATCAGCCTAGTGCTGTCCTAGTCCCTAAGTCCCTGGTTTTAAATGTCCAAGCAAATAGCCACACAGGCTTTTTCTCACCGCACAGGGGTTCACTCTCCCTAGACAGTCCACACAGGTCTGGTTCCAGGCATGAGCTAACATCTAATGAAGCTGGGAGTTCTTATAGAGGCCTAAATGAGCTGACAAGCTTCAGCTGGCCTCATCAACTCCCTGCCTGCACGACGCCCAGCCCTCTCCCTAGAGGTATGAGTCATCCATGAGCCCACTAGCCTTAGCTGGGCTTATACAACTCTCCACCTAGTTGTATAAGTCGGCGTAAAGCCTGAATCTGGGCGAAATATATCTACCCCCCTGGATGCAACCAGGTGACTTTACCTTCCTGCTGTCACATACCCCCCCCTCTTGTTTTAACCTCGGGGTTGGAACACCAGCAATCAGGCATTCATGTACTCGAGACAAAGCATCCACATTCCCCATTTGAACGCCAGGGCGATGCTTTACTGTGAAGTTGAATTCCTGGAGGGCCAGGAACCACCTATTCACTCTTCTATTTGTTTCCTTGTTTTGAGCCATCCACTTTAACGGAGCGTGATCCGTAACCATGTCAAAGTGCCTACCTAGCAGGTAGTACCGAAGGGAATCTAGAGCCCACTTCACCGCTAAACACTCCTTTTCAACGGTGGCGTAATTTACCTCATGGGACTTCAACTTCCTGCTGAGGTAAATGACTGGGTGCTCTTCCCCGTTCCAGACCTGGGACAATACTGCTCCTAACCCCACATCTGACGCATCACTTTGTACGACAAAGTCTTTAGAGAAGTCGGGTGAGTACAACACTGGCTGGCTACATAAGGCTTGTTTCAAGAATTGGAATGCTGCCTCAGCCTCGGGGGTCCATTTAATCATGACCGACCCTTTCCCCTTCGTTAGGTTGGTTAGGGGCACAGCCTTAGAAGCAAAGTGGGGAATGAATCGCCGATAATACCCAGCGATTCCCAGAAAGGCTCGTACCTGCTTCTTGCTGTTGGGACGTGGCCAACTCTGGATGGCCTCGACTTTGTTGAGTTGGGGTTTTATTACTCCCCTCCCAATGGTGTACCCAAGATATTTGGCCTCCTCCTGCCCAATGGTACACTTCTTGGGGTTAGCCGTAAACCCCGCTTCCCGAACAGAGTCCAGGACTGCTTGCACTTTTGGCAGATGTGAGGCCCAATCTGTGCTATGGACAATTACGTCATCCAGGTAAGCCGCAGCATACTTCCGATGGGGCCTCAGCATCTGGTCCATTTTCCGCTGGAATGTGGCCGGCGCATTCTGTAACCCGAACGGCATTCTTTTATATTGGAACGCCCCGTCTGGGGTTACAAATGCGGTTTTCTCTTTGGCCAATTTGGCCAGGGGGATTTGCCAATACCCTTTTGTGAGGTCAAGAGTCGTCATGTATCGGGCTGTTCCCAGCCGGTCGATCAACTCATCTATACGTGGCATGGGGTAGGTGTCAAATTTTGTAACTTTGTTCAACTGACGAAAATCGTTACAAAATCGCCAGCTCCCATCCGGTTTAGGCACCAACACAATGGGACTAGACCAATCACTTTGGGACTCCTCTATCACCCCTAAGTTCAGCATTTTCTGTACTTCCTCCCGTATTGCCTCCCGTCGGGCCTCTGGGATCCGATAGGGTTTTAACTTCACCGTTTCACCGGGCGGGGTAATGATGTCATGCTCTACCCCAAATGTTTGTCCCGGCAGCTCAGAGAATACCTCCTTGTTGCGAAGCACAAACTCCTTAACCTCCTGTTGTTGGGGTTGTGACAAGGTGGCTGCTATTCCAACCTCAGGAATCACGCAACCAGTTTGAGCTGGTGACCAAGTGTCTGCGACTAGGGACTCTCTATCCCTCCAGGCTTTCAACAGATTAACGTGATAGATCTGTTCGGGCTTTCGCCTTCCTGGTTGTCTGACCTTGTAATTCACTTCACTCACTTTTTCCATTATCTCGTAGGGGCCTTGCCATTTGGCAAGGAATTTACTTTCAACCGTAGGGACAAGTACCAGTATCCTATCCCCCGGGGAAAAGGTACGGGTCTTGGCTCCACGGTTGTACACTCTCTGCTGTGCTAACTGCGCTTGGGCCAAATGTTCCTTCACGATGGGCATTACCTGTGCAATTCGGTCTTGCATCAGGGCGACATGCTCAATCACACTCCTGTGGGGAGAACTCTCACTTTCCCAAGTTTCCTTGGCAATATCCAACAGCCCTCTTGGGTGTCTCCCATACAGTAACTCAAAGAGGGAGAATCCCGTAGAGGATTGGGGCACCTCCCTAATAGCAAACATCAGATAAGGAAGTAGACAGTCCCAATCCTTTCCATCTCTATCCACCACTTTCTTCAACATTTGTTTTAGGGTTTTGTTGAATCTTTCAACCAGCCCATCGGTTTGGGGGTGATACACAGATGTACGTAATTGCGTCACTTTGAACAATTTACACAGCTCCTTCATAACCCGGGACATAAAGGGTGTACCTTGGTCCGTAAGCAGTTCTTTACAAATACCCACCCGGCTAAACACAAGAGATAGCTCTTTGGCTATGGTTTTGGCCGAGGTATTTCGGAGAGGGATCGCTTCTGGATAACGGGTGGCATAGTCCATTATAACTAATATGTACTGGTGCCCCCTAGCGGACTTGATTATAGGACCTACCAAATCCATGGCGATCCTCTCAAACGGGACCTCAATGATGGGTAGAGGGACCAGCGGGCTACGGAAATGTGGCATCGGGGCCGACCTCTGACACACAGGGCAGGAGGAACAATAATTTTCTATGTCCTTCATCACCCCCGGCCAATAGAATCTCTGTAATACCCTCTCTCGGGTTTTCTCTGTCCCCAGATGACCTCCAAGAATGTGCCCATGGGCCAACTCCAACACCAACTTCCTGTAAGGTTTGGGCACCACAAGCTGCTCAACGGTTTCTTCTGCCCTTTTTGCCACCCGATACAGTAGGTCCTTCTCTACGCTGAAGTATGGGTAAGTGCAGGTATTATCTGGGTTCACTAACTCGCCATCTATTTTCACTACGTTTTCGCGTGCCTTTATTAGGGCGGGGTCTTTCAACTGTTCTGTGGCAAAGTTTTCCCTGTGAACCTCAAGATCAGAAAACTCCACAGACGGTAGGTTTTCGTCTGAGGAGGTGGGCTCCTCTCCAGTTTCTTGAGTCTCCCCTGCCAATACTGATAAGGGAAATTCCGGAGAGTCCTCACCACTCTCAGGGGAGTTCTGGCTATCACATTCCTGGTACATAGGGGCACCAGTGGGGGGCTCAGGATCATCCCACAGTTCCCAGAACTTCGGAAAATCCCTTCCCACAATGGCGTCATACGGTAACTGAGATACTAAGCCCACTGGATGAGAGAGGGTACCTTTGGGGGTCTCGAAACACACTGTAGTCACTGGATACTCTCGGGTGTCCCCATGCACACAAATAACAGCTACCTTGCTATTCCCAGAGACCTCTGTTTTAACTAACTCAGCCTTTATCAGGGTCACAAGGCTACCTGAATCCAGCAATACCACAACATTTCTACCATTAACACACATTTTGCATAAATGTTTCTCAATTCCTCGAATGGCAGTGCATGCGACTGTCGCACACAGCGACTGACGTCTGCCCGTCAGAAAGTCACACTGCATGGGTTCCTCCACAACCGGGCAATTGGCTGCAATATGTCCCGCTTGCCGGCAGCGGTAGCAAACGATCCTTCTTGCCGCCTCTTGAGCCGCTGATTTCCCAGGCTGTTCTCGCCAAACTTGGGGTAGAGCTCCCACCCTCTCACTCTCTCCACCCTTACCCCTTGGAATCCTCTTATCCGCCCCTGGGGATGGTCTGGTCTTAGGGTGGAAAGTCCGAGTGTCTCTGGAAGAGGCCGTCAGGTTCTCTGTAGCCAAGTATTTCTCCACACGATCCACAAGACCATTGGCCGTCTCTGGGTCTCCATGGCTTACCCAGTTTTGGATGGCAGTAGGAAGAGCTCTCAAAAACCGATCCATTACAACACGTTCCACAATCTTTGGTGCGGACAAAGTCTCTGGCTGTAGCCACTTTCTGCTCAGGTGAATGAGATCATACATTTGAGACCTGGGGGGTTTTCCAAGCTGGAAAGTCCAGTTATGCACACGCTGAGCCCGGACAGCCTGGGTGACACCCAGCCTTGCCAATATCTCAGCTTTTAGCATCACATAGTCTTTTGCTTGGTCAGGCTCTAGGTCATAGTAAGCCTTCTGCGATTCACCAGTTAACAGAGGAGCCACCAGTCCAGCCCACTGCTCCTCAGGCCACTTTTCTCTTTCAGCAGTCCTTTCAAATGTGGTCAAAAATACCTCTGGATCATCCTCTCCAGTCATTTTTGTCAATAAACGACTCACCCCAAAGGACGCGGTATTAGTGGGACGGCTTTCCTCACTGGTCTGCGGACGTTGCTGCATTACTGCTTCCATTTGTTGTAGTCTCTGCTCTTGCTTCTGTAACAGGTCTATGAAGCGGGCCTCAGATTGCTGCTGGGCTTGTTGCTGAGCTTCCAGACTCTGTTGGTGAGCTTGCTGCTGGGCTGCAAGGCTCTGTTGATGAGCTTGCTGCTGGGCTGCAAAGTTCTGTTGTTGAGCTGCAAGGCTCTTTTGCAAACCTGCATTTGTCTGCTGTTGATTGGCATTTGCTAGAGCCAGCTGCTTCAGTATCTCCTCCATGCTGGCTTAAAAAAAACTGCCACTGGTTCTCCACCAACTGTGAGGGGGTTAGCTCGGCAGCGGGTGTGTGTGACCCCCGGGATGGGCTCCCCACACAAAAACAGGCCCAGCAAACGGAGGTTGTGGTTTTCAAAATCAAAAAAAAGGTGCGGTTTATTTTCTATTTACAGTGACAAAACACAGCAAAGCCAAAAGAAACATATAAACAAAATAAATCCTGGTCAACTTGACCTCTGACTAAACATACAGGTTTCCTAACTAACAACTGGGATCAGCCTAGTGCTGTCCTAGTCCCTAAGTCCCTGGTTTTAAATGTCCAAGCAAATAGCCACACAGGCTTTTTCTCACCGCACAGGGGTTCACTCTCCCTAGACAGTCCACACAGGTCTGGTTCCAGGCATGAGCTAACATCTAATGAAGCTGGGAGTTCTTATAGAGGCCTAAATGAGCTGACAAGCTTCAGCTGGCCTCATCAACTCCCTGCCTGCACGACGCCCAGCCCTCTCCCTAGAGGTATGAGTCATCCATGAGCCCACTAGCCTTAGCTGGGCTTATACAACTCTCCACCTAGTTGTATAAGTCGGCGTAAAGCCTGAATCTGGGCGAAATATATCTACCCCCCTGGATGCAACCAGGTGACTTTACCTTCCTGCTGTCACAGTAGGGAGAGTGTCAGTGTGTTTTACTGTGCTAATCCTTGTTTGTAGGGACAGGGAAGGACAGTGAGGGAAATTCTCCTTGTGCTATAGTGTGCTAAAGCATTGATCATCAACCATCTTTAAAAAAAAAATTTTTTATAGGGACAGAAAACTATAGGTAGGGAGAGTGTCAGTGTGTTTTACTGTGCTAATCCTTGTTTGTAGGGACAGGGAAGGACAGTGAGGGAAATTCTCCTTGTGCTATACTGTGCTAAAGCATTGATCATCAACCATCTTTAAAAAAAATTTTTTTATAGGGACAGAAAACTATAGGTAGGGAGAGTGTCAGTGTGTTTTACTGTGCTAATCCTTGCTTGTAGGGACAGGGAAGAACAGTGAGGGAAATTCTCCTTGTGCTATACTGTGCTAAAGCATTGATCATCAACCATCTTTAAAAAAAAAATTTTTATAGGGACAGAAAACTATAGGTAGGGAGAGTGTCAGTGTGTTTTACTGTGCTAATCCTTGTTTGTAGGGACAGGGAAGGACAGTGAGGGAAATTCTCCTTGTGCTATACTGTGCTAAAGCATTGATCATCAACCATCTTTAAAAAAACATTTTTTATAGGGACAGAAAACTATAGGTAGGGAGAGTGTCAGTGTGTTTTACTGTGCTAATCCTTGTTTGTAGGGACAGGGAAGGACAGTGAGGGAAATTCTCCTTGTGCTATAGTGTGCTAAAGCATTGATCATCAACCATCTTTAAAAAAAATTTTTTTATAGGGACAGAAAACTATAGGTAGGGAGAGTGTCAGTGTGTTTTACTGTGCTAATCCTTGTTTGTAGGGACAGGGAAGGACAGTGAGGGAAATTCTCCTTGTGCTATACTGTGCTAAAGCATTCCTCATCAACCATCTTTGAAATCCTTGTTTTTTGGACAGTCAGGGAAATTGTCGTTGTGCTATTCTGTGCGAAAGCAATCATCCTCAACCATATTTAGAAATCCTTAAGTAAAGGGACAGAGAAGGACACCTGAAGGTAGCCCTTATTGCTTTTTTTCCCATCTCCCTGCAGGCCATCCATTAGAATGTCTGGAAGGCAAACAAGGAGAGGCAGACAGTCAGGAGGCAATAAAAGAGGGCAAGCAGGCTCTGTGTCTGGGGGCAACAGTGCTGGTCGTGGACGCGGTGCATTGTCATCAGCACATGGCCATGGGACACGCTTGTCCTTCTTTTCGGCAGCTGGACATGTTGAGCCACATCATGCCGAAGACTTGGTAGAGTGGATGACCAAGCCCTCCTCCTCCTCCTCATCCTCTCTCACCCAGGCTCAGGGTACTGGCAAAGCAGCTGCCAAAGCGTCCTCTTTCCTGGTATCAATGTCAGACTCATCATCAGTCACTCCTTCCCTAGACCCACCATGTCCTCCTCCTGAGGAGTCCCCCGAACTGTTTGAGCACAGTGTTGGGTATATGCTCCAGGAGGATGCCCAGCGTTTCGAAGGGTCTGATGATGAAACCCAGCTACAGGAAGGCAGTAGCGTGAGAGCAGACAGAGGGGATGCTCAAGAAGGACACCAATCTGGCAGTCATGTTCCAGCAGCTGCAGCATACTGCCAGATTGGCTCCAGTGATGAGGAGGGAGGGGATGATGAGGTCACTGACTCCACGTGGGTGCCTAATAGGAGAGAGGAGGAGGAGGAGGATGAGGAGGAGGCACATCTCCAACGAGGCAGGATGCCCTTTGGTGGCCAGCGTAAGGGCAGTACACCGACGGAATCACACCGCAGAGCTCCGCCTGTGCAGGGCGCTGCCTCTGCCCGTCATTCAAAAAGTTCTTTGGTGTGGGCCTTTTTTGAGGCTAGTGCATCAGATCGCACAGCTGCTGTTTGCAACATATGTCTCAAGCGTATATCGCGTGGCCAAAACATCAGCCGCTTGGGTACCACATGCCTGACCAGACATATGTTGACCTGCCATGCAGCTCGTTGGCAAGCCTACCTCAAAGACCCACACCAAAGAACAAAGCGGACCTCTCCTTGCACCGCATCAGCTGGGATCTCCAACCCCACTATAACTTCAGTCCTCTCTGAAACATGCACTGAGAGGAATGAAGGTGTAGAATTAGGTGTGTCACAGCCAAGTACTTGCGGCCACTCTGCTAGCAGTACACCGACGTCCGATTCTAGCAGGCAAATTTCCCTGCCCCAGCTGCTGGACCGTCGAAAGAAGTTCACTCCCAGCCATCCACATGCCCAGCGGTTGAATGCTAGCTTGGCTAAATTGCTAGCGCTTCAACTGCTGCCTTTTCAGTTGGTAGACTCGGCCCCCTTCCGTGAGTTTGTGCAATGTGCGGTTCCTCAGTGGCAGGTTCCCAAACGCCACTTTTTCTCACGGAAGGCTATTCCGGCTCTCTACCGGCATGTGGAAGGCAATGTCTTGGCCTCGCTGGACAGGGCGGTCAGCGGTAAGGTGCATATTACCGCTGACTCATGGTCCAGCAGGCATGGACAGGGACGTTACCTTTCTTTCACGGCCCATTGGGTCACTCTTTTGGCAGCTGGGAAGGATGCAGGACAAGGTGCAGTAGTGTTGGAGGTTGTTCCACCGCCACGCCTCCAAAATGCTACTACTGGTTGTGACACACCTCTCTCCTCCACCCCCTCCTCTTCTTCTTCCTCCATGGCCTCTTCCTGTGCTTTGTCCTCTGAACCAGCGGTGCTCCGTAGCCGTTCAAGGGGCTACGCAAGTACGCAGGCAAAAAGATGCCATGCCGTGCTTGCGCTGGTGTGTTTGGGGGACAGAAGCCACACTGGGGCAGAGGTCCTGTCTGCTCTGCAGGGCCAGGCCGAGAGGTGGTTGACGCCACGCCAGCTTAAGCCAGGAATGGTGGTTTGCGACAATGGCACCAACCTCCTCTCCGCCCTCCGACAGGGACAACTGACCCATGTGCCCTGTGTGGCTCACGTCCTTAACCTGGTGGTGCAGCGGTTCTTGGGCAGGTACCCGGGCTTACAGGATGTCCTGAGGCAGGCCAGGAAAGTCTGTGTGCATTTCCGCAGATCTTATAATGCCAGTGCTCGCCTGGCTGAGCTGCAAAAGGAGTTGAACCTGCCCAAGAACCGCCTTATATGTGACATGCCCACCAGGTGGAACTCAACGTTGGCCATGCTGCAGCGGCTGCACACGCAGCAGAGGGCCATCAATGAGTACCTGTGCGACTACGGCACCAGGACAGGGTCAGGGGAGCTTGGTTTTTTTTCTCCACGCCAGTGGGGCATGATCAGGGATGCATGCACTGTCCTGGCACCATTTGAGGAGGCCACGAGGATGGTGAGCAGTGACAGTGCATGCATCAGTGACACTGTACCTCTTGTCCACCTGTTGGAGCACACGCTGCGTGGAATAATGGACAGGGCACTTGAGGTAGAACAGAGGCAGGAAGAGGAGGACTTCCTTGCCTCTCAAGGCCCCCTTTACCCAGACAGTGTTCCTTCTGTCCCACCCATCGCACAGGAAGAGGAGGAGGAGGAGGAGGAGGAGGATTGTGTCAGCATGGAGGTGGAGGCTGGCACTCAGCATCATCAGCAGCAGTCTTTTAGGGATGATTTACAGGCCCAAGAAACCAGTGGACTTGTACGTGGCTGGGAGGAGGTGGCTGCGGATCATGTCGTCCTTAGTGACCCAGAGGACTCCGGACCGAATGCCTCAGCTAACCTACGCTGCATGGCCTCCCTGATCCTGCAAAGTCTGCGGAAGGATCCTCGTATTCTTCGGATCAAGGAGAGGGACCATTACTGGCTGGCCACTCTCCTTGATCCACGGTACAAGGGTAAGGTTGCGGACCTTATGTTACCGTCGCAGAGGGAGCAGAGGATGAGACAACTCCGGGAGGCCTTGCAGAAAGGTCTGTGCAACGCGTTCCCAGAGACTGGGAGGTTACAAACTCCTGGTCCTGGACAACGAGTTGCTGAGGCTTCGGCCAGTCAAAGAAGGAGCGGTGGGGAAGGTGGCCGTCTGACCGATGCGTTCAGACAATTCTTTAGTCCGCAGCCCTAAAGTATGATCGGTTCCAGCAACCATCGCCAGCGTCTGATAAACATGGTGCAGGAATATCTAGGGGCAAGGTCAGACTTGGACACCTTCCCCACCAAAAATCCTCTGGCTTACTGGGTCTTGAGGATGGATCACTGGCCAGAGCTTGCAATGTATGCAATTGAGCTACTGGCCTGTCCTGCAACCAGCGTTCTTTCGGAACGCACATTCAGTGCTGCTGGAGGATTTGTCACGGATCACAGGGTGCGCCTGTCCACCGACTCGGTTGATCGACTGACTTTCATCAAGATGAACCAGTCTTGGATCACCACCAGCTACCACACACCTGATGCTGATATAACGGACTAATTGATTTTAACATGTCACATCCCTTCAAGACTGATGCTGATGCTGAGTGCCTGTGCTGTTATGTTGACTGGCTATCCTCCTCCTCCGAGTCCTCAATGATACGATTGATGATGATAGCTTGGAAGATCATTTTTGTTTATGGGTGCCGCCACCAGTGGCTAAGGCCCAATTTTTCAGCCCCTGTTTAACAGGGGCGTGTAATTACAATTTTTGAAGCAATACTTTGCAACAGGGCTCATTGCTGTGCTCCAAGTACAGTATCTGTGAGGGGTTGGAGTGTTGTGCCACCAGTGCCTAAGGCCCAATTTTTCAGCCCCTGTTTAACAGGGGCGTGTCATTACAATTTTTGAAGCAATACTTTGCAACAGGGCTCATTGCTGTGCTCCAAGTACAGTATCTGTGAGGGGTTGCAGTGTTGTGCCACCAGTGCCTAAGGCCCAATTTTTCAGCCCCTGTTCAACAGGGGCATGTAATTACAATTCTTGATCTAATAATTCACAGCAGGGCCCATTGCTGCACCCACCAAGAGTAACTCTGAGGGCTTACAGTGTTGTGGCAACGCCACCACCACCACCACCACGAAAGGCCCAATTTTTCAGCCCCTGTTCAAAAGGGGCATGTAATTACAATTCTTGATCTAATAATTCACAGCAGGGCCCATTCCTGCACCCACCAAGAGTAACTCTGAGGGCTTACAGTGTTGTGGCAACACCACCACCACCACGAAAGGCCCAATTTTTCAGCCCCTGTTCAACAGGGGCATGCAATTACAATTCTTGATCTAATAATTCACAGCAGGGCCCATTGCTGCACCCACCAAGAGTAACTGTCAGGGCTTACAGTGTTGTGGCACCAGCACCACCATCAAAGGCCCAATTTTTACTACCACTGTTCAACAATTATATGTAATTACAATTCCTGATATAATAGTTGACAGCAGGGCGTTCCAGCACCAACCAAGAGTAACTGTGAGTGCTTACAGTGTTGTGCCAACACCAACAACTAAGGGGCCTATTTCTGCAGAGTATATACGGCAGGTCCCTACTTTCAAACATCCAACTTACAAACGACTCCTACTTGCAAACGCAAGAAGACAACAGGAAGTGAGAGGAAATCTACCCCTAGGAAGGAAAATTCTCTCCTGTAAGAATTAATATGGGAGAAAGGTGTCTCCTCTGTACTGATGCTTTATCACCAATCCTTGTTTCAAGAAAAACACCACATTTCAAAAACAGTTGTCATTGGGACGGAAAGTGAGGTGAAATGTTCTGAACAGGGGCACAGACAGCAAAACAAATGTTACAGGGGTGATAACCCTTACCTATGTTTTCCAAAAAGTTTAAAAATAGATTTTTGGGCTGGAGCTACACTTAAACAATGTACCTGTTCAAAATTACAAACAGATTCTACATAAGAACAAACCTACAGTCCCTGTCTTGTATGTACCGCCTGTATACGGCTGTTCAGAGTATATAGGGCCTTTTTTATTTTGTGTGCGGTGTTCCCCTTAATATCCATACAAGACCCAAAGGGGCTGGTAATGGGCTGGGGTAGGGGGGGTTGTGTGATGGGGTAGCTATGCCATTTTTCTTAAAGATTTTCATCCATATTACCGGGACCAGACATTACATTAAAGCCGCAAGCAGTTTTAAATGGCTTTTTTTTCTTTTGGAAATGTAATTTTGTGCAGGGACAGTTCTAAACACGGGAAACACGTGGCACTTCACAGGCATACTTTAGACACCCACCAGGTACGATATTTAAAGGAATATTTGACTTTTTTTTTTCACTTTATGCATCATTAAAATGACTGCTCCCGAAAAACGACCGTTTTTAAAACGTCTTTTTGCATTGATACATGTCCCCTGGTGCAGAACCCGGGTTCTCAAACCCTTTTTAGGACAATAACATGCATAATAGTCGTTATAATTAGCACTTTAGAATTCGAACGTTCGCATCCATTGTATTTAATAGGGTTCTAATGTTCGTACGAACTTTCGGTCCGTTCGCGGGTTCTGGTGCGAACCGAACCCGGGGGTGTTCGGCTCATCACTAATCCTGACTGCTTCAGCAAGTGGGAGCAGGTGGTTTCGATGCCACGTCTTCAGTGGGCCTACCTTTTCTTCTGGCTTCAACTTGTAGACAGGTAGGCCCGGCAACTTCCTACAGATGACATAGGGTTCAGATCTCCATCTGTCTGCAAGTTTGTGTTTTCCAGGGACCCCCAGATTGCGTAGCAGTACTCGGTCCCCGGGCTGTAGGTCTTGTACCCGGACCTTCAAGTCGAAGTTTCTTTTGTTTCGAGCTCCCCTTTGATCTGAGGCCGCTTGAGCTTGTTCATAGGCTACTTTCAGGCTGTGTCTGAGCCTGTCCACATATCCTTTGTGGGATGTGGCTGAGGAATGGTCTAAAGAGGTGCCAAAGGCCAAGTCCACAGGTAATCTCGCTTCTCTCCCAAACATGAGTCGATATGGGGAGTAGCCTGTAGCATCACTGGTGGTGCAGTTGTAAGCATGTACTATAGCTGCTATGTGTTTGCTCCAATGTTGTTTCTTCTCACTTTCCAGAGTCCCCAAAATGTTGAGCAAGGTTCGGTTAAACTTTTCCGGCTGAGCATCTCTCTGTGGGTGGTAAGGTGTAGTTCGAGTCTTCTTGATTCCCAACGAATCCAGGAGTTTCCGGATCAGTCGACTCTCAAAGTCCCTTCCTTGATCTGAATGAAGTCGCTGGGGCAGCCCATAATGGACAAAATACTTCTCCATAAGTACCTTGGCTACGGTGGAAGCCTTCTGGTCTTTGGTTGGGAAAGCTTGGGCATACCGGGTGAAATGATCGGTTATCACCAGAACATTTCCCAGTCCACTCAGATCGGGTTCGAGGCAGAGGAAATCAATGCATACTAGATCCATTGGGCCTTGACTCTGTAGATGGCCCATCGGGGCAGCTTGATGGGATAAAGTCTTCCTCTGGATGCAGCGTGCACATGAATGGCAGTACTTTTCCACTTCTGCCCTCATGCAGGGCCAATAGAACCGACTTCTGACAAGTTGAAAGGTCCTTTCCGCCCCTAAGTGGCCATGATTGTCATGTAGGGCAATCAAAACAGTCTCTCTGTGTTTTTCCGGAAGAAACAATTGCCATTTATCTTCCAGGTCATCAGAGGGGCCCCTTCGGTAGACCACTCCCTGATGCACCTGTAACCTGTCCCACTCTTTCCTCAACAGGCGAGCTTCCTTTGAGGAGTGACTCAGAAGTCTGTTTGGATCCTGATTCTCCAGGGCTTCCAGAACTAATTTCCCCATGGGGTCTTCTAATTGGTCACATCTTAGCTCCTTCTTGGACAGCTTTGGCAGATAGTCTTCCTCCAGTTGAGTTACTCCACAGTATTGTTTGGGGACTCCTACCATGGTAACTCCTATCTCTTCCGCCCTTGAGCCCCCTCTGGCTTGCAATTTAGCCCCCTGACAAAGGGCCCGCACCCCGTCTGGTGCCACTTGAGTCCAGTCTTCCATGTCACGGGTGAGACCATGAGATCTTCTGGACAGAGCGTCTGCATCTCGATTCCCAATCCCTGGCCTGTACTTTAGGCTGAAATTGAATCCAGACAATGCGGCCAGCCACCTGTGTCCAGTGGCGTCCAGCTTTGCTGTAGTGAATAGGTAGGTCAGGGGGTTGTTGTCGGTCTTCACAGTGAACTCCGCCCCATACAGGTAGTCTTTGAGCTTGTCTACTACCGCCCACTTAAGGGCCAGGAACTCCAGCTTGTGAGTGGGGTAGTTTTTCTCAGAGGGGGTCAGGCTCCTGCTCACGTAGGCAACAGGCCGTTGTTGCCCTTCGTGTTCTTGATAAAGAACTCCTCCCAGACCGTCATGACTAGCATCTACGTGTAGTTCATAGGGTTTGGTTGGGTCTGCGTAGGCCAAGACTGGAGCAGTGGTCAGGCTCTTCTTCAACGCCTGGATGGCCTCTTCACACTTCTGATTCCACTGATCTCTGATGGACTCTCCCGGCTTCCTGGGCCCTGAGTCATCCTCTTCTCCCTCAGTCTTGAGCAGTTCATTCAATGGTCTAGCAATTCGGGCGAATCCCTCCAGAAACCTCCTGTAATAGGAGCAGAACCTTAAGAAGGATCTGAGTTCTGTTACTGTGGTGGGTTGTGGCTAGGAGGTAACTGCCTCCAATTTCTCAGGGTCTGTGGCCACCCCTTCTTCAGACACTATGTGCCCCAGGTAGTTCACAGAAGACTGGTAGAACCAACACTTCTCAGGCGAAAGCTTGAGTCCCTCCTCACTGAGTCTCCTCAAGACTTTTTCCAGCCTCTCCTCGTGTTCCTCCAGGGTTCTTCCAAAGACAATGACATCGTCCAGGTATACAAGGACTTCAATAAGGTTCATGTCTCCTACAGTCTTCTCCATGAGACGTTGGAAAGTAGCTGGGGCTCCAGACAGACCTTGGGGCATCCGGTCAAATTCAAAGAACCCCACTGGGGTTATGAAAGCTGTCTTCTCCTTGTCTTCTGAGTGCATAGGGATCTGATAGTACCCGCTCTTGAGATCAATAACGCTGAACCACTTGGCTCCAGACAAGCTCTGCAGGGCATCCTCTATCCTCGGAGTGGTGTACTGGTCGGGTATGGTTCTCCTGTTAAGAGTCCTGTAGTCAATACAGAGCCTCAACGACTAGTGATGAGCCGAACACCCCCGGGTTCGGTTCGCACCAGAACCCGCGAACGGACCGAAAGTTCGAACGAACATTAGAACCCTATTAAATACAATGGATGCGAACGTTCGAATTCTAAAGTGCTAATTATAACAACTATTATGCATGTTATTGTCCTAAAAAGGGTTTGGGAACCCGGGTTCTGCACCAGGGGACATGTATCAATGCAAAAAGAAGTTTTAAAAACGGTCGTTTTTCGGGAGCAGTCATTTTAATGATGCATAAAGTGAAAAAAAAAAAGTCAAATATTCCTTTAAATATCGTACCTGGGGGGTGTCTAAAGTATGCCTGTGAAGTGCCACGTGTTTCCCGTGTTTAGAACTGTCCCTGCACAAAATGACACTTCTAAAGGAAAAAAAAGCCATTTAAAACTGCTTGCGGCTTTAATGTAATGTCTGGTCCCGGTAATATGGATGAAATTCTTTAAGAAAAATGGCATAGCTACCCCATGACCCCCCCCCCCCTACCCCAGCCCATTACCAGCCCCTTTGGGTCTTGTATGGATATTAAGGGGAACCCCGCACATAAAATAAAAAAGGCCCTATATACTCTGAACAGCCCTATACAGGCGGTGCATACAAGACAGGGACTGTAGGTTTGTTCTTATGTAGAGTCTGTTTGTAATTTTGAACAGGTACATTGTTGAAGTGTAGCTCCAGACCAAAAATCTATTTTTAAACTTTTTGGAAAACATAGGTAAGGGTTATCACCCCTGTAACATTTGTTTTGCTGTCTGTGCCCCTGTTCAGAACATTTCACCTCACTTTCCGTCCCAATGACAACTGTTTTTGAAATGTGGTGTTTTTCTTGAAACAAGGATTGCTGATAAAGCATCAGTACAGAGGAGACACCTTTCTCCCATATTTATTCTTACAGGAGAGAATTTTCCTTCCTAGTGGTAGATTTCCTCTCACTTCCTGTTGTCTTCTTGCGTTTGCAAGTAGGAGTCGTTTGTAAGTTGGATGTTTGAAAGTAGGGACCTGCCGTATATACTCTGCAGAAATAGGCCCCTTAGTTGTTGGTGTTGGCACAACACTGTAAGCACTCACAGTTACTCTTGGTTGGTGCTGGAACGCCCTGCTGTCAACTATTATATCAGGAATTTTAATTACATATAATTGTTGAACAGTGGTAGTAAAAATTGGGCCTTTGATGGTGGTGCTGGTGCCACAACACTGTAAGCCCTGACAGTTACTCTTGGTGGGTGCAGCAATGGGCCCTGCTGTGAATTATTAGATCAAGAATTGTAATTACATGCCCCTGTTGAACAGGGGCTGAAAAATTGGGCCTTAGGCACTGGTGGCACAACACTGCAACCCCTCACAGATACTGTACTTGGAGCACAGCAATGAGCCCTGTTGCAAAGTATTGCTTCAAAAATTGTAATGACACGCCCCTGTTAAACAGGGGCTGAAAAATTGGGCCTTAGGCACTGGTGGCACAACACTGCAACTCCTCACAGATACTGTACTTGGAGCACACCAATGAGCCCTGTTGCAAAGTATTGCTTCAAAAATTGTAATGACACGCCCCTGTTAAACAGGGGCTGAAAAATTGGGCCTTAGGCACTGGTGGCACAACACTGCAACTCCTCACAGATACTGTACTTGGAGCACAGCAATGAGCCCTGTTGCAAAGTATTGCTTCAAAAATTGTAATGACACGCCCCTGTTAAACAGGGGCTGAAAAATTGGGCCTTAGGCACTGGTGGCACAACACTGCAACTCCTCACAGATACTGTACTTGGAGCACACCAATGAGCCCTGTTGCAAAGTATTGCTTCAAAAATTGTAATGACACGCCCCTGTTAAACAGGGGCTGAAAAATTGGGCCTTAGGCACTGGTGGCACAACACTGCAACTCCTCACAGATACTGTACTTGGAGCACAGCAATGAGCCCTGTTGCAAAGTATTGCTTCAAAAATTGTAATGACACGCCCCTGTTAAACAGGGGCTGAAAAATTGGGCCTTAGGCACTGGTGGCACAACACTGCAACTCCTCACAGATACTGTACTTGGAGCACACCAATGAGCCCTGTTGCAAAGTATTGCTTCAAAAATTGTAATGACACGCCCCTGTTAAACAGGGGCTGAAAAATTGGGCCTTAGGCACTGGTGGCACAACACTGCAACTCCTCACAGATACTGTACTTGGAGCACAGCAATGAGCCCTGTTGCAAAGTATTGCTTCAAAAATTGTAATGACACGCCCCTGTTAAACAGGGGCTGAAAAATTGGGCCTTAGGCACTGGTGGCACAACACTGCAACTCCTCACAGATACTGTACTTGGAGCACACCAATGAGCCCTGTTGCAAAGTATTGCTTCAAAAATTGTAATGACACGCCCCTGTTAAACAGGGGCTGAAAAATTGGGCCTTAGGCACTGGTGGCACAACACTGCAACTCCTCACAGATACTGTACTTGGAGCACAGCAATGAGCCCTGTTGCAAAGTATTGCTTCAAAAATTTTAATTACACGCCCCTGTTAAACAGGGGCTGAAAAATTGGGCGTTAGGCACTGGTGGCGGCACCCATAAACAAAAATGATCTTACAAGCTATCATCATCAATCGTATCATTGAGGACTCGGAGGAGGAGGATAGCCAGTCAACATAACAGCACAGGCACTCAGCATCAGCATCAGTCTTGAAGGGATGTGACATGTTAAAATCAATTAGTCTGTTATATCAGCATCAGGTGTGTGGTAGCTGGTGGTGATCCAAGACTGGTTCATCTTGATGAAAGTCAGTCGATCAACCGAGTCGGTGGACAGGCGCACCCTGTGATCCGTGACAAATCCTCCAGCAGCACTGAATGTGCGTTCCGAAAGAACGCTGGATGCAGGACAGGCCAGTAGCTCAATTGCATACTGTGCAAGCTCTGGCCAGTGATCCATCCTCAAGACCCAGTAAGCCAGAGGATTTTCGGTGGGGAAGGTGTCCAAGTCTGACCTTGCCCCTAGATATTCCTGCACCATGTTTATCAGACGCTGGCGATGGTTGCTGGAACCGATCATACTTTGGGGCTGCGGACTAAAGAATTGTCTGAACGCATCGGTCAGACGGCCACCTTCCCCACCGCTCCTTCTTTGACTGGCCGAAGCCTCAGCAACTCGTTGTCCAGGACCAGGAGTTTGCAACCTCCCAGTCTCTGGGAACGCGTTGCACAGACCTTTCTGCAAGGCCTCCCGGAGTTGTCTCATCCTCTGCTCCCTCTGCGACGGTAACATAAGGTCCGCAACCTTACCCTTGTACCGTGGATCAAGGAGAGTGGCCAGCCAGTAATGGTCCCTCTCCTTGATCCGAAGAATACGAGGATCCTTCCGCAGACTTTGCAGGATCAGGGAGGCCATGCAGCGTAGTTTTGCTGAGGCATTCGCTCCGGAGTCCTCTGGGTCACTAAGGACGACATGATCCGCAGCCACCTCCTCCCAGCCACGTACAAGTCCACTGGTTTCTTGGGACTGTAAATCATCCCTAAAAGACTGCTGCTGATGATGCTGAGTGCCAGCCTCCACCTCCATGCTGACACAATCCTCCTCCTCCTCCTCCTCCTCCTCCTCCTCCTCCTCTTCCTGTGCGATGGGTGGGACAGAAGGAACACTGTCTGGGTAAAGGGGGCCTTGAGAGGCAAGGAAGTCCTCCTCTTCCTGCCTCTGTTCTGCCTCAAGTGCCCTGTCCATTATTCCACGCAGCGTGTGCTCCAACAGGTGGACAAGAGGTACAGTGTCACTGATGCATGCACTGTCACTGCTCACCATCCTCGTGGCCTCCTCAAATGGTGCCAGGACAGTGCATGCATCCCTGATCATGCCCCACTGGCGTGGAGAAAAAAAAACAAGCTCCCCTGACCCTGTCCTGGTGCCGTAGTCGCACAGGTACTCATTGATGGCCCTCTGCTGCGTGTGCAGCCGCTGCAGCATGGCCAACGTTGAGTTCCACCTGGTGGGCATGTCACATATAAGGCGGTTCTTGGGCAGGTTCAACTCCTTTTGCAGCTCAGCCAGGCGAGCACTGGCATTATAAGATCTGCGGAAATGCACACAGACTTTCCTGGCCTGCCTCAGGACATCCTGTAAGCCCGGGTACCTGCCCAAGAAGCGCTGCACCACCAGGTTAAGGACGTGAGCCACACAGGGCACATGGGTCAGTTGTCCCTGTCGGAGGGCGGAGAGGAGGTTGGTGCCATTGTCGCAAACCACCATTCCTGGCTTAAGCTGGCGTGGCGTCAACCACCTCTCGGCCTGGCCCTGCAGAGCAGACAGGACCTCTGCCCCAGTGTGGCTTCTGTCCCCCAAACACACCAGCGCAAGCACGGCATGGCATCTTTTTGCCTGCGTACTTGCGTAGCCCCGTGAACGGCTACGGAGCACCGCTGGTTCATAGGACAAACCACAGGAAGAGGCCATGGAGGAAGAAGAGGAGGGGGTGGAGGAGAGAGGTGTGTCACAACCAGTAGTAGCATTTTGGAGGCGTGGCGGTGGGACAACCTCCAACACTACTGCACCTTGTCCTGAATCCTTCCCAGCTGCCAAAAGAGTGACCCAATGGGCCGTGAAAGAAAGGTAACGTCCCTGTCCATGCCTGCTGGACCATGAGTCAGCGGTAATATGCACCTTACCGCTGACCGCCCTGTCCAGCGAGGCCAAGACATTGCCTTCCACTTGCCGGTAGAGAGCCGGAATAGCCTTCCGTGAGAAAAAGTGGCGTTTGGGAACCTGCCACTGAGGAACTGCACATTGCACAAACTCACGGAAGGGGGCCGAGTCTACCAACTGAAAAGGCAGCAGTTGAAGCGCTAGCAATTTAGCCAAGCTAGCATTCAACCGCTGGGCATGTGGATGGCTGGGAGTGAACTTCTTTCGACGGTCCAGCAGCTGGGGCAGGGAAATTTGCCTGCTAGAATCGGACGTCGGTGTACTGCTAGCAGAGTGGGCGCAAGTACTTGGCTGTGACACACCTAATTCTACACCTTCATTCCTCTCAGTGCATGTTTCAGAGAGGACTGAAGTTATAGTGGGGTTGGAGATCCCAGCTGATGCGGTGCAAGGAGAGGTCCGCTTTGTTCTTTGGTGTGGGTCTTTGAGGTAGGCTTGCCAACGAGCTGCATGGCAGGTCAACATATGTCTGGTCAGGCATGTGGTACCCAAGCGGCTGATGTTTTGGCCACGCGATATACGCTTGAGACATATGTTGCAAACAGCAGCTGTGCGATCTGATGCACTAGCCTCAAAAAAGGCCCACACCAAAGAACTTTTTGAATGACGGGCAGAGGCAGCGCCCTGCACAGGCGGAGCTCTGCGGTGTGATTCCGTCGGTGTACTGCCCTTACGCTGGCCACCAAAGGGCATCCTGCCTCGTTGGAGATGTGCCTCCTCCTCATCCTCCTCCTCTCTCCTATTAGGCACCCACGTGGAGTCAGTGACCTCATCATCCCCTCCCTCCTCATCACTGGAGCCAATCTGGCAGTATGCTGCAGCTGCTGGAACATGACTGCCAGATTGGTGTCCTTCTTGAGCATCCCCTCTGTCTGCTCTCACGCTACTGCCTTCCTCTAGCTGGGTTTCATCATCAGACCCTTCGAAACGCTGGGCATCCTCCTGGAGCATGTACCCAACACTGTGCTGAAACAGTTCGGGGGACTCCTCAGGAGGAGGACATGGTGGGTCTAGGGAAGGAGTGACTGATGATTTGTCTGACATTGATACCAGGGAAGACGACGCTTTGGCAGCTGCTTTTCCAGTACCCTGAGCCTGGGTGAGAGAGGATGAGGAGGAGGAGGAGGGCTTGGTCATCCACTCTACCAAGTCTTCGGCATGATGTGGCTCAACATGTCCAGCTGCCGAAAAGAAGGACAAGCGTGTCCCATGGCCATGTGCTGATGACAATGCACCGCGTCCACGACCAGCACTGTTGCCCCCAGACACAGAGCCTGCTTGCCCTCTTTTATTGCCTCCTGACTGTCTGCCTCTCCTTGTTTGCCTTCCAGACATTCTAATAGATGGCCTGCAGGGAGATGGGAAAAAAGCAATAAGGGCTACCTTCAGGTGTCCTTCTCTGTCCCTTGAAACAAGGACTTTCACAGTGAAAGAAACTGACACTCTCCCTACCTACAGTTTTCTGTCCCTAGAAAAAATGTTTTTTTTAATCACAATATAGCACAAGGACAATTCACTCACTGTCCTTACAGGTCCCTGGAAACAAGGACTTGCAGAGTGAAATAAACTGACACTCTCCCTACCTACAGTTTTCTGTCCCTAGAATAAATGTTTTTTTTAAGCACAATATAGCACAAGGACAATTCACTCACTGTCCTTCCAGGTCCCTGGAAACAAGGACTTGCAGAGTGAAATAAACTGACACTCTCCCTACCTACAGTTTTCTGTCCCTAGAATAAATGTTTTTTTTAAGCACAATATAGCACAAGGACAATTCACTCACTGTCCTTACAGGTCCCTGGAAACAAGGACTTGCAGAGTGAAAGAAAAAAAACACTCTCCCTACCTACAGTTTTCTGTCCCTAGAATAAATGTTTTTTTTAAGCACAATATAGCACAAGGACAATTCACTCACTGTCCTTACAGGTCCCTGGAAACAAGGACTTGCAGAGTGAAAGAAAAAAAACACTCTCCCTACCTACAGTTTTCTGTCCCTAGAAAAAATGTTTTTTTTAATCACAATATAGCACAAGGACAATTCACTCACTGTCCTTCCAGGTCCCTGGAAACAAGGACTTGCAGAGTGAAAGAAAAAAAACACTCTCCCTACCTACAGTTTTCTGTCCCTAGAAAAAATGTTTTTTTTAATCACAATATAACACAAGGACAATTCACTCACTGTCCTTCCAGGTCCCTGGAAACAAGGACTTGCAGAGTGAAATAAACTGACACTCTCCCTACCTACAGTTTTCTGTCCCTAGAATAAATGTTTTTTTTAAGCACAATATAGCACAAGGACAATTCACTCACTGTCCTTACAGGTCCCTGGAAACAAGGACTTGCAGAGTGAAAGAAAAAAAACACTCTCCCTACCTACAGTTTTCTGTCCCTAGAAAAAATGTTTTTTTTAATCACAATATAGCACAAGGACAATTCACTCACTGTCCTTCCAGGTCCCTGGAAACAAGGACTTGCAGAGTGAAATAAACTGACACTCTCCCTACCTACAGTTTTCTGTCCCTAGAATAAATGTTTTTTTTAAGCACAATATAGCACAAGGACAATTCACTCACTGTCCTTACAGGTCCCTGGAAACAAGGACTTGCAGAGTGAAAGAAAAAAAACACTCTCCCTACCTACAGTTTTCTGTCCCTAGAAAAAATGTTTTTTTTAATCACAATATAGCACAAGGACAATTCACTCACTGTCCTTACAGGTCCCTGGAAACAAGGACTTGCAGAGTGAAAGAAAAAAAACACTCTCCCTACCTACAGTTTTCTGTCCCTAGAAAAAATGTTTTTTTTAATCACAATATAGCACAAGGACAATTCACTCACTGTCCTTCCAGGTCCCTGGAAACAAGGACTTGCAGAGTGAAATAAACTGACACTCTCCCTACCTACAGTTTTCTGTCCCTAGAATAAATGTTTTTTTTAAGCACAATATAGCACAAGGACAATTCACTCACTGTCCTTACAGGTCCCTGGAAACAAGGACTTGCAGAGTGAAAGAAAAAAAACACTCTCCCTACCTACAGTTTTCTGTCCCTAGAAAAAATGTTTTTTTTAATCACAATATAGCACAAGGACAATTCACTCACTGTCCTTCCAGGTCCCTGGAAACAAGGACTTGCAGAGTGAAATAAACTGACACTCTCCCTACCTACAGTTTTCTGTCCCTAGAATAAATGTTTTTTTTAAGCACAATATAGCACAAGGACAATTCACTCACTGTCCTTACAGGTCCCTGGAAACAAGGACTTGCAGAGTGAAAGAAAAAAAACACTCTCCCTACCTACAGTTTTCTGTCCCTAGAAAAAATGTTTTTTTTAATCACAATATAGCACAAGGACAATTCACTCACTGTCCTTACAGGTCCCTGGAAACAAGGACTTGCAGAGTGAAAGAAAAAAAACACTCTCCCTACCTACAGTTTTCTGTCCCTAGAAAAAATGTTTTTTTTAATCACAATATAGCACAAGGACAATTCACTCACTGTCCTTCCAGGTCCCTGGAAACAAGGACTTGCAGAGTGAAATAAACTGACACTCTCCCTACCTACAGTTTTCTGTCCCTAGAATAAATGTTTTTTTTAAGCACAATATAGCACAAGGACAATTCACTCACTGTCCTTACAGGTCCCTGGAAACAAGGACTTGCAGAGTGAAAGAAAAAAAACACTCTCCCTACCTACAGTTTTCTGTCCCTAGAAAAAATGTTTTTTTTAATCACAATATAGCACAAGGACAATTCACTCACTGTCCTTCCAGGTCCCTGGAAACAAGGACTTGCAGAGTGAAATAAACTGACACTCTCCCTACCTACAGTTTTCTGTCCCTAGAATAAATGTTTTTTTTAAGCACAATATAGCACAAGGACAATTCACTCACTGTCCTTACAGGTCCCTGGAAACAAGGACTTGCAGAGTGAAAGAAAAAAAACACTCTCCCTACCTACAGTTTTCTGTCCCTAGAAAAAATGTTTTTTTTAATCACAATATAGCACAAGGACAATTCACTCACTGTCCTTACAGGTCCCTGGAAACAAGGACTTGCAGAGTGAAAGAAAAAAAACACTCTCCCTACCTACAGTTTTCTGTCCCTAGAAAAAATGTTTTTTTTAATCACAATATAACACAAGGACAATTCACTCACTGTCCTTCCAGGTCCCTGGAAACAAGGACTTGCAGAGTGAAATAAACTGACACTCTCCCTACCTACAGTTTTCTGTCCCTAGAATAAATGTTTTTTTTAAGCACAATATAGCACAAGGACAATTCACTCACTGTCCTTACAGGTCCCTGGAAACAAGGACTTGCAGAGTGAAAGAAAAAAAACACTCTCCCTACCTACAGTTTTCTGTCCCTAGAAAAAATGTTTTTTTTAATCACAATATAGCACAAGGACAATTCACTCACTGTCCTTACAGGTCCCTGGAAACAAGGACTTGCAGAGTGAAATAAACTGACACTCTCCCTACCTACAGTTTTCTGTCCCTAGAATAAATGTTTTTTTTAATCACAATATAGCACAAGGACAATTCACTCACTGTCCTTCCAGGTCCCTGGAAACAAGGACTTGCAGAGTGAAATAAACTGACACTCTCCCTACCTACAGTTTTCTGTCCCTAGAATAAATGTTTTTTTTAAGCACAATATAGCACAAGGACAATTCACTCACTGTCCTTACAGGTCCCTGGAAACAAGGACTTGCAGAGTGAAAGAAAAAAAACACTCTCCCTACCTACAGTTTTCTGTCCCTAGAAAAAATGTTTTTTTTAAGCACAATATAGCACAAGGACAATTCACTCACTGTCCTTACAGGTCCCTGGAAACAAGGACTTGCAGAGTGAAAGAAAAAAAACACTCTCCCTACCTACAGTTTTCTGTCCCTAGAAAAAATGTTTTTTTTAATCACAATATAGCACAAGGACAATTCACTCACTGTCCTTACAGGTCCCTGGAAACAAGGACTTGCAGAGTGAAAGAAACTGACACTGTCCCTACCTACAGTTTTCTGTCCCTAGAATAAATGTTTTTTTTAAGCACAATATAGCACAAGGAGAATTCACTCACTGTCCTTCCAGGTCCCTGGAAACAAGGACTTGCAGAGTGAAATAAACTGACACTCTCCCTACCTACAGTTTTCTGTCCCTAGAAAAAATGTTTTTTTTAATCACAATATAGCACAAGGACAATTCACTCACTGTCCTTCCAGGTCCCTGGAAACAAGGACTTGCAGAGTGAAATAAACTGACACTCTCCCTACCTACAGTTTTCTGTCCCTAGAATAAATGTTTTTTTTAAGCACAATATAGCACAAGGACAATTCACTCACTGTCCTTACAGGTCCCTGGAAACAAGGACTTGCAGAGTGAAAGAAAAAAAACACTCTCCCTACCTACAGTTTTCTGTCCCTAGAAAAAATGTTTTTTTTAATCACAATATAGCACAAGGACAATTCACTCACTGTCCTTACAGGTCCCTGGAAACAAGGACTTGCAGAGTGAAAGAAAAAAAACACTCTCCCTACCTACAGTTTTCTGTCCCTAGAAAAAATGTTTTTTTTAATCACAATATAACACAAGGACAATTCACTCACTGTCCTTCCAGGTCCCTGGAAACAAGGACTTGCAGAGTGAAATAAACTGACACTCTCCCTACCTACAGTTTTCTGTCCCTAGAATAAATGTTTTTTTTAAGCACAATATAGCACAAGGACAATTCACTCACTGTCCTTACAGGTCCCTGGAAACAAGGACTTGCAGAGTGAAAGAAAAAAAACACTCTCCCTACCTACAGTTTTCTGTCCCTAGAAAAAATGTTTTTTTTAATCACAATATAGCACAAGGACAATTCACTCACTGTCCTTACAGGTCCCTGGAAACAAGGACTTGCAGAGTGAAAGAAACTGACACTGTCCCTACCTACAGTTTTCTGTCCCTAGAATAAATGTTTTTTTTAAGCACAATATAGCACAAGGAGAATTCACTCACTGTCCTTCCAGGTCCCTGGAAACAAGGACTTGCAGAGTGAAATAAACTGACACTCTCCCTACCTACAGTTTTCTGTCCCTAGAAAAAATGTTTTTTTTAATCACAATATAGCACAAGGACAATTCACTCACTGTCCTTCCAGGTCCCTGGAAACAAGGACTTGCAGAGTGAAATAAACTGACACTCTCCCTACCTACAGTTTTCTGTCCCTAGAATAAATGTTTTTTTTAAGCACAATATAGCACAAGGACAATTCACTCACTGTCCTTACAGGTCCCTGGAAACAAGGACTTGCAGAGTGAAAGAAAAAAAACACTCTCCCTACCTACAGTTTTCTGTCCCTAGAAAAAATGTTTTTTTTAATCACAATATAGCACAAGGACAATTCACTCACTGTCCTTACAGGTCCCTGGAAACAAGGACTTGCAGAGTGAAAGAAAAAAAACACTCTCCCTACCTACAGTTTTCTGTCCCTAGAAAAAATGTTTTTTTTAATCACAATATAACACAAGGACAATTCACTCACTGTCCTTCCAGGTCCCTGGAAACAAGGACTTGCAGAGTGAAATAAACTGACACTCTCCCTACCTACAGTTTTCTGTCCCTAGAATAAATGTTTTTTTTAAGCACAATATAGCACAAGGACAATTCACTCACTGTCCTTACAGGTCCCTGGAAACAAGGACTTGCAGAGTGAAAGAAAAAAAACACTCTCCCTACCTACAGTTTTCTGTCCCTAGAAAAAATGTTTTTTTTAATCACAATATAGCACAAGGACAATTCACTCACTGTCCTTCCAGGTCCCTGGAAACAAGGACTTGCAGAGTGAAATAAACTGACACTCTCCCTACCTACAGTTTTCTGTCCCTAGAAAAAATGTTTTTTTTAATCACAATATAGCACAAGGACAATTCACTCACTGTCCTTCCAGGTCCCTGGAAACAAGGACTTGCAGAGTGAAATAAACTGACACTCTCCCTACCTACAGTTTTCTGTCCCTAGAATAAATGTTTTTTTTAAGCACAATATAGCACAAGGACAATTCACTCACTGTCCTTCCAGGTCCCTGGAAACAAGGACTTGCAGAGTGAAATAAACTGACACTCTCCCTACCTACAGTTTTCTGTCCCTAGAATAAATGTTTTTTTTAAGCACAATATAGCACAAGGACAATTCACTCACTGTCCTTACAGGTCCCTGGAAACAAGGACTTGCAGAGTGAAAGAAAAAAAACACTCTCCCTACCTACAGTTTTCTGTCCCTAGAAAAAATGTTTTTTTTAAGCACAATATAGCACAAGGACAATTCACTCACTGTCCTTACAGGTCCCTGGAAACAAGGACTTGCAGAGTGAAAGAAAAAAAACACTCTCCCTACCTACAGTTTTCTGTCCCTAGAAAAAATGTTTTTTTTAATCACAATATAGCACAAGGACAATTCACTCACTGTCCTTACAGGTCCCTGGAAACAAGGACTTGCAGAGTGAAAGAAACTGACACTGTCCCTACCTACAGTTTTCTGTCCCTAGAATAAATGTTTTTTTTAAGCACAATATAGCACAAGGAGAATTCACTCACTGTCCTTCCAGGTCCCTGGAAACAAGGACTTGCAGAGTGAAATAAACTGACACTCTCCCTACCTACAGTTTTCTGTCCCTAGAATAAATGTTTTTTTTAAGCACAATATAGCACAAGGACAATTCACTCACTGTCCTTACAGGTCCCTGGAAACAAGGACTTGCAGAGTGAAAGAAACTGACACTCTCCCTACCTACAGTTTTCTGTCCCTAGAATAAATGTTTTTTTAAGCACAATATAGCACAAGGACAATTCACTCACTGTCCTTCCAGGTCCCTGGAAACAAGGACTTGCAGAGTGAAAGAAACTGACACTGTCCCTACCTACAGTTTTCTGTCCCTAGAATAAATGTTTTTTTTAAGCACACTATAGCACAAGCACAAAACACACTGACACTCTCCCTACCTATCCTTCTCTTTCCCTAAACTAAAGGAATCCAGGTTAAGCAAGAAAGAAATAACAGTCACTGTCCCTGCCTATGCTGCTCTATCCCTGCTCCGGAACACACTACACTAGGCCGCCGTGCTGGCGGCCTTTTATAGTGTGGGGCGTGTACTAAACACCCTCAGCAATAATTGGCCACAGGCATCCTGCCTGTGGCCAATCATTGCTCTCCTCGCTGCCGGCGCTGTGATTGGCCAAGCATGCGGGGTCACAGTGCATGCTTGGCCAATCACAGCGCCTGGATGACACTGCGATGGCGTAGTGCATTGTGGGCCGTTCGCGTCACTCGAATTTGGCGCGAACGGCCCAAATCGTTCGATCTTCGTCGAACGATCGAACAGCCGATGTTCGAGTCGAACGTATGTTCGACTCGAACACGAAGCTCATCCCTATCAACGACCCATTCTTCTTCCTGACCACCACTATCGGGGAGGCATAGGGGCTTCTAGACTCCCGTATCACACCAGTCCTCTTGAGTTCTGCAAGTTGTTCCCTTAGATCCTCCAGATCTGCTTGTGGGACCCGCCTGACCCTCTCTCTGAAGGGCTTATCTTCTTGGAGGCAGATCCGATGGGTGGCACTCCTTGCACACCCCACATCGAACTCATCTTTGGAGAAGATCTTCTCCCATCTGGTCAACTGGGCCTTGGCTCTCTCTTTCCAAGCCCTGGGCAGATTCGGATTTTCCATGGATAGCTTCTCCCAAGCATCTCCTCTTTCACCTGTCCCCTTGACCTCCGACAGGGTAACAGGGGCAGCAGAGCTCACCTGGCCCAGCAGCATCCTGGCTGGGATTTCTATGGGGCCATCTGTATTGTTCCTAACACTCACTGGAACTCTACAATGGGCCTTCTTCAGGGCCTTCAGTGGAATCACTTCTGGTATCACTTCCAGACCGGGGAACTCTCCCCTTGGGTCAGACTCCAACATGACAAAGGGTCCAGGCTGCTCCCAAGTAAGCTTCACAGTGGCTTTGAGACAGATTACTTTGCCGGGCTGCAACACTACCACTTCTCTTCCAAGTCTCCACACCTTCCCTATCCCCTCTCCAGGGGGATAGGCTGTCTTCAGCATGGGGTGGATCTTGGTGGCCGCTGGCCCCTTCTCTTTCACTAGAGGGGTCAGGAGTCTTCGGACCAGGTCCGTGTTCATCCCTATTATAAGGGAACTCTTGTTGGCTCCTGGCGGCCGAGGGCACACAACTGCCAGGGTGTCAAACACTTCGGCTTTTCCAGCCACAGATGGGTCAAAGATCATCTTGACGGGCAGATAGCCATCGTAGGGGAAATTCTGGGTTCCAATCCCACATATTTCCAGTTCCTCTATCTTCTGGATGGGCAGGTGACTCAAGTGCTTATCGTAGAAATCTCGGTATAACAGGGTCACTTGTGCCCCAGTATCCAAGATGGCTCTGGTGTAGACTCCCTCCACTTGAATGGGCACTATAGGAGATGGGCCTACCAGCTTCTCCGGATATAGCCTGGCAGGGGTCGCCTTCTTCTGGCCCTTTCCTTTCGGACTCTCTCTCGTCCAATTCCCTTTGGACTTTAATCTTTCTTGAGCCTGGTATGCATTGATTTCCCTCCTTTCAATGGGTGTACAGACCCGCTGAGGGATACTATTATTTTTCTTAGGTGTGCACCCCCTCTGGGGAGTGCTGTGCCCCTTCTGAGGGGTCTTGTCCCTTTTCTCTGGGGTGTATCTCTGTTGAGGAATGTTGCGTTTCCTCTGAGGTGTTTTATCTCCTCTTTTCTTCTGCTTCGCATTCAGCTTGGAGCTCACTGAAGGTGATGGGCACCCGGTTGACTCCTTCACTGGGGCCCTCTGAAGTTTCCCGCCGGCTTGCGGTTGTCCGTTTTCTTCTTCTTGGGACTGGAACATGTAGTTGCAATATGGCCAATTCCTCCACAGTTAAAGCAGACTATATCTCCCCATTCTTGTAAAGATGCGGGTGCTGAGGCAATTGGGAATAATTCCTTCCTTGGTACTTCTCTCTTGGGACCCTCTGGGTCTTTTGCCATCAGAGAGGTCAACATCTCTAACACCTTGGACATTTGAGATTTTAGAGTGTCTACCTCTGAGTCTCTTTCAGGGGTCATCACTGGATTGACTAGCACCTGTGCGGGTACAACATTTGTCTTAATCATTTGCTGGTCCTGTTGTAGCGCCTCCTCATCTCTGATGATTTTTATCAAGTCAGCATAAGTCAGTAACTTTCCTCCTCCCAAGGTTTTCAGGTGCAGCCAGACTGGATCCGAGCGTAACGCTCCCTTTAAAACTTGTTTCATTCTTGCCGCATCTGTATCTTGGGGCTTCATTCCCTTCTTCAACACAATCTTGCACAGCAACCTGTTCAGTCTTCTAACATACTCTGAAAGTTTCTCCTTCGGTTGTTGGAAAGTATGTTCAAATTGGTAGACCATCTCTGTCACCTTTTCCAAGTGACCAAACTCTTCCTGTAGCATGGCTAGACAGTCTTGAGCCGTGCAGTCTGCATTCCCAAACCGAAAATTTTTCACTGCTTCTGCTGCTGCGCCTTTAAGGCTTTCTATCACTCGTTGCCTCTTCTGCGCTTCAGGCATCTCCCATGCCTCCACTGCTTGTAATGCCTGCTCCACCCAGGTATCAAAATCTTCTTCCCCTGCAGGGACAGGGAACTTCCCTGAGAATGTCTTTAGTCTCCGATAGCTAGTCTCTACATGCACCGTGCTTGTCTTCTGACATTTAGTTAGCAAATCCCCTATTGCATTTATCAATTCTGGTGATATAGCCGTGGCAGGTGCAGGTGCCACCGGAAGTGTCGCTCTGCCTGCTGCTTCTGCCGAGGTACGGGCCGCAGCCTGCGGTGATCCCGTCGGTGATGGCTCCTTCTTAATTGCGTGCGCCAACCTATAGGATCTTTTATCTGGCGTCTGTACACAGTTGCGCTTACAAGCCTCTGGCATCCCGTCCAAGTACTCCACTAGTGCATACTGGTGTGAGATGTATGGGTCTGACTTTATTCCCATCACCCACGGTGTGTGATCTGGGGTCACTGACTTCATTAACTCCTCTATCGTTTCAGTTGACCATTCCTCCCCTGGTAGGTTGATGACCACTGACTGGCTTGGGTCTGTCTTAGCCGCTTCAAACCACGCTCTTATTCCTTGTGGGTCCATGCCGGCACCTCTGGCATTTAATTGCTGTATCAGGATCCCGGACGAGCCCACACGTGTAGCGATACCTTCAACTAAGAAGGCCGCAGATTTAGTTTGGGCCCTGAAAACAGCTCCGCCAACCCCCGGCAATGTACTCGACCCCCTACTGGCACAGTTAGTTATGGCAGCAATATTTTCTTATACTGTATGAGTAAACTCAGACATCAAGGCAATAATGAAAGGGGTATCAAATTTACTTTAAGCTTATGGTAGAAAAGGTTAACATTGGTAACAGTTTACAGGTAATAAGTTGCAGAGCCCTGCAGCAATAAACATACTATGCATTAGATGAACAGTAAAGGTGCGCCCCGTGGGCGACCGTTAACTAGGCGCCCCGTGGTGCAGTAACTGAATGAACTAACTAGCTGGCCAGGCCTGGCTCAGATATCTAGAATTCAGTCTATAGGGGATGATGGTTTCTTCACCGGCAATTCTTTAAAGGTGGTGCACATAACAGAATAACATTTGTAATCCAAGGGGAAGGTTATAATGGAATAAACACTTTACTGTAGAATCTCTGAGTTCAGCTCTGATATGGATCTCCAGCGAGAGTATCAGACATAAACTTGTGGGCCACGGCAGTCTATAGGCACATCAGCAATAAACAGTATATGGTCTGAGCATACGCTCGCTCACCCCTCCGGACGCAATCCCAGTCCGGGAACTTCCACCGACTGTGTCCTCACACACGGTGTCTCCAGCGATCGGGTCCCCGATCCAACCAAGGCTGTAGATAAGCAAAGTCAGATGCCACCCAGGCTCGCAGTGGGGTGGAAGGCTCTTTGGTGCTGCGCAAGGCCTCAGGCTTCAGGCCTTGCACTCCGGCACATCCGCACAGGAGGATCAGTCACTGAAATCTTGTGTCCCAAAGAGGCCGAGCCCAGCCTCGCCTCCTCCTTTTATAACCCCTCCCATGAGTCTCTGGGGTGGAAACATTGCCAAAAGGGATTCTGGGCAAGGTAGTCCCGGGAGTCTTAAAGGGAACCCCGCTACATATATAATTCTTATTGTTTTGTGCACTTATATATGGTGTTCCACTATATACTTCACGAGTATATTATCACTTTAGGCGCCGCACTTTTCCCTTTTTACAATTTTTACATTACAGTCTATCTGTTGTACAGGCAGCTATATCTCCCATCACCTGGCCGGGCGTTTTTTTACATTTAAATTTTTCCATTACATGGAATGACAGTGAATGCACCCGACAGCTGATCCGAAGATCGACTTGGGGTACAGACATTGCGTGCTCCTTGAAGAGGTAAGTATCTATATAGTAAAAGTCAGCAACGACAGTATATTTAGCTTTTGAATCTTAGTTTAGTTTCCACAGACAGAACTCTTCCATAATAAGGCTATGTGAATAAAACTTATGTCAATACTATTGATGTACCATTTATTGTTTATTTTAACTGCAGGATCCACAAAACAATGAGGGAATTATAATTTCCAGGCCTGTCAGTACAACCTCCTGTAGGAGCAAAAGAAAGCAAAGTGAGGCTGCTACGTCCTCATTCCTTAACAAGGCTACAACGGCACTGCAGAGCAAGGCAGATGATTCGGATGGTCTTGGAGTCATGACTGCCAGCAAGCACAGGAAAAGGACAGATGAACAGAAGGAGTTGGCAGAGATACTTGTATTGGAAGTGCTTTCGAAAGGGCTCAGAGGAGAACTGACCAGGAAGACAAAGTTGACTGAGGTAAAACAGCCAGTACCTTCTCAACCCATGCAGTATTCTCAACCACAGCCATCAAACCACCAGGCAGCACAGAGGCATTATTCATCAGTTTAAGGCCACAGTTCTCATTGGGCCCCAGATTTACATTACACTCACCTTTAATAGTTTAAGTTGTAAGCACAAGTTGGGGAGTGAGTTGTAAGCACAAGTTGTATTATGTCATTTTTTTGGTCAAAAAGTTATTGTTCTAAAGATCTAGTTGCATTAACCACATATATACACATCTGATGCCTTTTCAGATTTCAGATTGCTCAAATGAATATAGAGAAGGCACAAATGTGATTTTAAGCAGCTTTTGCCTAACAGTCAAAAAAGCCTTGTACAGAAGAATAACCTAAATTTCTATCAACTATATGTCAGTGGCCTGGTCTTCACATCCTATTGGGTAGATTATATACCCAAAGGTAATGATTTTCACAAGTTATGATATACCAAAATTTCTATGTTTACGGTGTCATGATTTAATGCATATCATTATTTTTGTTAAAGTTTACAAGTGAATGTAACACTAAAATATTTTATGATGAATTTAACCACTTAAGGACTGAGCCTCTTTCTGAGATTTGTTGTTTACAAATTAAAAAGTTTTTTTGCTAGAAAATTACTTAGAACCCCCAAACATTATACATTTTTTTTCTAACACCCTAGAGAATAAAATGGCGCTTGTTGCAATACTTTATGTCACACCGTATTTGCGCAGGGGTCTTACAAGCGCACTTTTTTTTTGAAAAAATACACTTTTTTGAATAAAAAAATAAGACTACAGTAAAGTTAGCCCAATTTTTTTTTATATTGTGAAAGATAATGTTACGCCGAGTAAATTGATACCCAAACATGTCACGCTTCAAAATTGCGCCCGCTCGTGGAATGGCAACAAACTTTTACCCTTAAAAATCTCCATAGGCGACGTTTATAAAATTCTACAGGTTGCATGTTTTGAGTTACAGAGGAGGTCTATGGATAGAATTATTGCTCTCGCTCTACCGATCGCGGCGATACCTCACATGTGTGGTTTGAACACGGTTTTCATATGCGGCGCTGCTCACGTATGCATTCGCTTCTGCACGCGAGGAGGGACGGGGCGCATTTAAAAAAAAAATCGTATTTATTTTACCTTTTTATTTAAATTTTTTACACTGTTCTTTTTTAAAAAAAATGTGTCACTTTTATTCCTATTACAAGGAATATAAACATCCCTTGTAATAGAAAAAAGCATGACAGGTCCTCTTAAATATGAGATCTGGGGTCAAAAATACCTCAGATCTCATATTTACACAAAAATGCAATAAAAAAAAAAAAAAAAGCCACAGGAAGGACCCAATCACCTCCGCCACTGCCGACAGCTCTGGTAAGCGGCGGAGGGCACGGGAGAGCAGTGGGGGGGGGGGGCTCTCTCCTGCCACCGATAACGGTGATATCGCGGAGAATCCGCCGCAGAGACCACCATTATCTTAAACCGGACCGCAGGCTGAAGACGAGGATACCTGAGTTATGGCAGCTAGCTACGGGGAGGGGCTTGTTGAGCGCCGCTGTCTCCTATGGAGAGATTGGACGAAAACGGACAGCATGTCCGTTTTCATCAGATCTCACCCGATCCGATCCGCCATGGACGGATGGCGACGTATCGCCATTCGTCTGATTTTAGCGGATCGGATGTCAGCGGACATGTCACTGCTAACATTCGACGCTCCATAGAAAAGCATGGAGCGGCCGCTCAGGTCCGCTCAAAAACTGACAGGCGGACCTGAATGGTCCGCCCGCGTGAAAGGGGCCTAATGCCACGTACACACGATCGTTTTTCATGTCATTTTTTAAACCAACGTTTTTCTTGTCGTTTTTTTTCTTGTTTCCTCTCAAGCCTGTCTTGCATCCACACGATCATTAAAAAAAACGCTCGAGCAAAGCGCAGTGACGTACAACACGTACAACGGCACTATAAAGGGGAAGTTCCGTTCGAATGGCGCCAGTCTTCATGTTAGTAAACTTTGTTGAGCAGCGATTCGCGCTTTTCAGCCTCGTGCTTTTCAGTCCGTTACAGCGTGACGAATGTGCTATCTCCATTACGAACGCTAGTTTTACCAGAACGAGCGCTCCCGTCTCATACTTGATTCTGAGCATGCGCGTTTTTTTTTCACCTCGTAAAAGCATACACACTATCGTTTTTCACGTCGTTAAAAAAAACGACATGAAAAACGACGTGAAAAAATAGAGCATGTTCGAAATTTTTAATGCCCGTTTTTCACGCTGTTAAAAATGCTCTGGAGCATACGCACGATCGGTTTTAATGGCCATTTTTAAACATGGCATTTTTAACGGCATGAAAAACGATCGTGTGTACGCGGCATTAGTGTATTCTTTATTCGTCTCTCTCATTGTCACCCTCTCCCCACAAAATCCTAGGACAATTTTTTTTTAATTGAATCCAATTTTTTTTTTTTTTTTATTGGCATATGTCAAACAAAAGGCCAATTTTAAATTATTTTTGCATCGTAGAAAAATAAACAAGGAATGTGAAAACTATTCACAATCTTTAAGCAATTTTACTCATGTAAATATTACATACCAAATTGGCCACATGTAATACGTTGATCAATGCACAAACACCATGTTTACATTGATGAAGTTCTTGTGCGTTATTATTTCTATTATAAGTACAACATTAGTTAACAATTTGAGGTAGAGTAACAACATACCCACTGAAAGGTTCCATAATTAGTGCAATGTCATTGATTAGTATTTAGGGAAAGAGAGGAATTCTCATAACAGGAAACATGATGAATGACTGTTTTGGTAATGTCAAGATCTAAAAGATTGATCTATACATAATCGTTTAGATTTTTAGAGGTAGTGATTGCAATATGGCAATACAGTGGAAGGCCCACTATAGTATAGGACAGGGCTCAAAATTTCAAGTCCTGAGCTACTAGCCAGGCCTCAAGGGTTACTCGCCACCTGTTGCCCCACCCAAGCCCTACCCTGCCCCACTTCTAAACATGCCCTCATAAATTATCTCATGAAATGAGATGACACTTAAATGTTTTATGCAGAATTAAGCAACTTTATCCATGCTCATCAATGCAGCCTCACCCGTGTCCACCAATGCAGCCTCACCCGTGTCCACCAATGCAGCCTCACCCGTGTCCACCCATGCAGCCTCACCCGTGTCCACCCATGCAGCCTCACCCGTGTCCACCCATGCAGCCTCACCCGTGTCCACCAATGCAGCCTCACCCGTGTCCACCCATGCAGCCTCACCCGTGTCCACCCATGCAGTCTCACCCGTGTCCACCAATGCAGCCTCACCCGTGTCCACCCATGCAGCCTCACCCGTGTCCACCCATGCAGCCTCACCCGTGTCCACCAATGCAGCCTCACCTGTGTCCACCCATGCAGCCTCACCCGTGTCCACCCATGCAGCCTCACCCGTGTCCACCCATGCAGCCTCACCCGTGTCCATCATGCAGCCTACCCATGTCCATCATGCAGCCTACCTGTGTCCATCATGCAGGGGAGCAGAGGAGAGGAAGAGCATTGCCAGGCCAGATAATTAGAGCGCCGAGGGACATCACTGGAACAGCTTTGATTTGAATTGCTGTATTCCCGTCGCTCGGCAACACATACAGCCCCGCCCCCTGGCCAGGGAACTTTGATTCACGTCACTCGTCCCGGGATTGGACGGGTGATCTGGCTATAAAATTCCCCGGGACCAGGGGGCGGGGCTGTGTGTGTAAGCAAGTGGGGAGAACACTCGGCTATTGAAATGAAAGCCGCTAGTGATGTCCCCCGTGCTCTGAATCATCCAGCCGGCTCTCTCCTCTCTCTTTCCTTCTGCGAGCGCTGGGAGAAGGACTCCCATACAACTCGCCAGCCGGCGATGCTCGACCCCCCCCCCCCCCCACTCCCAGGCAGCCCAGGCGAGTGGATTTTTTGAGGGCTGGTATAGGATACATTTCTGAAAAACGTAGCAGCAACATTATCATTATACACATTAGAAATGAGTCTAGCTGTTTGGTATAGGGCAGTAATGGCGAACCTTGGCACCACAGATGTTTTGGCACTACATTCCCCATGATACTCATGTATAATGCAGAGCATCATGAGAAATTAAGTTCACAAACAATCAAATGTGCCAAGGCTAGCCATCACTGGTCTAGGGTTTGTGGAACCTTTGGGGTATTAATCAGTGCACAGTGACACAAAAATTTGCAAACTAACAATAATTAAAGTAAAAATATTAACACAGTAAAATGCTGAATACATTTTGTTATACCTCGTTAAAAACAGTATAATTCACAAACAACAAAATACAAGAACATGTTAGGAACTCTACAGCTAGAATTTGCTCATGAGATCGATGAAGTCTCTCAATCTACGCTGGAGTGCAGCAGCTGATTGTTTCATTTTCTGGAGTTCAGCTCAGCACTGGAATATATCCATCTTGAAATGGGAAATTGTGGCACTGTCCACCACATGACCTGAATGGAATAATAATCACCAATATAAATGTAGCGCCCCCCCCCAATATTTGGGGGCGCTATGTGTAAATTTAGGGGTAGTCTGAGCCAGTAGTTGTGCTCGGACCAATTGATTGTTCTGAATTTGCTTCTGCTCTGGGTGTGATACTGCCTGGCAGTAGTGTTCCCTGTTGCCTGTAGGTGGCACTGTCACCACCGGCATAGGTTGAACTACAGGGGGTATCACAGCACCTTGGGTGTCCTCTCTTGGCGGCCATGCAGTGGGCGTGGTTAACCCGCCGTGCACGCTGGGAGAGGGTATATAAGGGGCAGATGCCATTATTCGGGGTCCGTTTTAAGGGGTTCGTTGCTGGGGACCCATTGGTCCTGTGTGGTGCGCCTCATGGCCCGCATGGCACGAGGTGCGTGTTTTAGGCCCCTGGCACCTTCAGCCCGAGGCCACATCCCTGCTAGGTAGGACCAGGGGAGGACCCGTCCCAGAGGAGACTAGCGACGGTACTGCTGTCTCGGGAGGAGACCTGGAGCTCACCTAAGGAGGGATCCATCATTACTACAAGCCCTGCAATACGCCAATCCGGCATAAAGGTCCTTCACTATTGCTTGGCTGGGAGGTTCGGGACTTTGAATAATCCTGTGGCAGAGGATTCCTGATGGTATCCCAAATTCTAAAGAGAAAGATTGACTCGTGCTGCATTCCGGCTGCTAGGACCACCAAACGGGACTATCCGGGTGAGCAATACCCACTCAGGCTTGAGTAGCGACTATTGGGACTTTAGTGTTGCGTGCCTGAACCTTCCCCTGTGTTTTTTTCTCTTGTATCTTACTTTTCCTCTCAAGTTTCTCAGCAAAGTAAAATAAAGCCTAACTGTTTGGGTTTTACATTGTGTGGACATTGGCCTTTCTAAAGACTTTCTCACACCCTGACAACGGAAGCCATGGAGGTAGTTTACAGACCCAAACAAAACCAGCCGGTTCCTTAAATGGGGGTAAGTGCTACATAAAACTTGCTGACAGAACTCTAATCAATCGTGTAGATACAGTACATATTGACACTTACGTGTGCAGGACACAAGAATAATATTTTCCTCTTTTGGGATTCCTGGATTTTCTTCATCCCCTTCTAATGCGGTGATATCGACCATTTCAAGATTAATGTTGCTTTCACAGGGGAATGCTCCCATACCTCTAATCCTGAATCTTGATTGTGAGGCCTCGTACACACGGCCGAGATTCTCGTTGAAAAAAACATGTCGTTTTTTTAGACGAGATTCTTGGACAAGAAACTTGTCCCGGCCGAGTGTACACACGCTCGTTTCAAAGAATCCGCGGTTCTTTGAATGGAGCGTACGCGGTGACGTCATCGACTACGACGAGCATGCGCTCGTCACATTCGATGCCGTCGCCGCCATCTTGGTATACCCTACGTATGCCTAGGAAGCTACCGCGCATGCGTCAAATTCATTTCCAACATGCGCGGGCTTCCGGGAGGACAGGTAAGTGTACACACACTCACTTTTCTCGTCGAGAAACATGCCGACGAGAATCTCGACGAGAAAATAGAGAGCAGGTTCTCTATTTTCTCGTCGAGGTTACTTGTCGGTTTTCTCGACGAGAAACCATACACACGAACGAGTTTCTCGGCAAGACATCTCTGCCAGTAAGTTTCTTGCTGGTTCTTGCCGAGAAACTCGGTCGTGTGTACGAGGCCTGAGACTGCATCTCTTGTCCTTCAAGTTGCTGGAAGGAATAATTTCCTGAAAATTGCATAACATGTAAAGAACATCATTTTGAGTTTATTATACAATGTATGTTTAAAAAAAAAAAAAATGCACATCATAGAATTAATTATTTGGTTTGCCAACCTTTGTAGCTAAAATCTTGTGAAGGGGATATTTCAATTATTTCCTCTGCTTGCACTGTTTTCATAGATGGTTGTTCATCACTATAATACTTGGATGATGAGCCTACAGAAAACCCAACATGCCTCAAACCATCAACAAGAATGTGTTTCTCTCATTTAGTCAAATCTACACATTCGTAAATGATATGTGTGCAAAACAATATTTAACCACTTCCATACCGGGCCTATTCTGGCACTCCTCTCCTACATGTAAAAACCATAATTTTTTTGCTAGAAAATTACTCAGAACCCCCAAACATTATATATATGTTTCTTTTAGCAGACACCTTATGGAATAAAATGGCGGTCATTGCATCTTTTTATCTCGCACGGTATTTGCGCAATAATTTTTCATACGCCTCATGAATTAAAAAATAACAAAACAGCAAAGTTACACAATTTTTTTAATGTATAATGTGAAAGATGATGCCAAATAAATAGATATCCAACATGTCATGCTTTAAAATTGCGCACACTCATGGAATGGCGCCAAACTTCGGTACTTAAAAATCTCCATAGGCAACGCTTTATTTATTTTTACAGGTTACCAGTTTAGAGTTACAGAGGAGGTCTAGTGCTAGAATTGTTGCTTGCGCTCTAACGCACGTGGCGATACCTCACATGTGTGGTTTAAACGGCGTTTACATATGTGGGCGGGACTTTCGTGTGTGTTCGTGTGCTCGCGCGAGCTACCGGGGACATGGTCGTTTTAAATTTTTTTTATTATTATTTTTTTTATTTGACTTTATTTAAAAAAAAAATATTTGATCTCTTTTATTCCTATTACAAGGAATGTAAACATCCCTTGTAATAGGAATGGTTTGCGACAGGTCCTCTTTATGGAGAGATGCGGGGTCAATAAGACCCCACATCTCTCCTTCAGGCTGTAAAGCATGAGATCATTCTTGCTGTGCACAGAATCGCCGGCTGGAAAGAATGATATCTGAATGATGCCTGTAGCTGCAGGCATCATTCAGATATCCCCCCCGAAAGTCAAGGACATCATATGACGTACTGCAGGTGGGAAATAGATAAAATAAAATTATTTTTAATTCCCTCACTAACCCCCCCCCCCAAAAAAAAACCCCAACGAGAAAAAAATGTAATAAAATAAAAAAAAGATTACTGACCTTTACATGCAAAGAAGTTAACAATAAATAAATCAAAAACATGATGTCCATGCATTCTTCAAGCATTGATGGCTCCTGATGGTAGTTCTTTTTTTAATATTACCTTTTATTATTACAAAGGTTTAGGGAACCCAATATTTACAACACTATAAAAAAATATGTAGCGACCTCACCTCTCACTCCCTCCTTCTCTGTCAATGTCAATGGCTCACGTCTAGGGGACCAGGGAGGAGAGTGTGACGCACCACCAGCTCGTATCCTCTAGTGTGTAGAGGTGTGAGCTATACCCAATTACCTTCGGGTCTGTGCCCCTGTCCAGAGCCAAAACTTCCCCTGAGAATGACCTTTAACTCCCAGAAAGCCAAGTTCCACACCATTGAAAGTCCAACAATTCTTTATTCTTTTAGAGCAATAAATAGTCCTTTTAGAGCAGACTGGTCGCTGCCACCGACCGTGAGGGTGGTCGCTGCCACCGACCGGGTGAATTGGACTTGAGGCCTCTGCCACCGACCTGGGTTTCAGTTGGGTCGCTGCCACCGACCATGAGAACGTGGACTACCTTCTTGAGATGCGGTCCCTTTCAGGGGAGTCATCCATCCGGACGGTCACCAGAGGCCTCCACCGTCACCAGCCAATGCTGCGCTGGATGTTCGGGAAGGTCACTTCTCTGGTCCCCCTCGCCCTAGATTTGGGTGTCCAACACCGGAGGACACCCTAGGAATCCTCAATCCCATGCGGGACCCAGTCGAAGGTACTGGGCCCCAGGCCTCCAGAGAGTACCTCACCCCAGACTAAAGGTGTCTGGGGTGGAATCGCAGCTCCATCCCTGGGCCGAGGGCGCCCGAACCACCAGCACTCACACCCAGGCTGAAGGTGCCTGGGTGTGGACCCTGAGCGGAAGATGTCCGCCCCTTTTATCACCTCTCCCAGCATGCACAGCAGGTTCCCCGCCCCGCTGTACCACTGCCGCGAGAGAACAAAAAGGCACAGACCTACAATGGTGGTTCAACCCTGGCCTATGACGACAGCGCCACCTATAGGCCGCAGGGAACTGGACACCATTGATATCCTCCACTGGCATAAATTGGTCCATGAACCCTAACAATTGCTGCACCTGAGCCTGTTATTACCCAGATGCCTCCCCTAAATGTAACCACCCGCTACAAATAAAAACCCACTTAACTGAACTGTATAAAGGGAAGAAGAAATACCATATATCATCCTTATTTTTGGGGAAATAGAAAAGACAAAGATTACATCAAGTAAATAGATATCCAGCATGTCCAATCTTTTTATTTATTTATTTTTGCGGTGGGGGGGGGGATTTAATGTTTTTTGAGTATAAGTTTAAATAAACAAAATAGAATCTGTTTATAATTAGGATTTTAATTATAATTACATAGGAAACTAAACGTCCCTGATGTGATAAGTTTTAGGTGACAGGTTCTCTTTAATGAGACATGCGGGGTCCTAAAGAAACACCCAATTTCTCCTCTGGACTACACGGATTGTTTTGCAATGCAAATCGTATTGCAATACATCCCTTTGAAGCTAGGTGGGGACAGCAAGAGCTTGATCCAGATGTGCTGTCATAAACTTCACTTTCCAGGTCACATCGAGAAGTGGAATAAAGCAGACATGTGTCCACTCTTCTCCTTCCCCTCCAGCCGTCATCTTGCTCCCGGGCCCACAGATGGGAAAGCGGAGCCCAGAAAGCATAGCAGGGCGTGGCAGTACTGGGGATCCGTGTGAGGAAGCTGGAGTCTGCCTGTTGTTTCATCATAGTGCCTACAGCCACCAGATTATGTGTGCAATCATGCAACGGTCATATCATGTTATGTCAAATGTGCAGCAGTCTCCAATACACAATACATTCAACACCATGTGGTTGTTTGCACATACCTGTGAATCGCTGAAGAGATTGCTCATTTTAATTTCCTGAGGTGCTTGCCAACAAATCATTTATTGACTTGTGATTCTTTCTCTTTGCAATTTTTTTCCCCTGACAATAAATCAAGTAAATGCATTGTAAAATACTGCTAAATATAATTAGCACCCTGCTCCCAATGAGTGGGCGCTATATGTTAAAATTATAGTTGTCTGAGCAATAGTTTGGCTCAGAAGGATTGTGTTCAAATTATACTCTGTTTAAGTTCAAATGGTTGCATGATTTTCCTCCTGACAGTGGGTGTCGCTATCACCACTGGTCGGGGTTGGAAAGGCAACAGGCTGAATGGATTGGGTATCTCTTTCCCAGAAGCAGCCCAGGGGGAGTGGTCAACCCGCTGTGCATTCTGGGAGAGGGTACTTAAGTGACAGACACCATTTTGTGGGTCGTTCGTTGGTGGTGGGCACCTCCCGATCCCGACCTGAGGGCCCTCATGGCCTCAGGGATGTGCTGGCAGTTCCCGCTTTGGGGCCACGTTGGCCTGAGGCTCCATTACTGAGATGTAGGCCCAGGAGTTACTGTGACCTACTGATCCAGGGATTATCCTGTGTCGCCTGGCCTGCGGGAAGGAACCGAGAAATTGAGGACTCAATTGGAGGATGTATCCGGATCAAAATCTGCCTCACAGTGCTGCCGGAGCGGCTGAAAGATCCTGGCACTGAGAGCTGTGTTCTTTTCTTCAGAAGGTAACCCAGTGAGTGGTTGCACAAGTCTGTGGCAGAGACTATTGAGCAAATTCTATTTTCACAAGTCTGTGGCAGAGACTATCTGTGATTGAGCTACGCACTGGTTGCTAGGCCAGTGATAGTGGGCCTATCCGGTGGTTGCTGAGTCCAGTGTAGAGACAGTTGTTTCTCTGGACCTAAGAAAATACCTGTGATCCGCAAGTAAGGTACCTGAGTCCTCCCCATCCCTTCATCCCCCCTCTGTTGGAAATGTAATCAATAAACCCCTTGAAAGAGACTTTGTGTTGTGCAAACTTTCTTCTGGACAACTCTTCAAGGAGAACCCCTAAGACGAGCGCATGGAACAGTGAGGTAATGTGCAAGGCCCAAAATTAAACCAGCAACTCCTACGGGGGTATCGCTACATAACAAAATACAATTTTGACAATAATTAAAAGAAAATAAAAACTTACTTTTTTGTACGATCTGATGAATTTATTTAAGTTGCTCATGTTCTCTGTGTTTTAAATCAGACCATCTTTTGCGTAGTTGATCTTTGGACCGCAGAATTCCATGTTTCCTATTTATAACTTTGATTACTTCATCCAGTATGCAATATTTACGTGCATTCGGTTTGTTGTAGTTTTTTTAGCTTTCCATTATAGTCATGGGTTTCTAACAACCTCACAAGCTCCACCATTTTTCCTCTATTCATTGCTGTCGTCTTCGTTTTGCCAGGATTCTTCCATTTTTGGCCAGGCCGGGTCTCCTCTGTGTTCTCCATGCTGCTAATGGTGCCGTGTGTAGGCCCGATGTGGCAGACGGCGGTGCGCGATCACGGGGCACAGAGGTGTAGAGCTTACGACACATGTGCTGTGACTCGGAATCATACCGATAACAGATCTTTTGTGGCAAGTTCTTTCGGGACTTTCCTTCCATGCATGCGATTATTCCGTATTGTTTATTTCTATATTCTTCCGGGGTCATTAGCAGCTTCCGATTATGGGCAATCATTCGCTGACGGGTTTTCTCGTACGACTGTTGTACACATTACACGATTATCGTTCATTCCATTCCCGTACGAGAAACATTATGGAGCTTGCTCCTTTAAAAAATTTGGTTTGGACGATCGGAATCGGCTGTCGAAAGTAGTGTAAGGGCCATAAAGCTGCTAGAATGGCCCAGCCAATCACCTGACTTGAATCCAATAGAAAATCTACGGAGAGAACTAAAGATCAGAGTATTTAATAGAAGAGGCCCACACGGGACCTTCAAGATTTGAAGACTGTTTGTGTGGAAGAATGGGTGTCAGGTCACCTGAGTCCAGATGACAGATGCACCCCGTTGGGGTCTGGAGTGCACCGCAAGGTAGTGGACCCTACAGCTGACTGCTGTGGATGGAGCTCTAGGTGATACAGAAGAGCAGGTACTCTGTAGTACCAATACAGATGACACTCAGAGCTAGAGCATGAGATTTCCCAGGGCGCAGAATATAAGAGCCAGCGGGTGTTTACCAGAGGCCCCTAGTCGTGGGGATGGATTTAGCTGCAGTCTGGCTCCAGGTCGCAACCCCTAGGGCCTCCCAGCTCACGCTCACGGTAGACTACAGGGAGGTTGAGAGGAAGCAGCAGACTGCGACAACAAAGCATAGTCGGGAGATAGCCAAAGGTCAGGGTAACAAGCAGGTAAGGATAGTCAAGAACAAGCCAAGATCGGTAACTGGAATCAGACGTAGAAGACACAGCAAGTCGCACACGAAAGCCAAACACACAATATTGATCAGCAGAGCTGGCTTGCAGTGCACAGGTTAATATAGAGTTCCCTGATAGGGGCTGGGGTGGAGCCATGCTTTGAAGAGAGAGTGGCTGGCCTCTTAAGCAGAACAAGTGGAAAGGTAAGCTGATAGACAAACATTACTGCATATCCATGTAGAGATGGCCTTGCGGTTCGCGGCGAACTTTGCGGGTTCGCTATTCGCCAAACCGGTTGACATATGGCGCTGTTCGCAGCCGCCATATTCTTTTACATTGTGAAGAACTTTGACCCATGACACATCCATCATGTGGTACAGGACAACCAATTGAGACATTTCAGCACATGGACATACCCCCTACCTTATAAATAGACCTGATCTGGCTGCCATTTTACATTCTGTCTTTTGTCAGTGTAGGGAAAGGTTGCTGTGTGGAGCAGGGACAGACTGTAATCACTAGCTATTAGGTCCACAAAAGTCCTTTTTAAGGACTGGTATAGGTGTACTATTGTTTGGTGTGCAGTATATAGGGGTGTAATACACTTATAATATACTTTCAAATATAGAAAGCATAATATAGTGCATTTCTATTGTGCAGCATTGTGACTGCAGTGCTGAGCGATTCTGTAGCTGTCTTTTGTCAGTGTAGGGAGACGTTGCTGTGCGTAGCAGCGACAGACTGTAATCACTAGCTATTAGGTCCACAAAAGTCCTTTTAAGGACTGGTATAGGTGTACTATTAGGTGTGCATCATATAGGGGTGTAATACATGTCTAAAATACTTTCAAATATAGAAAGCATATTATAGTGCATTTCTACTGTGCAGCATTGTGACTGCTGAGCGGTTCTGCAGCTCTATTGTCAGTGTAGGGAGAGGTTGCTGTGTGTCGCAGGGACAGACTGTAGCTACACAAATCGCTAATGATTATAGGTCCACAAAAGTCCTTTTAAGGACTGGTATAGGTGTACTATTAGGTGTGCATCATATAGGGGTGTAATACACGTCTAAAATACTTTCAAATATAGAAAGCATATTATAGTGCATTTCTACTGTGCAGCATTGTGACTGCTGAGCGGTTCTGCAGCTCTTTTGTCAGTGTAGGGAGAGGTTGCTGTGTGTCGCAGGGACAGACTGTAGCTACACAAATCGCTAACAATTATAGGTCCACAAAAGTCCTTTTAAGGACTGGTATAGGTGTACTATTAGGTGTGCATTATATAGGGGTGTAATACACGTCTAAAATACTTTCAAATATAGAAAGCATATTATAGTGCATTTCTACTGTGCAGCATTGTGACTGCTGAGCGGTTCTGCAGCTGTCTTTTGTCAGTGTAGGGAGAGGTTGCTGTGTGTCGCAGGGACAGACTGTAGCAACACAAATCGCTAACGAATAGGGATGAGCTTCGTGTTCGAGTCGAACATACGTTCGACTCGAACATTGGCTGTTCGATCGTTCGACGAAGATCGAACGATTTGGGCCGTTCGCGCCAAATTCGAGTGACGCGAACGGCCCACAATGCACTACGCCATCGCAGTGTCATCCAGGCGCTGTGATTGGCCAAGCATGCACTGTGACCCCGCATGCTTGGCCAATCACAGCGCCGGCAGCGAGGAGAGCAATGATTGGCCACAGGCAGGATGCCTGTGGCCAATTATTGCTGAGGGTGTTTAGTACACGCCCCACACTATAAAAGGCCGCCAGCACGGCGGCCTAGTGTAGTGTGTTCCGGAGCAGGGATAGAGTAGCATAGGCAGGGACAGTGACTGTTATTTCTTTCTTGCTTAACCTGGATTCCTTTAGTTTAGGGAAAGAGAAGGATAGGTAGGGAGAGTGTCAGTGTGTTTTGTGCTTCTGCTATAGTGTGCTTAAAAAAAACATTTATTCTAGGGACAGAAAACTCTAGGTAGGGACAGTGTCAGTTTCTTTCACTCTGCAAGTCCTTGTTTCCAGGGACCTGTAAGGACAGTGAGTTAATTGTCCTTGTGCTATATTGTGCTTAAAAAAAACATTTATTCTAGGGACAGAAAACTCTAGGTAGGGACAGTGTCAGTTTCTTTCACTCTGCAAGTCCTTGTTTCCAGGGACCTGTAAGGACAGTGAGTTAATTGTCCTTGTGCTATATTGTGATTAAAAAAAACATTTATTCTAGGGACAGAAAACTCTAGGTAGGGACAGTGTCAGTTTCTTTCACTCTGCAAGTCCTTGTTTCCAGGGACCTGTAAGGACAGTGAGTTAATTTTCCTTGTGCTATATTGTGATTAAAAAAAACATTTTTTCTAGGGACAGAAAACTGTAGGTAGGGAGAGTGTTTTTTTTCTTTCACTCTGCAAGTCCTTGTTTCCAGGGACCTGTAAGGACAGTGAGTTAATTGTCCTTGTGCTATATTGTGCTTAAAAAAAACATTTATTCTAGGGACAGAAAACTCTAGGTAGGGACAGTGTCAGTTTCTTTCACTCTGCAAGTCCTTGTTTCCAGGGACCTGTAAGGACAGTGAGTTAATTGTCCTTGTGCTATATTGTGATTAAAAAAAACATTTATTCTAGGGACAGAAAACTCTAGGTAGGGACAGTGTCAGTTTCTTTCACTCTGCAAGTCCTTGTTTCCAGGGACCTGTAAGGACAGTGAGTTAATTTTCCTTGTGCTATATTGTGATTAAAAAAAACATTTTTTCTAGGGACAGAAAACTGTAGGTAGGGAGAGTGTTTTTTTTCTTTCACTCTGCAAGTCCTTGTTTCCAGGGACCTGTAAGGACAGTGAGTTAATTGTCCTTGTGCTATATTGTGCTTAAAAAAAACATTTATTCTAGGGACAGAAAACTCTAGGTAGGGACAGTGTCAGTTTCTTTCACTCTGCAAGTCCTTGTTTCCAGGGACCTGTAAGGACAGTGAGTTAATTTTCCTTGTGCTATATTGTGATTAAAAAAAACATTTATTCTAGGGACAGAAAACTCTAGGTAGGGACAGTGTCAGTTTCTTTCACTCTGCAAGTCCTTGTTTCCAGGGACCTGTAAGGACAGTGAGTTAATTTTCCTTGTGCTATATTGTGATTAAAAAAAACATTTATTCTAGGGACAGAAAACTCTAGGTAGGGACAGTGTCAGTTTCTTTCACTCTGCAAGTCCTTGTTTCCAGGGACCTGTAAGGACAGTGAGTTAATTTTCCTTGTGCTATATTGTGATTAAAAAAAACCTTTATTCTAGGGACAGAAAACTCTAGGTAGGGACAGTGTCAGTTTCTTTCACTCTGCAAGTCCTTGTTTCCAGGGACCTGTAAGGACAGTGAGTTAATTTTCCTTGTGCTATATTGTGATTTAAAAAAACATTTTTTCTAGGGACAGAAAACTGTAGGTAGGGAGAGTGTTTTTTTTCTTTCACTCTGCAAGTCCTTGTTTCCAGGGACCTGTAAGGACAGTGAGTTAATTTTCCTTGTGCTATATTGTGATTAAAAAAAACATTTTTTCTAGGGACAGAAAACTCTAGGTAGGGAGAGTGTTTTTTTTCTTTCACTCTGCAAGTCCTTGTTTCCAGGGACCTGTAAGGACAGTGAGTTAATTGTCCTTGTGCTATATTGTGCTTAAAAAAAACATTTTTTCTAGGGACAGAAAACTCTAGGTAGGGAGAGTGTTTTTTTTTTTTCACTCTGCAAGTCCTTGTTTCCAGGGACCTGTAAGGACAGTGAGTTAATTGTCCTTGTGCTATATTGTGCTTAAAAAAAACATTTATTCTAGGGACAGAAAACTCTAGGTAGGGACAGTGTCAGTTTCTTTCACTCTGCAAGTCCTTGTTTCCAGGGACCTGTAAGGACAGTGAGTTAATTTTCCTTGTGCTATATTGTGATTAAAAAAAACATTTATTCTAGGGACAGAAAACTCTAGGTAGGGACAGTGTCAGTTTCTTTCACTCTGCAAGTCCTTGTTTCCAGGGACCTGTAAGGACAGTGAGTTAATTTTCCTTGTGCTATATTGTGATTAAAAAAAACATTTTTTCTAGGGACAGAAAACTGTAGGTAGGGAGAGTGTTTTTTTTCTTTCACTCTGCAAGTCCTTGTTTCCAGGGACCTGTAAGGACAGTGAGTTAATTTTACTTGTGCTATATTGTGCTTAAAAAAAACATTTTTTCTAGGGACAGAAAACTGTAGGTAGGGAGAGTGTTTTTTTTCTTTCACTCTGCAAGTCCTTGTTTCCAGGGACCTGTAAGGACAGTGAGTTAATTGTCCTTGTGCTATATTGTGCTTAAAAAAAACATTTATTCTAGGGACAGAAAACTCTAGGTAGGGACAGTGTCAGTTTCTTTCACTCTGCAAGTCCTTGTTTCCAGGGACCTGTAAGGACAGTGAGTTAATTTTCCTTGTGCTATATTGTGATTAAAAAAAACATTTTTTCTAGGGACAGAAAACTGTAGGTAGGGAGAGTGTTTTTTTCTTTCACTCTGCAAGTCCTTGTTTCCAGGGACCTGTAAGGACAGTGAGTTAATTGTCCTTGTGCTATATTGTGCTTAAAAAAAACATTTATTCTAGGGACAGAAAACTCTAGGTAGGGACAGTGTCAGTTTCTTTCACTCTGCAAGTCCTTGTTTCCAGGGACCTGTAAGGACAGTGAGTTAATTTTCCTTGTGCTATATTGTGATTAAAAAAAACATTTTTTCTAGGGACAGAAAACTGTAGGTAGGGAGAGTGTTTTTTTTCTTTCACTCTGCAAGTCCTTGTTTCCAGGGACCTGTAAGGACAGTGAGTTAATTTTCCTTGTGCTATATTGTGATTAAAAAAAACATTTTTTCTAGGGACAGAAAACTCTAGGTAGGGAGAGTGTTTTTTTTCTTTCACTCTGCAAGTCCTTGTTTCCAGGGACCTGTAAGGACAGTGAGTTAATTGTCCTTGTGCTATATTGTGCTTAAAAAAAACATTTTTTCTAGGGACAGAAAACTCTAGGTAGGGAGAGTGTTTTTTTTTTTTCACTCTGCAAGTCCTTGTTTCCAGGGACCTGTAAGGACAGTGAGTTAATTGTCCTTGTGCTATATTGTGCTTAAAAAAAACATTTATTCTAGGGACAGAAAACTCTAGGTAGGGACAGTGTCAGTTTCTTTCACTCTGCAAGTCCTTGTTTCCAGGGACCTGTAAGGACAGTGAGTTAATTTTCCTTGTGCTATATTGTGATTAAAAAAAACATTTATTCTAGGGACAGAAAACTCTAGGTAGGGACAGTGTCAGTTTCTTTCACTCTGCAAGTCCTTGTTTCCAGGGACCTGTAAGGACAGTGAGTTAATTTTCCTTGTGCTATATTGTGATTAAAAAAAACATTTTTTCTAGGGACAGAAAACTGTAGGTAGGGAGAGTGTTTTTTTTCTTTCACTCTGCAAGTCCTTGTTTCCAGGGACCTGTAAGGACAGTGAGTTAATTTTACTTGTGCTATATTGTGCTTAAAAAAAACATTTTTTCTAGGGACAGAAAACTGTAGGTAGGGAGAGTGTTTTTTTTCTTTCACTCTGCAAGTCCTTGTTTCCAGGGACCTGTAAGGACAGTGAGTTAATTGTCCTTGTGCTATATTGTGCTTAAAAAAAACATTTATTCTAGGGACAGAAAACTCTAGGTAGGGACAGTGTCAGTTTCTTTCACTCTGCAAGTCCTTGTTTCCAGGGACCTGTAAGGACAGTGAGTTAATTTTCCTTGTGCTATATTGTGATTAAAAAAAACATTTTTTCTAGGGACAGAAAACTGTAGGTAGGGAGAGTGTTTTTTTTCTTTCACTCTGCAAGTCCTTGTTTCCAGGGACCTGTAAGGACAGTGAGTTAATTTTCCTTGTGCTATATTGTGATTAAAAAAAACATTTTTTCTAGGGACAGAAAACTGTAGGTAGGGAGAGTGTTTTTTTTCTTTCACTCTGCAAGTCCTTGTTTCCAGGGACCTGTAAGGACAGTGAGTTAATTGTCCTTGTGCTATATTGTGCTTAAAAAAAACATTTTTTCTAGGGACAGAAAACTGTAGGTAGGGAGAGTGTTTTTTTTTTTTCACTCTGCAAGTCCTTGTTTCCAGGGACCTGTAAGGACAGTGAGTTAATTGTCCTTGTGCTATATTGTGCTTAAAAAAAACATTTATTCTAGGGACAGAAAACTCTAGGTAGGGACAGTGTCAGTTTCTTTCACTCTGCAAGTCCTTGTTTCCAGGGACCTGGAGAGACATTGAGTGAATTGTCCTTGTGCTATATTGTGATTAAAAAAAACATTTATTCTAGGGACAGAAAACTCTAGGTAGGGACAGTGTCAGTTTCTTTCACTGTGAAAGTCCTTGTTTCAAGGGACAGAGAAGGACACCTGAAGGTAGCCCTTATTGCTTTTTTCCCATCTCCCTGCAGGCCATCTATTAGAATGTCTGGAAGGCAAACAAGGAGAGGCAGACAGTCAGGAGGCAATAAAAGAGGGCAAGCAGGCTCTGTGTCTGGGGGCAACAGTGCTGGTCGTGGACGCGGTGCATTGTCATCAGCACATGGCCATGGGACACGCTTGTCCTTCTTTTCGGCAGCTGGACATGTTGAGCCACATCATGCCGAAGACTTGGTAGAGTGGATGACCAAGCCCTCCTCCTCCTCCTCATCCTCTCTCACCCAGGCTCAGGGTACTGGAAAAGCAGCTGCCAAAGCGTCGTCTTCCCTGGTATCAATGTCAGACAAATCATCAGTCACTCCTTCCCTAGACCCACCATGTCCTCCTCCTGAGGAGTCCCCCGAACTGTTTCAGCACAGTGTTGGGTACATGCTCCAGGAGGATGCCCAGCGTTTCGAAGGGTCTGATGATGAAACCCAGCTAGAGGAAGGCAGTAGCGTGAGAGCAGACAGAGGGGATGCTCAAGAAGGACACCAATCTGGCAGTCATGTTCCAGCAGCTGCAGCATACTGCCAGATTGGCTCCAGTGATGAGGAGGGAGGGGATGATGAGGTCAATGACTCCACGTGGGTGCCTAATAGGAGAGAGGAGGAGGAGGAGGATGAGGAGGAGGCACATCTCCAACGAGGCAGGATGCCCTTTGGTGGCCAGCGTAAGGGCAGTACACCGACGGAATCACACCGCAGAGCTCCGCCTGTGCAGGGCGCTGCCTCTGCCCGTCATTCAAAAAGTTCTTTGGTGTGGGCCTTTTTTGAGGCTAGTGCATCAGATCGCACAGCTGCTGTTTGCAACATATGTCTCAAGCGTATATCGCATGGCCAAAACATCAGCCGCTTGGGTACCACATGCCTGACCAGACATATGTTGACCTGCCATGCAGCTCGTTGGCAAGCCTACCTCAAAGACCCACACCAAAGAACCAAGCGGACCTCTCCTTGCACCGCATCAGCTGGGATCTCCAACCCCACTATAACTTCAGTCCTCTCTGAAACATGCACTGAGAGGAATGAAGGTGTAGAATTAGGTGTGTCACAGCCAAGTACTTGCGCCCACTCTGCTAGCAGTACACCGACGTCCGATTCTAGCAGGCAAATTTCCCTGCCCCAGCTGCTGGACCGTCGAAAGAAGTTCACTCCCAGCCATCCACATGCCCAGCGGTTGAATGCTAGCTTGGCTAAATTGCTAGCGCTTCAACTGCTGCCTTTTCAGTTGGTAGACTCGGCCCCCTTCCGTGAGTTTGTGCAATGTGCGGTTCCTCAGTGGCAGGTTCCCAAACGCCACTTTTTCTCACGGAAGGCTATTCCGGCTCTCTACCGGCATGTGGAAGGCAATGTCTTGGCCTCGCTGGACAGGGCGGTCAGCGGTAAGGTGCATATTACCGCTGACTCATGGTCCAGCAGGCATGGACAGGGACGTTACCTTTCTTTCACGGCCCATTGGGTCACTCTTTTGGCAGCTGGGAAGGATTCAGGACAAGGTGCAGTAGTGTTGGAGGTTGTCCCACCGCCACGCCTCCAAAATGCTACTACTGGTTGTGACACACCTCTCTCCTCCACCCCCTCCTCTTCTTCTTCCTCCATGGCCTCTTCCTGTGGTTTGTCCTATGAACCAGCGGTGCTCCGTAGCCGTTCACGGGGCTACGCAAGTACGCAGGCAAAAAGATGCCATGCCGTGCTTGCGCTGGTGTGTTTGGGGGACAGAAGCCACACTGGGGCAGAGGTCCTGTCTGCTCTGCAGGGCCAGGCCGAGAGGTGGTTGACGCCACGCCAGCTTAAGCCAGGAATGGTGGTTTGCGACAATGGCACCAACCTCCTCTCCGCCCTCCGACAGGGACAACTGACCCATGTGCCCTGTGTGGCTCACGTCCTTAACCTGGTGGTGCAGCGCTTCTTGGGCAGGTACCCGGGCTTACAGGATGTCCTGAGGCAGGCCAGGAAAGTCTGTGTGCATTTCCGCAGATCTTATAATGCCAGTGCTCGCCTGGCTGAGCTGCAAAAGGAGTTGAACCTGCCCAAGAACCGCCTTATATGTGACATGCCCACCAGGTGGAACTCAACGTTGGCCATGCTGCAGCGGCTGCACACGCAGCAGAGGGCCATCAATGAGTACCTGTGCGACTACGGCACCAGGACAGGGTCAGGGGAGCTTGGTTTTTTTTCTCCACGCCAGTGGGGCATGATCAGGGATGCATGCACTGTCCTGGCACCATTTGAGGAGGCCACGAGGATGGTGAGCAGTGACAGTGCATGCATCAGTGACACTGTACCTCTTGTCCACCTGTTGGAGCACACGCTGCGTGGAATAATGGACAGGGCACTTGAGGCAGAACAGAGGCAGGAAGAGGAGGACTTCCTTGCCTCTCAAGGCCCCCTTTACCCAGACAGTGTTCCTTCTGTCCCACCCATCGCACAGGAAGAGGAGGAGGAGGAGGAGGAGGAGGAGGAGGAGGAGGAGGATTGTGTCAGCATGGAGGTGGAGGCTGGCACTCAGCATCATCAGCAGCAGTCTTTTAGGGATGATTTACAGTCCCAAGAAACCAGTGGACTTGTACGTGGCTGGGAGGAGGTGGCTGCGGATCATGTCGTCCTTAGTGACCCAGAGGACTCCGGAGCGAATGCCTCAGCAAACCTACGCTGCATGGCCTCCCTGATCCTGCAAAGTCTGCGGAAGGATCCTCGTATTCTTCGGATCAAGGAGAGGGACCATTACTGGCTGGCCACTCTCCTTGATCCACGGTACAAGGGTAAGGTTGCGGACCTTATGTTACCGTCGCAGAGGGAGCAGAGGATGAGACAACTCCGGGAGGCCTTGCAGAAAGGTCTGTGCAACGCGTTCCCAGAGACTGGGAGGTTGCAAACTCCTGGTCCTGGACAACGAGTTGCTGAGGCTTCGGCCAGTCAAAGAAGGAGCGGTGGGGAAGGTGGCCGTCTGACCGATGCGTTCAGACAATTCTTTAGTCCGCAGCCCCAAAGTATGATCGGTTCCAGCAACCATCGCCAGCGTCTGATAAACATGGTGCAGGAATATCTAGGGGCAAGGTCAGACTTGGACACCTTCCCCACCGAAAATCCTCTGGCTTACTGGGTCTTGAGGATGGATCACTGGCCAGAGCTTGCACAGTATGCAATTGAGCTACTGGCCTGTCCTGCATCCAGCGTTCTTTCGGAACGCACATTCAGTGCTGCTGGAGGATTTGTCACGGATCACAGGGTGCGCCTGTCCACCGACTCGGTTGATCGACTGACTTTCATCAAGATGAACCAGTCTTGGATCACCACCAGCTACCACACACCTGATGCTGATATAACAGACTAATTGATTTTAAAATGTCACATCCCTTCAAGACTGATGCTGATGCTGAGTGCCTGTGCTGTTATGTTGACTGGCTATCCTCCTCCTCCGAGTCCTCAATGATACGATTGATGATGATAGCTTGGAAGATCATTTTTGTTTATGGGTGCCGCCACCAGTGCCTAACGCCCAATTTTTCAGCCCCTGTTTAACAGGGGCGTGTAATTACAATTTTTGAAGCAATACTTTGCAACAGGGCTCATTGCTGTGCTCCAAGTACAGTATCTGTGAGGAGTTGCAGTGTTGTGCCACCAGTGCCTAAGGCCCAATTTTTCAGCCCCTGTTTAACAGGGGCGTGTCATTACAATTTTTGAAGCAATACTTTGCAACAGGGCTCATTGCTGTGCTCCAAGTACAGTATCTGTGAAGGGTTGCAGTGTTGTGCCACCAGTGCCTAAGGCCCAATTTTTCAGCCCCTGTTCAACAGGGGCATGTAATTACAATTCTTGATCTAATAATTCACAGCAGGGCCCATTGCTGCACCCACCAAGAGTAACTGTCAGGGCTTACAGTGTTGTGGCACCAGCACCACCATCAAAGGCCCAATTTTTACTACCACTGTTCAACAATTATATGTAATTAAAATTCCTGATATAATAGTTGACAGCAGGGCGTTCCAGCACCAACCAAGAGTAACTGTGAGTGCTTACAGTGTTGTGCCAACACCAACAACTAAGGGGCCTATTTCTGCAGAGTATATACGGCAGGTCCCTACTTTCAAACATCCAACTTACAAACGACTCCTACTTGCAAACGCAAGAAGACAACAGGAAGTGAGAGGAAATCTACCACTAGGAAGGAAAATTCTCTCCTGTAAGAATAAATATGGGAGAAAGGTGTCTCCTCTGTACTGATGCTTTATCAGCAATCCTTGTTTCAAGAAAAACACCACATTTCAAAAACAGTTGTCATTAGGACGGAAAGTGAGGTGAAATGTTCTGAACAGGGGCACAGACAGCAAAACAAATGTTACAGGGGTGATAACCCTTACCTATGTTTTCCAAAAAGTTTAAAAATAGATTTTTGGTCTGGAGCTACACTTCAACAATGTACCTGTTCAAAATTACAAACAGATTCTACATAAGAACAAACCTACAGTCCCTGTCTTGTATGCACCGCCTGTATACGGCTGTTCAGAGTATATAGGGCCTTTTTTATTTTATGTGCGGGGTTCCCCTTAATATCCATACAAGACCCAAAGGGGCTGGTAATGGGCTGGGGTAGGGGGGGGGTCATGGGGTAGCTATGCCATTTTTCTTAAAGATTTTCATCCATATTACCGGGACCAGACATTACATTAAAGCCGCAAGCAGTTTTAAATGGCTTTTTTTTCCTTTAGAAGTGTCATTTTGTGCAGGGACAGTTCTAAACACGGGAAACACGTGGCACTTCACAGGCATACTTTAGACACCCCCCAGGTACGATATTTAAAGGAATATTTGACTTTTTTTTTTTCACTTTATGCATCATTAAAATGACTGCTCCCGGAAAACGACCGTTTTTAAAACTTATTTTTGCATTGATACATGTCCCCTGGTGCAGAACCCGGGTTCCCAAACCCTTTTTAGGACAATAACATGCATAATAGTTTTTATAATTAGCACTTTAGAATTCGAACGTTCGCATCCATTGTATTTAATAGGGTTCTAATGTTCGTTCGAACTTTCGGTCCGTTCGCGGGTTCTGGTGCGAACCGAACCCGGGGGTGTTCGGCTCATCACTACTAACGAATATAGGTCCACAAAAGTCCTTTTAAGGACTGGTATAGGTGTACTATTAGGTGTGCATTATATAGGGGTGTAATACACGTCTAAAATACTTTCAAATATAGAAAGAATATTATAGTGCATTTCTACTGTGCAGCATTGTGACTGCTGAGCGGTTCTGCAGCTCTTTTGTCAGTGTAGGGAGAGGTTGCTGTGTGTCGCAGGGACAGACTGTAGCGACACAAATCGCTAACGAATATAGGTCCACAAAAGTCCTTTTAAGGACTGGTATAGGTGTACTATTAGGTGTGCATTATATAGGGGTGTAATACACGTATAAAATGAACAGTATAAGAGGAACTGCACGCCAGGTGAAACAGCAGCAAGGCAGAGTCCAAACAATTAGAAGACCCGAGCCAACTATTGCTCAGGTCACCCCTAAATTTGGGATACCCGCTACAATAACTTATAAAAAAAATTATGGCAACTTTTCCAATAGCAGGATCATCTCCTGCACCCCCTTCATAGCCTGGCCTTGCCTCTCCTCCATGGCTTTCATGCGCTCCTGAATTGATGAAATTTCGCAGATAAAAAAAGAATGCTTGTCATTGTCGATCGCAGATTCGCTTAATACTTCTGGTATGTCAGTGTCCATGTTGTGGGACTATGTGTGCACAGCTAGTAAGTATTTTGTGGCTGCAAATATGACCTGGAGGTTTTTAATGTTCGGCTGCCATTAAAATTAATGGGACCCGCCGCGAACCTGCGGTTCGCGAACATTTGTGTGCGTTCGCGCGATCGCGTTCGCGAACCGTCCCGTTAGTTGTTCGTCCATCATTATATACATGACCAGGGGTCAAAATCACACCTGAGCAATACATGCGACTTGTTTCTCCATAGAGGAGGCATCTTGAAGCTGTCATTACCAACAAAAGATTTTGTACTGAAGTATTAAATAAATTTCAGTTAGCGTGTTCAATACTTTTTCCCTGCATCATTTCATTTTATTACACAAAACGTAATTTCTGAACTTATTTGTTTTGGTTTCTTTGTATGTATGGATTGCATGGGTTATCGACCATGTGGTGAAAATTTCATGTCAATAGCACCTTTAAAATTATATTTCTCTAGAAAAATCATGGGGTGCTCAATACTTATTTTACCCACTGTAAATGCTGCCACCTTATGCCATGGTGCTTTACATAAAACACTAAACCATTCACAGCAGTTCCTGCTCCAAAAGGCTTACAATCTAAAACTCTACTATAATCATACACACAAAGTAGAAACAACCTAGATGTAAACCAGTTTACTTACCAGAATGTCTTTTGTCTTGAGAGGGGAAAGTCATGCAGACAAGGAGAACATACAAATAAATGTTGTTAAAGGGGTTGTAAACCTTCAGTTTTTTTCACCTTAATGCAGTCCCGCTATAAGTCGCTGATCGCCGCCATTACTAGTAAAAAATAAATAAATAAAAATATCCCATAGTTTGTAGACACTATAACTTGCGCAAACCAATGAATATATGCTTATTGGGAATTATTTACCAAAAATATGTAGCAGAATATATATTGGCCTAAATTGATGAAGAAATTTTGATTTTTTTTAAAAATGTATTGGGTATGTTTTATAGCAGAAAGTAAAAAATGTTTTTTTTCAAAATTGTCTGTCTTTTTTTGTTTATAGCGCAAAAAAAATAACAGCAGATGTGATCAAACACCACCAAAAGTAAGCTCTATTTGTGAGGAAAAAGGACAAACATTTTATTCTGGTAAAGCGTTGCACGACTGCACAATTGTCAGTCAAAGTAACGCAGTGCCGTATCACAAAAAATGGCCTGGTCATGAATGGGGGTAAACCTTCCGAAGCTGAAGTGGTTAATGCTCTAGCCTGTAAAACTAAGTACAAACTCCTCATGAGTTGGTACCCTCTCCTGGCAGTCATTCTCAGATTAGTACCAGGTTACCCCTTTCTCAGTTTTAGAGGCTGCAACACTAAAGGGACGGTCAAACATATTTGGTGGAATTTCACCAAGAGTAAGAGCTTTTGGACTAGAGCAGATCAACTAGTCTACACATTACTGGATAATTACTATGTAAGTAAAGCATAAGGTGCAAGCCAGGTAAATAAAAGTTAATTTAATTGAGTTCAAATAAATATCCACTCACATGGAAAATGGCAAAGTAGCATGAGTAACTCAGAGCAAGTAATCAATCCCAGGAATGCTACCCTAGAGAGAACAAACTGACAGCTGAGACTTCATAGGGAGAAGATGGCATGCCAGGAAGGCTGGGAGCTGATGTCACTTGCTGGAGAAGTGAAAGGGGGTGGCTACGCGTTTCAGGCCAGTACTGCCCTGAAACGCATAGCCAGTTTTATTTTCCGTAAAAAAAAAAAAAAAGAAGAAAATTCAAATGCTTTCCTTAGCACCTCAAAAGATATCAGTTACATTCACCACATAATTCCCAAAGTTAAAGATAGTCATAGACTGTACCTATTATCCCTATTATCCCTGATTAAAACTGTCATGCTACTGGCCAATTTTTAAACAGGATTTATCAAAACCCTTGGAGAATTAAGCTAAGGCAGATTTGCTCATCCCTTTTCACTTTCAGAATCAAGACATACATATCTTCCATAAAATAATCAGGTGGGTTTCACTATTACTGTATACCATTCGTAACTGTACTTATTAAACTGAATGAGATACACCAAATTACTAGCAGCGCATCTGAAGGAGCTTGCCATACTGAAAGTTCCTTTTAAAGTGGAACCTCGGATTACGAGCATAATCCGTTCCAGGAGAATGCTTGTAATCCAAAGCACTTGCATATCAAAGCGAGTTTCCCCATAGAAGTCAATAGACATGAAAAAAATTTGTTCCACGTTGACTTCTATGGCATGCAATGCCGCATGTGGCCAGAGGTGGGGGGCGCCGAAGAGACTCAGAAATACTCGGAGATCGTTCGGCTGCATTCGGAAACCCTTGGAAATCGGTGCGGCAGGAGGGACAGCTGTGAACACGATCTCCCTGTATAACTTTTTAACTGACAGCTGCAGGAGGGAGAGAAGGAGAAGTGGCTGTCGGCTAAAAAGTTATACAGGGAGATCGGTTTTCACAGCTGTCTCTCCCGCCGCACCGATTATTTCCGGTTGTAAACCAGGGGACCATTCAGGATCGGCCCTGCAGCCGGGATATCGGGAGGCACTTGCGGGTGTCTGGGAGCCGCAGCAGAATTGCGGGAGACTTGGGATGTCTGCACTACCACATGCACGAACCGAGGTACAGGTACATTGGTTTACGCAGCTGAGCCGCCTCGCCGCAGTATATATGCGGAAGGCAGTCAGCAAGTGGTTAAATTCATATTTGAAACTGTTTGCGTCTTGCATACTGTGAGGGGGTTAGCTCGGCAGCGGGTGTGTGTGACCCCCGGGATGGGCTCCCCACACAAAACAGGCCCAGCAAACGGAGGTTGTGGTTTTCAAAAAATCAAAAAAGGTGCGGTTTATTTTCTATTTACAGTGACAAAACACAGCAAAGCAAAAGAAACATAACCAAAATAAATCCTGGTCAAGTTGACCTCTGACTAAACATACAGGTTTCCTAACTAACAACTGGGATCAGCCTAGTGCTGTCCTAGTCCCTAAGTCCCTGGTTTTAAATGTCCAAGCAAATAGCCACACAGGCTTTGTCTCACCGCACAGGGGTTCACTCTCCCTAGACAGTCCACACAGGTCTGGTTCCAGGCATGAGCTAACATCTAATGAAGCTGGGAGTTCTTATAGAGGCCTAAATGAGCTGACAAGCTTCAGCTGGTCTCATCAACTCCCTGTCTGCACGACGCCCAGCCCTCTCCCTAGAGGTATGAGTCATCCATGAGCCCACTAGCCTTATACAACTCTCCACCTAGTTGTATAAGTCGGCGTAAAGCCTGAATCTGGGCGAAATATATCTACCCCCCTGGATGCAACCAGGTGACTTTACCTTCCTGCTGTCACATACCCCCCCCTCTTGTTTTAACCTCGGGGTTGGAACACCAGCAATCAGGCATTCATGTACTCGAGACAAAGCATCCACATTCCCCATTTGAACGCCAGGGCGATGCTTTACTGTGAAGTTGAATTCCTGGAGGGCCAGGAACCACCTATTCACTCTTCTATTTGTTTCCTTGTTTTGAGCCATCCACTTTAACGGAGCGTGATCCGTAACCATGTCAAAGTGCCTACCTAACAGGTAGTACCGAAGGGAATCTAGAGCCCACTTCACCGCTAAACACTCCTTTTCAACGGTGGCGTAATTTACCTCATGGGACTTCAACTTCCTGCTGAGGTAAATGACTGGGTGCTCTTCCCCGTTCCAGACCTGGGACAATACTGCTCCTAACCCCACATCTGACGCATCACTTTGTACGACAAAGTCTTTAGAGAAGTCGGGTGAGTACAACACTGGCTGGCTACATAAGGCTTGTTTCAAGAATTGGAATGCTGCCTCAGCCTCGGGGGTCCATTTAATCATGACCGACCCTTTCCCCTTCGTCAGGTTGGTTAGGGGCACAGCCTTAGAAGCAAAGTGGGGAATGAATCGCCGATAATACCCAGCGATTCCCAGAAAGGCTCGTACCTGCTTCTTGCTGTTGGGACGTGGCCAACTCTGGATGGCCTCGACTTTGTTGAGTTGGGGTTTTATTACTCCCCTCCCAATGGTGTACCCAAGATATTTGGCCTCCTCCTGCCCAATGGTACACTTCTTGGGGTTAGCCGTAAACCCCGCTTCCCGAACAGAGTCCAGGACTGCTTGCACTTTTGGCAGATGTGAGGCCCAATCTGTGCTATGGACAATTACGTCATCCAGGTAAGCTGCAGCATACTTCCGATGGGGCCTCAGCATCTGGTCCATTTTCCGCTGGAATGTGGCCGGCGCATTCTGTAACCCGAACGGCATTCTTTTATATTGGAACGCCCCGTCTGGGGTTACAAATGCGGTTTTCTCTTTGGCCGACTTGGCCAGGGGGATTTGCCAATACCCTTTTGTGAGGTCAAGAGTCGTCATGTATCGGGCTGTTCCCAGCCGGTCGATCAACTCATCTATACGTGGCATGGGGTAGGTGTCAAATTTTGTAACTTTGTTCAACTGACGAAAATCGTTACAAAATCGCCAGCTCCCATCCGGTTTAGGCACCAACACGATGGGACTAGACCAATCACTTTGGGACTCCTCTATCACCCCTAAGTTCAGCATTTTCTGTACTTCCTCCCGTATTGCCTCCCGTCGAGCCTCTGGGATCCGATAGGGTTTTAACTTCACCCTTTCACCGGGCGGGGTAATGATGTCATGCTCTACCCCAGATGTTTGTCCCGGCAGCTCAGAGAATACCTCCTTGTTGCGAAGCACAAACTCCTTAACCTCCTGTTGTTGGGGTTGTGACAAGGTGGCTGCTATTCCAACCTCAGGAATCACGCAACCAGTTTGAGCTGGTGACCAAGTGTCTGCGACTAGGGACTCTCTATCCCTCCAGGCTTTCAACAGATTAACGTGATAGATCTGTTCGGGCTTTCGCCTTCCTGGTTGTCTGACCTTGTAATTCACTTCGCTCACTTTTTCCATTATCTCGTAGGGGCCTTGCCATTTGGCAAGGAATTTACTTTCAACCGTAGGGACAAGTACCAATATCCTATCCCCCTGTGCAATTCGATCTTGCATCAGGGCGACATGCTCAATCACACTCCTGTGGGGAGAACTCTCACTTTCCCAAGTTTCCTTGGCAATATCCAACAGCCCTCTTGGGTGTCTCCCATACAGTAACTCAAAGGGGGAGAATCCCGTAGAGGATTGGGGCACCTCCCTAATAGCAAACATCAAATAAGGAAGTAAACAGTCCCAATCCTTTCCATCTCTATCCACCACTTTCTTCAACATTTGTTTTAGGGTTTTGTTGAATCTTTCAACCAGCCCATCGGTTTGGGGGTGATACACAGACGTACGCAATTGCGTCACTTTGAACAATTTACACAGCTCTTTCATAACCCGGGACATAAAGGGTGTACCTTGGTCCGTAAGCAGTTCTTTACAAATACCCACCCGGCTAAAAACAAGAGATAGCTCTTTGGCTATGGTTTTGGCCGAGGTATTTCGGAGAGGGATCGCTTCTGGATAACGGGTGGCATAGTCCATTATAACTAATATGTACTGGTGCCCCCTAGCGGACTTGATTATAGGACCTACCAAATCCATGGCGATCCTCTCAAACGGGACCTCAATGATGGGTAGAGGGACCAGCGGGCTACGGAAATGTGGCATCGGGGCCAACCTCTGACACACAGGGCAGGAGGAACAATAATTTTCTACGTCCTTCATCACCCCCGGCCAATAGAATCTCTGTAATACCCTCTCTCGGGTTTTCTCTGTCCCCAGATGACCTCCAAGAATGTGCCCATGGGCCAACTCCAACACCAACTTCCTGTAAGGTTTGGGCACCACAAGCTGCTCAACGGTTTCTTCTGCCCTTTTTGCCACCCGATACAGTAGGTCCTTCTCTACGCTGAAGTATGGGTAAGTGCAGGTATTATCTGGGTTCACTAACTCGCCATCTATTTTCACTACGTTTTCCCGTGCCTTTATTAGGGCGGGGTCTTTCAACTGTTCTGTGGCAAAGTTTTCCCTGTGAACCTCAAGATCAGAAAACTCCACAGACGGTAGGTTTTCGTCTGAGGAGGTGGGCTCCTCTCCAGTTTCTTGAGTCTCCCCTGCCAATACTGATAAGGGAAATTCCGGAGAGTCCTCACCACTCTCAGGGGAGTTCTGGCTATCACATTCCTGGTACATAGGGGCACCAGTGAGGGGCTCAGGATCATCCCACAGTTCCCAGAACTTCGGAAAATCCCTTCCCACAATGGCGTCATGCGGTAACTGAGATACTAAGCCCACTGGATGAGAGAGGGTACCTTTGGGGGTCTCGAAACACACTGTAGTCACTGGATACTCTCGGGTGTCCCCATGCACACAAATAACAGCTACCTTGCTATTCCCAGAGACCTCTGTTTTAACTAACTCAGCCTTTATCAGGGTCACAAGGCTACCTGAATCCAGCAATACCACAACATTTCTACCATTAACACACATTTTGCATAAATGTTTCTCAGTTCCTCGAATGGCAGTGCATGCGACTGTCGCACACAGCGACTGACGTCTGCCCGTCAGAAAGTCACACTGCATGGGTTCCTCCACAACCGGGCAATTGGCTGCAATATGTCCCGCTTGCCGGCAGCGGTAGCAAACGATCCTTCTTGCCGCCTCTTGAGCCGCTGATTTCCCAGGCTGTTCTCGCCAAACTTGGGGTAGAGCTCCCACCCTCTCACTCTCTCCACCCTCACCCCTTGGAATCCTCTTATCCGCCCCTGGGGATGGTCTGGTCTTAGGGTGGAAAGTCCGAGTGTCTCTGGAAGAGGCCGTCAGGTTCTCTGTAGCCAAGTATTTCTCCACACGATCCACAAGACCATCGGCCGTCTCTGGGTCTCCATGGCTTACCCACTTTTGGATGGCAGTAGGAAGAGCTCTCAAAAACCGATCCATTACAACACGTTCCACAATCTTTGGTGCGGACAAAGTCTCTGGCTGTAGCCACTTTCTGCTCAGGTGAATGAGATCATACATTTGAGACCTGGGGGGTTTTCCAAGCTGGAAAGTCCAGTTATGCACACGCTGAGCCCGGACAGCCTGGGTGACACCCAGCCTTGCCAATATTTCAGCTTTTAGCATCACATAGTCTTTTGCTTGGTTAGGCTCTAGGTCATAGTAAGCTTTCTGCGATTCAACAGTTAACAGAGGAGCCACCAGTCCAGCCCACTGCTCCTCAGGCCACTTTTCTCTTTCAGCGGTCCTTTCAAATGTGGTCAAAAATACCTCTGGATCATCCTCTCCAGTCATTTTTGTCAATAAACGACTCACCCCAAAGGACGCGGTATTAGTGGGACGGCTTTCCTCACTGGTCTGCGGACGTTGCTGCATTACTGCTTCCATCTGTTGTTGTAGTCTCTGCTCTTGCTTCTGCAACAGGTCTATGAAGCGGGCCTCAGATTGCTGCTGGGCTCGTTGCTGAGCCTCCAGACTCTGTTGCAAAGTTGCGTTTGTCTGCTGCTGGGCTGCAAGGCTCCTTTGCAAACCTGCATTTGTCTGCTGTTGATTGGCATTTGCTAGAGCCAGCTGCTTCAGTATCTCCTCCATGCTGGCTTAAAAAAAACTGCCACTGGTTCTCCACCAACTGTGAGGGGGTTAGCTCGGCAGCGGGTGTGTGTGACCCCCGGGATGGGCTCCCCACACAAAACAGGCCCAGCAAACGGAGGTTGTGGTTTTCAAAAAATCAAAAAAGGTGCGGTTTATTTTCTATTTACAGTGACAAAACACAGCAAAGCAAAAGAAACATAACCAAAATAAATCCTGGTCAAGTTGACCTCTGACTAAACATACAGGTTTCCTAACTAACAACTGGGATCAGCCTAGTGCTGTCCTAGTCCCTAAGTCCCTGGTTTTAAATGTCCAAGCAAATAGCCACACAGGCTTTGTCTCACCGCACAGGGGTTCACTCTCCCTAGACAGTCCACACAGGTCTGGTTCCAGGCATGAGCTAACATCTAATGAAGCTGGGAGTTCTTATAGAGGCCTAAATGAGCTGACAAGCTTCAGCTGGTCTCATCAACTCCCTGTCTGCACGACGCCCAGCCCTCTCCCTAGAGGTATGAGTCATCCATGAGCCCACTAGCCTTATACAACTCTCCACCTAGTTGTATAAGTCGGCGTAAAGCCTGAATCTGGGCGAAATATATCTACCCCCCTGGATGCAACCAGGTGACTTTACCTTCCTGCTGTCACAATACTTTGAAGTAAAGTTCTTTGATTATTCTTTATTCTGACAATATAGCACCATAGCAATAGGTTCTTCATGATCCACTTTTAACTAGAATTCGCTCTCATATATATAAATATATAAAGACCTATGTTCTTTCATATCTGTCTTATCTATATATAATACACTCTTCAATTGTGCCTTATAATGCATGATTTTCCCTTCCATGAACAAGAAAATAATGACTTTCCTGACCGACTCCATGGCAGCCTACGTGTGGGTTAACCCCGCCTCCTCTCCAATGCTATAGGACCCCATACCCATAAAAGTAAGCTCACCTCTCAGCACTGTGTTCCTTTTTTGTCCTCCTCCAATGGACCTGAAGTATGCACGTCTGTGCAGATTCCCGGATGGATGGATGGATGGATGGCACACCTTCTAGCGGTGCAGCTCGGAACCCAGCCATGGGCGGGTGGAGAGCTTGAGGCAACCATGATCTTCTGGGATGGAGTTGCTGCTGTGTGCCCAAGATCAGAACGTCCTCGGCTGGCAGGTCTACAACTTTATTTTCATGCTCCATGGCGGTCGCATCTGTGTTGCTATATGTATTTGTTTGTTTTTTTCCTATTACATCCCCTGCTCTTCCTAATGGCGGCTGGAACGCTCTGCGTCCCAGCTCACTGCAGTGACCCGAATGTTGGGCGCCACCGCCGTTCGCGCATGCGCAGTGCCCGCTTCCAGAGCGAGGCTTGTTTCGCGCATGCGCGGTTCAGCGGATCCTCCGACGGCCACGCAGGCGCTGTTGATGGCTTCCCTACCGCGCAGGCGCGCTGTGTAGACAGGCGGTGATGTCACAAGGCGGGGATTTTAAAAGCAGCTGCAAGCCTGTGTCAGCTGGGATTTCCCTAACAGGAGAGCTGAAGCAACCGAAACACCCTGTGTTCCAGGTTTCTTATCAGACCTGTTTATCTTGTGACGCTCCAGTCCATAGGTTATGGACCAATCACCGCTTATATGTGGCCAGCCCTTACGCACTAGGTATGTGTGGGAGGGGGGGGGGAGAGCTTGGGGTTCAGTCGCAAGTATTGTTGCTTGACGGCTTATCTTTCTTCCCAAATTTCCCTTTTTTCCTTTTAGCCCTTCCGCAGATCTTCAAATCGACACAGACCTTGCCATGCCGCAGCATTCGTCATCGTCAAAATCAAAACACAGACGTGATTCCCCGTCTGCATCTCACCACCAGAGGAGAAGTTCCCATTCCTCCTCCAGACATCGCTCCCACCGCCAGGACAGTTATTCTGATCGGAGAGCCTGCTGGGGATGCGGCTCACGAGTCCCAGAGGGTAAATCATTATGCAGCCATTGCTATGCCCATGCGGTTGGGGAAAAAGAGACAGAGGATCAACAAGTCGAGTCTCTAGTGAAACAGGTGGTGCAACATTCTCTAAAAGAGATGGATGCTTCCCACGCACAAAGCCAGTCCAGCGCTACTCGATCTGGCTCCCCGGCTGATGTGGTCCGTGAAGTCTCAGGTCCTTCCCAGCCCTACGCATCCTCGCCTCTTCCCTCGGAAGGAGAATTGGAGAGTGATGAAGAGAGTGTGGAATTTGATTTCTCTCAAGTGACTCCGCTTATTAAGGCGGTCAAAGAGGCCCTTATGTGGGAAGACCCATCTACTCCCCCAGCTAAACAGAATTTTTTTTTCAAGCGCCTGGGGAAAGAGCGCCCAAGTTTTCCGCTTTTAGCCGAACGAAAGGGCATTTTTGACGAGGAGTGGAGCAAAGTGGACAGGAAGTCCTCGATGTCGAATAAAGCCTCCAGAATGTATCCCTTCAAGGCGGATGAGGTAAAATACCTGGAGAACATTCCTCCTGTGGACGCAGCGGTAATGCGTCTGGCTAAGCATGTCACGCTCCCTCTGGAAGACGCAGTCTCCTTTAAGGACAGTCTTGACAGAAGAATGGATCAGGACCTCAAAAGAATTTACGGTCTTGCTGGGACAGCTTGTAAACCCGCCCTAGCCTTGGCAGCTGTGTCTAAGGCTATGGAGGCATGGACAGAGAATGTAGATTCCTTTCTTAAAGGTGTTTCAGAAGAACTGGCCAGTAACTCAGCAGCAGCAGAGCTAAAACTAGCGGTGGCCTTCTTGGGAGAAGCATCGGTTGATATGATCCGTCTACTGTCCAGGATTACGCTATCCTCAGTTACAGCTAAATGAGCCCTATGGCTACGCCCTTGGCAGGCTGACCCATCTTCTAAGCAAACATGGTGCAAGATTCCTTTCAAAGGATCATCGCGGTTTGGTAACAAACTAGATGACGCCATAGCTAAGGCCACATGCGGAAAATCTGTCTTTCTTCCACAGGACAAGCGTCCACAGGGTCGAAGGAAGCCCCAGTTCAGAAGACACAGCCCGGAGCGTTCGAGGGAAGCACGCTCCTATAGACCCGGCCAGGACTTCAGAAGAAACTGGAGTAGAGGCCAAGCGTCCTTTCGCAAGCCAGCAAAGAGCCAAGCGTCCTTTTGAGATTTTGCCCGCCCAGGCGGGTCGGGTAGGAGCACGCCTGCTCCTATTCTGGCACGTCTGGGTGGCCTCAATCTCAGACTTCTGGGTCATCAGGACAGTGTCATCAGGTCACGCATGGTCCTTCTCCAGCATTCCTCCCCCCAGATTTGTCTCAACCCTACTCCCAAGTACGGAAGAGCAAAAACAGGCCTTACTGTCCTACGTAGATCTGCTGAAAACCCAGGGAGCAGTAGTGTGTCCCCCAGAGGAAGAACAGTTCCAAGGAGTATACTCCCCCCTTTTCTTAGTCCAAAAGAAAAGCGGTGCCTGGCGCCCGGTAATACCTGAACAAATTCATAAGGCACGGAAAATTCTAAATGGAGACTCTGTCAACAATCCAACAGGCCATCCAACTAGGCGACTGGATGATTTCGATAGACCTGAAAGACGCCTATTTCCACGTGCCAGTGGCAAAGGACTTTCTAAAGTACCTCCGGTTCCATGTCGGGCAGGAACATCTACAATTCATCTGCCTACCGTTCGGTTTGACAACTTCCCCTCTGGTTTTCACCAAGGTCCTCTTGGCCGTAGTGGCCCTCATCAAGTTAAAGGGTGTGTGTCTTTACCATTATTTAGACGACCTCCTAGTTCTATCTCAAAACAGAGAACAGCTGCTGGTGCACAGAGAACAAGTGATCTCAACCCTTTCCAGCTTTGGTTGGCTTCTAAACTTGGAAAAAAGCCACCTAGATCTAGCCCAACGTTTGATTTACTTAGGGGCTCTGTTCAACACGGTGGAGAACACCATCTCCCTGCCGGTAGAGAAGATTCCGGTGATTCGGAAGAGGATTTCTCGCGCTCTGGATGCTCCTCATCTGAAAGCATCACAATGCCTAAGAATCATTGGCACAATGGTCTCCATGACCCCCATGGTCAAATGGGCTCTATGGAGGTTACGCCCTTTTCAGTCAGGGTTCCTCCGGGAATGGAAGTCAGGGGACAAGAGTCAACTCATCCACATATCTGCAACAATGAGGAACAGCCTCTTCTGGTGGCTCCAACTCAAGAATTTGCAAAACTGTCACTCCATTGCCCCCATCTCCTGGGTCACAATCACAACCGATGCCAGCGGTTCCGGCTGGGGGGCTCTCTGTGGTCAGAACTTTGCTCAGGGCAAGTGGGACGCTCGCCTCCGCAACCCAGGCTCAAATGTCCTAGAGCTCCGGGCAGCTTGGTGTGCCCTCCAATCCTTTTCTCGGTTTCTGAAAGGAGAATCGGTATTGATCAGGATGGACAACACTACAGCAGTGTCATATGTGAAGAGACAAGGGGGGACACAGAGTTCCACACTTCTTTTAGAAGTCGAGCCCATCATGACTTGAGCCCAGAAAAATCTGGCCAACATATCAGCAGTTTTTATTCCGGGAGTACAGAACTCACAGGCGGATTTCCTCTCACGAACTCGTCTGGACAACGAGTGGTCCCTCCATGTACAGTCCTTCAACTGGATTCTGTCCCTGGGAGTCAATCCCAATGTGGACCTATTCGCTTCCCCTTACAATTGCAAGGTAGTGAAGTTATACTCTCGGGGCCGTTGCAGCCAGGCAGTCGGAACGGATGCCCTGACGGACAGAATGAGGTTCAGGAGGGCATACGCCTTTCCCCCGATCCCGATAATTCTCAAGTTCCTGAGGAGACTTCAAGCAGAATCAGCCAAAGTAACAGTGGTGGCTCCTTACTGGCCAAACAGGCCTTGGTTTCCCCTCCTGATCCAACTGAGCTACCGGGACCCGGTACCTCTTCCTCCTCAGGCCGGACCTTCTCTCTCAAGGGTCACTCCTACACCCTTGTCCGGCACTGATGAGACTGATGGTCTGGTTCTTGAGAGGGAGAGGCTGGAATCCCTCGGTTGCGCCTCTAGAGTGATGTCTACACTGTTGAGCTCAAGAAGGGCAAGTACCAACAAGGTTTATAGAAGAATCTGGGCCAAATTTGTCGAGTTCTCCTCTGCTTCTGGGAGGTACTTTAAAAATTCAGGAGTTCAGGATGTGCTTAGTTTTCTGCAAACCGGACTAGACTTACCCTTATCTGTTAGCTCTCTAAGAGTACAAGTTTCGGCCTTGTCAGCCTTCGCTGGGGTCTCATGGGCAGTCCATTCCTTAGTCAGACAATTCTTTCGGGGGGCATCAAGAATTAAGCCCCAAAGGAAACCAAGATTTGCCAAGTGGGATCTTCCCCTCGTTCTAGACTCACTGACTGGACTCAGTACGTCGGGGCCCTCCCCGTCCTCCATTAAGGACTTTTCAGCAAAAGTAGCCTTCTTAATAGCCATCACCTCAGCTAAGAGGGTCTCTGAGATCGGGTCTCTGGGTCATGAAGAACCTTTTCTAACATTTTTCCCGGATCGAGTAGTCCTTATACCCATGTTGGGTTCAAATCCAAAAGTTTCTTCGGTATTTCACGAAGATCGAGAAATTGTTCTACCTACATTTAAGACTCCAGATTCCAGTGAAACTCATCCCCTGGATATAGGTGAAATCCTAAAGGAGTATTTGCAAATTACTTCTTCCTTCAGACGATCTGATCATTTGTTTGTTCTACATTCTGGAAACCACAAAGGGAAGAAAGCTTCAACCAGGACAATTGCATCATGGATTGTTCAAACAATCCAGCAAGCATACAGGGCTAATGCCGCGTACACACGATCATTTTTCCCGTCGGGAAAAATGACATTTTTTTTTTTCGCCGAGAAAAACGATCGTCTGTGGGCTTTATGCCGTTTTTCTCGTTGAGAAAAACGGCAGGAAAAACGACGAGAAAAATTAGAACATGTTCTAAATTTTCTCATCGTTTTTTCCATCATTTTTTTCCGCGGCAGTTTTCCCATAGGGAGACACTGCCGCGGAGCCCACAGACGGTCGTTTTTCTCGTCAAAGAAAAAAATGACGGGAAAAACGGTCGTGTGTGGGGGAACATGCCGTTCCCTCGTTTCTCATTTTTTTTCATGCCGTGATTCACGGCGGTGTTTTCACCGCCGTGAATCACGATCGTGTGTACGCGGCATAAGGGCTTGGGTCCTCCACAGGCGGTGACGGCACACTCCACCAGAGGGATGGCAGCATCCTGGGCGGCGGCCCGACATGTGGCTCCAGATGTCATTTGTAAAGCGGCCTCGTGGGCCTCTATCAATACATTTATGGCCCATTACTGCATTGAACCGGCATCATTGTCTTCTATTAATTTTGGGTTAAGAATCCTGTCGGTTGACAGGACAAATTAAAGCTTTTCTGTTCAGCATACCCACCCGTGTGGTCTGGCTAGTTATTTCCCACACGTAGGCTGCCATGGAGTCAGTCAGGAAAACTGAAAATTTATTACCAAATACTTACCGTAATTTTCCTTTCCTCCATGGCAGACGGTGTTCCCACCCTGAAAGAAAAATATTAATGAAAGAAAGAAAGTAAGTGTCCAAGAGTCGGCTAGTTACGGAACACAGTGCTGAGAGGTGAGCTTACTTTTATAGGTATGGGGTCCTATAGCATTGGAGAGGAGGCGGGGTTAACCCACATGTAGGCTGCCATGGAATCTATCAGGAAAGGAAAATTACGGTAAGTATTTGGTAATAAATTTTCAGTTTTATGCTGTTGGGCTGGTATAATAATGTTATGGGGCTGGTATAAAATTATTTCCAGGGCTGCTTTTTATTCCCAGTCTGTTTTGAGGGTCTTACAATCATTTGAATGGGCTGAAATCGCGTTGGACTGCAGCAAAAATAATGCATGCACTACTTTACAAAACGATACCTCTCTTTACCTCGCAATCCGGTGCAGCAAATGCACCGCCTTTGTGACCTGTGATTGGGGTGTCTCTATCATTGCACTGACACCCACTGCAGATCACAAGTGCAGTAGGTCTTGAAGGCGGTGTGGGTAATGTGCATGGTATGTGGGTTTCCCGCACCACATCCTGATGTGAACTGCCTCTTAAGCCTCATACACACGATCGGACTTCAAACTTTTCCGTGGATTTTTGTTCGAAGGGCGTTGGCCGTGAACTTGGTATGCATACACACGGCAGGACTTTTTCAGCCAACTTTCACCAAATCACGTGGTTTTTCTGCTCTTTACCGCCACCTTTTGGTCAACTTCTGCTATTGTTGGTTGATTTTAACATTGGTTCTGAGCATGCGTGTTTGTACTTTGGACTAAAGTCCGATGGACTTCTGTACACATGATAGGATTTTGCACCGTAGGACTTTTATTGCCGAAAAGATTGTCTGTTTACAGAACGAACAATTGTCCGATGAAAACCGAAAAGGTTTGTCCGATGGAGCGTACACACGGTCGGATTTTTTGAAAAACCTGGTCATTTCGAAGTTTGTTGTCAAAAAGTTTGACCGTGTGTATGGGGCTTTAGGTAAGAAACAAATTTTTGGTTAAACTTTTGTCACCTGATTAGTTTCTTAACCACTTCAATACCAGGCACTTCCTGCTCAAGCCAATTTTCAGCTTTCTGCTCAGCCGCTGTTTAAATGACAATTGCGCGGTCATGCTACACTGTACTCAAACTGAATTTTTATAATTTTTTCCCACAAATAGAGCTTTATTTTGGTGGTATTTAATCACCTCTGCGGTTTTTATTTTTTGGTAAACAAATAAAAAAAGAACGAAAATTTTGAAACAAAAAAAGTTTTTATTTTGTTTCTGTTATAAAATTTTGTAAATAAGTACGTTTTCTCCTTCACTGATAAGGCGGCACCGATGAGGAGACACCAATGAGGTGGCACTGATAGACGGCACTGATGGGCATTGATAGGCGGCACTGATAGGCGACACTGATGGGCACTGAAAGGCTGCACTGGTGGGTACTGATATGCAGCACTGATATGCAGCACTGATAGATGGCACTGATAGGCATCACTGATGGCACTGGCAGGCATTGGGGATGGGCACTGATTGGCAGTTGCCTGGGCACTGATTGGCATTATCCTGGTGGTCTATGGTGGCATACCTGGTGGTCCAGTGTGATGGCCATCCCTGGTGGTCCTGGCGGCATCCTGGTGGTCCTGGGTGGGCTGTCAGGAGAGCAGCCGATCAGCTCTTTTCTACTTGCGTCTGACAGACGGCTCTTCCTGTTTACATTGTGATCAGCCGTGATTGGACACGGCTGATCATGTGGTAAAGAGCCTCCATCGGAGGCTTTACCGAGATCGGTGTAGCAGTGTGTCAGACTGACACACTCCACCACCGATCGCCGCGATGCGCGGCCAGGGGCGCGCGGCGACTGTTATCCTACTGGATGTCATATGACGTCCAGTAAGAATATCTGAACCACCGCCCGGCCGTCATTTTGCTATAGGCCGGGCGGGAAGTGGTTAAACCCCCCCCCCCCCCAAAAAAAACGATGTAAACTGAACAGAACTGAGGAGAAAACTGATGTAACCTGAATCAGTATTCATCAGGTAAGAAATGTGACTGAAATGATGAGCTCGGTGTGACAGGACCGGACAAGTGGTGTCTCATCATCTGTAGGGAGGGGTCATTGCCACGTGGCTCCTGGATGTGGAATTAAATAACATTGTCTGTGTTATGTAATCCAATGTACTAGATGGCACACCCTTCTTCTCCTTCCAGGGAGTGCGCATGTCTCTATTTACATCAGGTAAGTCAGTGTGTGATGAGGGACTTCCCCCCGCCCCCTCCTGTGTTATATCACACTCCATTTAGGACTATCCTGACACAACTTTCCCGTGTGTGAGGCAGCACCAGGAGGGCGGGGCGGGGCGGGTTGCCCGGTTACAGGCTAGTTCTGGCCAGTGATTGGATAGTGTGGAGAACACTTTCATCATGAGTGTGCACACAGCGAGCCCCTCCTGTGTCAGCTGAAGAAGAGTGTCAGAAGCTCAGTGCTGTATGAGGAGTGAGAAGTACCTGGAGCTCAGTGCTGTGTGAGGTGTGAGGAGGAGGAAGAAGAGCCAGGGCTCATTGCTGTGTGAGGAGGAGGAAGAGCCAGGGCTCATTGCTGTGTGAGGAGGAGGAAGAGCCAGGGCTCATTGCTGTGTGAGGAGTGAGGAGGAGGAAGAGCCAGGGCTCAGTGCCGTGTGAGGTGGTCAGCTGACAAGTGTTGCTCTCCATACAGCCCAGACAGGACCCTCTGCAGTCCCAGGACTGGTGGTGAGTAGTGTAGATCTATCTATTGCTGGCTGCTATTCTGATCTAGAGATGCTGCTAATCTGTATATGCCTTATAAGGCGGAAGGTGCCATGTGTGTTGTGGGAAAATGCTCACAATCACACGTTTTCTGGCAGCACACAAAAATGTGCAGTCTAAGCCCTGGTTCACACTGGTGCGATTTGACATGTAAAATCGCATGTCAAATCGGCGAAATTTGCCGCAAATTGCGGTCAATGGCACCGTCCTAATCGGTGCGACGCCGCATCTGCGGCGCTGCACCGATTTCAAAAAGTAGTTTCTGTACTACTTTTTGCGATTTCAACCGCGATTTACATTGACATCTGTGTCAGATGTCTCTGTAATCGAGCTGAAATCGGGACTGACAGGCAGGAGTGAAATCGTGCGAGTTCAGCTGAACTTGCACGGCTTCACTCCCGCAGCCCCAGTGTGAACCTGGGCTTAAAGTGATTGTAAAGGATCGTTTATTTATTTTTAAATAACAAACATGTCATACTTACCTCCACTGTGCAGCTTGTTTTGCACAGAGTGGCCTGAACATCCTTTTCTGGGGTCTCCTGGTGGCTCTCGCGGCTCCTCCCCCGCATTAGATAACCCCCGTAGGAGAAGAGCTCTCCTGAGGGGGTTACCTTGCAGGCGTGCTCCAGAGTCCTGTATTTGCATCCACAGACACGAATGCCGGACTTGGCCCTGGCGCCCGCGTCATTGGATTTGATTGACAGCAGCGGGAGCCAATGCATTGCTATCAATCTAATCACCACGTGCAGCGAGGGACGGCGCGTCCCTGCCAAGGAGATGCAGGGGCTCAGGTAAGTTAAAGAGGGGGGGGGGCTGCCATAGGATGCATTAAGGTGAAAAAACACAAGCCTCTACAACCCCTTTAAGCCCTCATTCACATCGGCTGCGATTTGACATGCCAAATGTCCCAAATGTGTGCAACGCCAACTTTGCGACGCCGAACCGATTTTCAAAAGTAGCTCCTGCACTACTTTTGGCGACTTCGGGGGCGATTTCAATAGACATCTGTGGATGAACCCGCACAGATGTCTTTCAAATCCACCCCCCCCCCCCGAACTCACACTGAAATGCGGGCTTGAAATCGCACAATTTCAAACTCGCGCTCAGTGTGAACGTACCAATTCACACTTCAGTGTTTTGAATCGCTGGCAATTTTCCGCGATTCTGCCCGCGATTTCAAAGCACCGATGTGTGAATGAGAAATCGCAGGACTCACATTTGAGATGCCATTCATTTGAATGACGCCTAAAATCACGATGCGGGGCTGCCACGATTGTCGCACGATAAATCGAGCGGAAACCCGCATTATGTGAAGCATGCCACCCAAAAGTAGCTTATTTATTTTTTGGGCGACAAGCTTCACGCAATGTGGGTTGCCGTTCCATTTATTGCCCCAGATCCGCACCATGATTTTAGGTGTCATTCACACTTTGATTTTATTCACGCTTTGAAATCGCAGGCAGAATCACGGTAAATCTGCCCGCGATTCAAAACACTGAAGTGTGAATGCAGTCTAAAACTGGAGAGTGCAAAATGGTCTGCATAGAAACCAATCAGAAAAAAAATAGCAAATAAAGAAAAAATAAAATAGCATGTACAGTTGCGACACAAGTCATATTGTAATTGAATGTTATAAAAAATTACCTTTCCAAACTGCAGCCACTGTAATTGTCTGAAAATGCAATATGGCTACCTGGAGGTGTTCTGTACACAGAATGTGTACAGAACTCCCCCCAAGACATAATTTCCTGCTTGTGTGATTTGCTCACTGATTTTCCCAGAAGTCTACACTAAGATACAGGTCCTTCTCAAAAAATTAGCATATTGTGATAAAGTTCATTATTTTCTGTAATGTACTGATAAACATTAGACTTTCATATATTTTAGATTCATTACACACAACTGAAGTAGTTCAAGCCTTTTCTTGTTTTAATATTGATGATTTTGGCATACAGCTCATGAAAACCCAAAAATCCTATCTCAAAAAATTAGCATATTTCATCCGACCAATAAAAGAAAAGTGTTTTTAATACAAAAAAAGTCAACCTTCAAATAATTATGTTCAGTTATGCACTCAATACTTGGTCGGGAATCCTTTTGCAGAAATGACTGCTTCAATGCGGCGTGGCATGGAGGCAACCAGCCTGTGGCACTGCTGAGGTGTTATGGAGGCCCAGGATGCTTCGATAGCGGCCTTAAGCTCATCCAGAGTGTTGGGTCTTGCGTCTCTCAACTTTCTCTTCCCAATATCCCACAGATTCTCTATGGGGTTCAGGTCAGGAGAGTTGGCAGGCCAATTGAGCACAGTAATGCCATGGTCAGCAAACCATTTACCAGTGGTTTTGGCACTGTGAGCAGGTGCCAGGTCGTGCTGAAAAATGAAATCTTCATCTCCATAAAGCTTTTCAGCAGATGGAAGCATGAAGTGCTCCAAAATCTCCTGATAGCTAGCTGCATTGACCCTGCCCTTAATAAAACACAGTGGACCAACACCAGCAGCTGACATGGCACCCCAGACCATCACTGACTGTGGGTACTTGACACTGGACTTCAGGCATTTTGGCATTTCCCTCTCCCCAGTCTTTCTCCAGACTCTGGCACCTTGATTTCCGAATGTACTTTGGACCACTGAGCAACAGTCCAGTGCTGCTTCTCTGTAGCCCAGGTCAGGCGCTTCTGCCGCTGTTTCTGGTTCAAAAGTGGCTTGACCTGGGGAATGCGGCACCTGTAGCCCATTTCCTGCACATGCCTGTTCACGGTGGCTCTGGATGTTTCTACTCCAGACTCAGTCCACTGCTTCCGCAGGTCCTCCAAGGTCTGGAATCGGTCCTTCTCCACAATCTTCTTCAGGGTCCGGTCACCTCTTCTCGTTGTGCAGCGTTTTCTGCCACACTTTTTCCTTCCCACAGACTTCCCACTGAGGTGCCTTGATACAGCACTCTGGGAACAGCCTATTCGTTCAGAAATTTCTTTCTGTGTCTTACCCTCTTGCTTGAGGGTGTCAATGATGGCCTTCTGGACAGCAGTCAGGTCGGCAGTCTTACCCATGATTGCGGTTTTGAGTAATGAACCAGGCTTGGAGTTTTTAAAAGCCTCAGGAATCTTTTGCAGGTGTTTAGAGTTAATTAGTTGATTCAGATGATTAGGTTAATAGCTCGTTTAGAGAACCTTTTCATGATATGCTAATTTTTTGAGATAGGATTTTTGGGTTTTCATGAGCTGTATGCCAAAATCATCAATATTAAAACAAGAAAAGGCTTGAACTACTTCAGTTGTGTGTAATGAATCTAAAATATATGAAAGTCTAATGTTTATCAGTACATTACAGAAAATAATGAACTTTATCACAATATGCTAATTTTTTGAGAAGGACCTGTACAAGTCAGATTTCAGGTATCCCCCGCAACAAAAATTTAATTTTTAGTTAGATATTTCCAATAGTAACAGGTCTAAAGGGATGCAGGCCCAGAAATTCAGGTGCACAGCTGACTGATAATTATGAAACCACTCCCATTAGACCCACTCAGCACAGAGGAACAAACCGTGATTTCTGCAAAAAAACAAAAGGTAGGAATCTGTAACAAAGTAATGTACATAGATCACCCAGAGGGGAATTTTTTATTTTTTTTCCCCACAAAAGTGGAATTACACTTTAAGCAGGTCCCAGAAGATTGCTCGACCATTCAGAAGGCCCAGCACGACTCACGCATGCGCAGTGCGCACCTGGCTGTGAAACCGCAAGCTGTCACAGCTGGGTGCCCACAGTTGTAATGCCGATGCAAGGAAAGGGAGAGAACAGAGGATTCAGGCTGCCACATCGCTGGATCGTGGGACAAATAAGTGTGTTTATTAACCACTTCAGCCCCGGAAGATTTTACCCACTTCCTGACCAAAGCACTTCTTACAATTTGGCACTGCGTCGCTTTAACTGACAATTGCGCGGTCATGCAATGCTGTACCCAAATGAAATTTGCGTCCTTTTTTTCTCGCAAATAGAGATTTCTTTTGGTGGTATTTGATAACCTCTGCAGTTTTTTTTTTTTTGCGCTATAAACAAAATAAAAGCGACAAGTTTGAAAAAAAAACACTTTTTTTTTTTTTTTTTTTTTTTTGCTATAATAAATATCCCAAATTATTTTTAAAAAAAAATGTTTTTCCTCCAATTAGGCCGATATGTATTCTTCTACATATTTTTGGTAAACAAATTGATTGGTTTGCGCAAAAGTTATAGTGCCTACAAAATAGGTTATTAATTTATGGCATTTTTCATTATTTTTTTTTTTTTTTTTTTTTTTACTAGTAATGGCGGTGATCTTCTTCTTTTTTTTATTTTTTTATTTTTTTCGTGACTGCGACATTGTGGCGGACAGATCGGACACTGGACAATATTTTGGGACCATTGCCATATATACAACGATCAGTGCTATAAATATGCACTGATTAGTGTATAAATGTCACTGGCAGGGAAGGAGTAGACACCAGGGGGCGATCAAGTGGTTAAATGTGTTACCTAGGGAGTGATTCTAACTGTGGGGGGATGGGACTGACTAGGGGAGGAGACCGATCGGTGTTCCTATATACTTGGAACACACGATCTGCCTCCTCTCCCCTGACAGGACATTTACACACCCAGATCCACGTTCCTGCTCTGTCACGAGTGATCGTTGGTGCCCGGCAAACATTGCGGCCACCCGGCATGCGCATCAGCTCCTCAGTGATGCGGGACGCGCCGCCCCCAAACCACCGGGAAGCCAAAGACGTCATATGACGCCTGCCCAGGATAGGAGATCCCGTCTGTGGATGTCATATGACAATGGGCGGGTATTGAAGTGGTTAAATATCTATACACAAATGTTTTGCCTTTCATTTCTATTTTAAACTGAATGGTTTGTTTTACAAGGTGAGGGGTGTACATCTGCCACAGTCACAATGCTTTGCTTCACAGCCACAGCAGGGATGATATCTTTTGACACATTCAGCAGGCACTACTGGGGCAATGCATGTGGTTGTGGTGTGGCATTTTGGAGTTAAAACAGGTGGTGAGGAGGCGACATATCACCTATTCACCACCTGTCAAACGCTGCCCTGAAAAATGCACATCGCTTTTTTTAGGGAGCGTCAGTCCTTACCACTTGTGTACTCAAGTTCTTAGAGTGTTACATAGTTGATAAGGCTGAATAAAGATATCCATTCAATGTGTGTGTGTGTCTCTTCCATACCCCTGAACATTATATTCGCTAAGAAACACATCCTGAATTTTTTTTGAACTTATCTACACTATCCACTGACCTCTCCAACTATGGAAGGAAGTTCCACACTTACTGCTCTAGCTGTAAAGAACTCCTTAGGCCCCTTTCACACGGGCGGATCATTCAGGCCCTCCTGTCAGTTTGTTAGGCTGGCCTGAACGGACGCTCCATGCAGGTCTATGGAGCGACGGATGTCAGCGGTGACATGTCCGCCAACATCCGATCCGCTAAAGTCAGACGGATGGAAACCCTATTTTCCATCCGTCTGGTGGATCGGATCGGATGAAAACTGACTCTACGGTCCGTCTTCATCCGATTCCCCCATAGAGAAGAGCGGCGCTCTGACAGGTCGGGCCCTGCACAGTGTTCAGAGACGAAGCTGTCATCTGCCTGCTCAGCGGGGATTAACGGAGCGATCCCCGCTGAGCAAAGTGGAGACCGTACACGGACACGACTGTGTGAAAGAGCCCTTACGCAGTCTAAGATTAAATCGCTTCATTGTGTAGCCACTTTTTTTATTTTAGAGACCTTCGGTTAAATAGTTTTCTCCCAATGCTAGAGTCACTATTTGAAGATGTGTATTTTGTGATCATATGCCCCCTCAAGCATCTCTTCTCCAGGAAGAATATGTTTAATGTTTTGTAGTCGTTCCTCATAACTGAGGTCCTCCAGTCCCCTATTAGTTTTCTGTCCTTCTCTGAAATCTCTTCAGTTCAAGCACATCCTTCCTGAGGACTGGTGACCAGAACTGCATGATATAATCAAGATGTGGCTTAACCAAATTTGTACAGTGATAAAATTATAGTTTTATCTCTTGAATAAATCCTCTTTTTAATGCATGGCACTGCATGCTTCTTCTGAGTTGGTCATCTAGCAGGACCCCCAGATCCTTTTTTACCCTCACTTCCCCTAGTGAGTAACTTGCATGCATATTTTTATCTCCCAAGTGCGTAACTTTACATTTTTCAATATTAAAGCGGAGCTTCACCTAAAAGAGGAAGCTGCGCTTTTCTGCCTCCTCCTCCCTCTGCTGCCACATTTGCCACCTTTTTTTTGGGGGGGGGGGGGGAGCGGGTACATGGTTTTGACAGCCTTCTGGGACACTTCACATGCGCAGTAGGAAACTGTCTGTGAACATGCAAGGCTTCACTTGATTGTTTCCCTTAGTCAAGATGGCATCACCAGCACCCGATAGCCAATTAAATAATTAGCTCAGGTGAAGACACCGCTGGATATAAGTGCCCTAATATTAAAAATCAGCAGCTATAGTATTTGTAGCTGATGACTTTTATTTATTTTTTCTGAATAAACCTGGAGCTCCTTTTTAAGACTGGGTTCACACATGTGCAGTGCAATTTTCAGGTCAGTTTTTAGTTAAAATTTTCAAAATAGCTGTTCAGCTGCAATTTAGATGTGGTTCTAATGCAAATTTTAGTAGTGGGCGGCCCCCGGCATCCTTAACAATAGCTGGTAGTTAAGAAGTGGGCCGACAAGCCGTCCGCCATGTCCTTAACAACCAATGACTGATCAGGGGGAACCCCAAGCCAAATAAAAAAAAGGTCCCCCCCAAAATACATGCCAGACCCTTATCTGAGCATGCAGCCTGGCAGGCCAGGATAGTGGGTGGGGAAAGAGCGAGCACACCCCCCTCCTAAACCATACCAGGCCACATGCCCTCAACATGGGGGAGTTGGGGCATGGTGTAGGGAGCTCTGTACTCAAGCTCCCACCGTCTGACAGCCCCGCGGCCTCCTACCGCTAAATAAACGAAGGGGCAGGGACACCCGGTGATGTCTCCTGGTGACTGCCCCTCGTAGTGTCATCGATCTGGCATGCCCCCATCCATGGACATCACAGGCTTCGTTAGTTGGATTGCGAGCCAGGCCTTGTCCAACATCCGTGCCTGACCTCACAAATGCCCTTCTGGAAAAATGGTCAGACATTCCTATAACCAAAACAAAAATCTCCTGCACTCTCGGTGTATCCTCAAAACATAGGTGGCGTGGTTCTGTCTAGAGGCAAAGTCTAAAGTCTTGCAGCCCTCCTCAGAACAATGGGTGTTCATATGGCTAGAAAAAGAAAGAAAACAGGAGCTAGTGTATTACCACGTACAGGTTTATTAAAATGTAAATAAAAAGCAATAGTCCTACTCACAGACAAAGCCTAAATACAAGCTTATCGGACAAGATGGCTGGAAATCTTGGCATTCACCGACAGGACTTGACAACAGGGAGGGTCGGGCGATAACCCAAAAACATCCAGATGGCTAATGGCCCTCCCAAAAACATCCAGATGGCTAATGGCCCTCAACAGGGAGGGTCGGGCGATAACCCAAAAACATCCAGATGGCTAATGGCCCTCCCTGTTGTCAAATACTCGGAAAAACTTGGAAATATTCTGTTCCCGAGCATTTCCGACGTTTTCCGAGTTCAGCCGAGCTGTCCCCGAACCTTTCCGAGTATTTCTGAGGCTCTCCGGCGCCCCCCCACCTCTGGCATGCCATAGAAGTCAATGCGGAACTAATTATTTTTGTTTCCATTGACATCTATGAGGAAACTGGCTTTGATATGCGAGTGCTTTTGGATTACGAGCATTCTCCTGAAACGGATTATGCTCGTAATCCAAGGTTCCACTGTAGCTACAAAGGGTGGGTCAACTCAATATTGAACTCTACAGACTAAGACTGGGATACCATTAACTACTTGAGGCCCGCGCTATAGCCAAATGATGGCTTCAGCGCGGACCTGAAAATCCGGGAGGCCGTCAATAGGCGGCCTCCCCTTTGCGCGCTCCCCGTGCGCCCCTGCAGAGCACGCGCGGCGTGCGATGTGATCACTGAGACTCGGGTAATCACTGATCCGAGTAAGGGGCCGGTCTTGGCCCCTTACCACGTGATCAGCTGTCAGCCAATGACAGCTGATCACGTGATCAAAACAAAGCTCGGTAATCGTTTTTTGTTTTTTTTTCTCCTCGCGCTGACAGCGTGAGGAGAAAAAAAAGCCGATCACCGGCTGCTGAGTGAGGGACATCGGTCCCCAGTGGAAGAGGCAATTCTGCCACATTAGTGCCCCCTGCCAGTGCCACCTTCCAGGGCCCACAGTGACCACCAGTGCCACCTGTCAGTGTCAATCAGTACCACCTATCAATGCCTATCACTGCCACCTAGCAATGCCTACCAGTGGTGCCAGTCAGTGCCTCATCAGTGCCACCTAGCAGTGCTGCCTATCAATGTCACCTACCAGTGCTGATCAGTGCCCATCACTGCCACCTATCAGTGCCCATCACTGCCACCTATCAGTGCCACCTTTAAATGCCAATTCTCAGTGCAAAACAGTGCCACCTAACAATGCCCATCAGTGCCCATCAGTGCAGCCTCATCAGCGTACATCAATGGAGGAAAATTACCCGTTTGCAAAATTTTCTAACAAAATATAAAACGGTTTTGTATTTTTTTTTATTTCGGTCTTTTTTATTTTTTTTAACAAAAATTAAAAACCACAGAGGTGATCAAATACCACCAAAAGAAGGCTCTATTTGTGGGGAAAAAAATGACAAAAATTTCATTTGGGTACAGTGTTGTATGACTGCGCAATTGTCATTCAAAGAGTGAGAGCGCTGAAAGCTGAAAATTGGTCTGGGCAGGAGGGGGGTTTAAGTGCCCAGTAAGCAAGTGGTTAAAGTTCATGTGCGTGTAAAGGCAGGCGTCCCAATACTTTTGGTAATATAGTGTATATTCAGCTTACTATTAGCAGGGCCAAAATGGCTTTTTGAGATACAATGTACATTTATCAGAAGTTATAACTGGTAAATGGGCTCCACCTTTTCTAATGATTACATTGATTTTATAAATATAGAAAAGGCAAACAGTTCATGTTCTTATTTTTTGCTGAGTCAACTGTGTAAAGGGCCAGGAAGGTAATGTGAGAACCTAATCGTCAATGTAAGCAAGAGTCCCTATAGAATTCCGGTATGTAACATAACCCCTTTTTGTCACGGTGACTATTGTCAATGCTGGTAGTGGGAGAAAGAACTGACAGGGGAATTGTTGTTCTAATCTATTATTAGAATGTTTATTGTTCCCAGCACAATGTTATCATGCTCTAAAAAAACTTTGATATATGAATACTGATATTGCTAGCTTGTTCTTGAAGGTAGAAGCTTCAGGGCTATCACCTTTTATCCTTCTTTGCCTTATGAGAATGAGAATCTGACTTGGAAAAGGCATATCCATTTAGGTACCCTGATACTAAACTGGCAGTGCCCTTGATCCTGGTCAGTGACTAATCAGTGAGTGGGAATGGAGAACAGCCCTAGAATTCACACTTTCAATAAAAATTTCAACCCTGACAGCACCCATGTTCCTAGAAAGGTTCCTTTTTAACCACTTCCATACAGGGCTTTTTATACCACTTCAATACCGGGCCTATTCTGTCCTCCACTTCTCTCCTACATGTACAAATCATCATTCTTTTGCTAGAAAATTACTCAGAACCCCCAAACATTATATATGTTTTTTTTAGCAGACACCCTAGGGAATAAAATGACGGTCGTTGCAACTTTTTATCTTGCACGGTATTTGCGCAATAATTTTTCAAACGCCTTTTTTTGGGGAAAAAAATGGTTTCATGAATTAAAAAATAACAAAGCAGTAAAGTTAGCCCAATTTTTTTGTAAAATATGAAGGCTTATGTTACGCCGAGTAAAAAGATATCTAACATGTCACGCTTTAAAATTGCGCACACTCATGGAATGGCGCCAAACTTCGGTACTTAAAATTCTCCATAGGCGACGCTTTGAAAGATTTTACAGGTTACCAGGTTAGAGTTACAGAGGAGGTCTAGTGCTAGAATTGTTGCACGCGCTCTAACGCACGCGGCGATACCTCACATGTGTGGTTTGAACGGCGTTTACATATGCGGGCGGGACTTGCGTGTGTGTTCGCTTCTAAGCGTGAGCTATTGGGGACGGGCGTTAAGTAAAATAAATTTATTATTTTTTATTTTTTTTTTACACTTCTTTTTTGATCACTTTTATTCCTATTACAAGGAATGTAAACATCCCTTGTAATAGGAATGTGTGTGACAGGTCCTCTTTATGGAGAGATGCGGGGTCAATAAGACCCCACATCTCTCCTCCAGGTTGGAAAGCATGAGATCAATTTTTTTCACAATCTCATACTTACAGCCGCAATGGCGTCTTTGTTTACATTTGAGGACCCGGGCGTGACGTCATCACATCGCGCCCGGGCCTCCGACGATCATAGAGATGACTGGTGACCATCTGGTTACCAGTCATCTCTATGCTCATCACGTGACCCACCACCGGCGCCGACGATTCTCTCTGGGTCCCCGATCTCATGGGAGAGCCCGGAGAAGCACCGGATGGCGGCGGGAGGGGGGTGATGTCCCCTCCCGCCGCCTATAAGAACGATCAAGCGGCGGAACCGCCGCTATGATCGTTCTTATGGTGCGCAGGATCGCCGGCTGAAAAAAATGATATCTGAATGATGCCTCTAGCTGCAGGCATCATTCAGATATCCCCCCTCATACCCAGGACGTCATATGACGTCCACCCGGAGGGAGAGAGGGTTCCTGCCGGTGTCATTTTGCTATGGCCCGGTATGGAAGGGGTTAAAGAAAACATGAGCTAAGAGAAATATTGAGATTATGTGCCCATAAAAAGACCAGATCATAGATTACACATCATAAAGAAATTGGAGAATTGTAGCTGCTGACTGTTACGGTATTTAATTTTTCTAGAGTGAAGAACTTATTTAACCAGCTCCGGACCGCCCGCCGCACATGTACTGCGGCAGGGTGGCCCGTTTGCGCAAAACAACATACTTGTACATTGTCCGCGCTTGCCGCCGGTGTCCCGCTGTGATCAGAGCAGGAGCCAATCAGTGGGGCCATCGGCCACCCGCGATCATTCTTGGGAATGACAGAACAGTGGTCTGCCTATGTGAACAAGGATAGACTGTCATTCTGTCACAAAGAGCTGTGATTCTTAGTAATCAGAAATGCAGATCTCCCTCTCCCTCTCCCTCTCCCTCTCCCCCTCCCCCTCCCCCTCTCTCTCCCCCTCTCTCTCCCCCTCTCTCTCCCCCTCTCTCTCCCCCTCTCTCTCCCCCTCTCTCTCCCCCCCCCCCTCTCTCTCTCTCTCTCTCTCTCTCTCTCTCTCTCTCTCTCTCCCCATACAGTTAGAAAGCACTCCCCGGGAACACATTTAACCCTTTGATTAACTCTGATGTTAACTCTGCCCTGTCACAGTATAAATGACACTGGCAGGGAAGTTTTGTTTACCACTGGTCCCCAAAAAGTGTCACTTAGTGTTCCGTTTGTCTGCCACAATGTAGCAGCCCCACTAAAAACCACTGGTCTAAACTGATGAAGAAATTCTATTTATTTTTTTTTAAATATTTTTATTGGCTAGGTTTTATAGCAGAATTTTTTTTTTTTTTTTTTTTTTTAGTGCAAGAAATAAAAACCGCAGAGGTGATCAAATGCCACCAAAAAAAAGCTCTATTTGTGGGGGAAAAAAGGAAACCTTCTTTTTTTTTTTTTTGGGTCTCACGAGTCATGACAAAGCCTAATTGTAAGGTAAAGTAACACAGTGCCGTATCGCAAAACATGGCCTGGTCATTAACCACCTCAATACAGGGCACTCTCACCCCCTTCCTGCCCAAGCCATTTTTCAGCTTTCAGCACTGTCACACTTTGAATGACAATTGCGCGGTCATGCAACACTGTACCCAAATGAAATTTTTATATATATTTTTTTTCCCCCACAAATAGAGCTTTCTTTGGGTGGTATTTGATTACCTCCTGCGGTTTCTATTTCTTGCGCTATAAACAAAAGAAGAGTGACAAAACACAATATTTTTTACTTTTTGCTATAATAACTATCCAAAAAACAATTTTTTCCTCAGTTTAGGCCGATACGTATTCTTCTACATATATTTGGTAAAAAAAATCGCAATAAGCGTATATTGATTGGTTTGTGCAAAAGTTATAGCATCTACAAAATAGGGGATAGGTTTATAGCATTTTTATTATTATTTTTTTTTACTGGTAATGGTGGCGATCTGCTTCTATTTTTTTTTTTTTTTTTTTTATCATGACTGCGATATTGCGGCAGACATATCGGACACTTTTGACACATTTTTGGGACATTCACATTTATACAGCGATTAGTGCTATAAAAATGCACTGATTACTGTATAAATTTCACTGGCAGGGAAGGGGTTAACACTAGGGGGCGATCAAGGGGTTAAATGTGTATCCTAGGGAGTGATTCTAACTGTAGTGGGAGGGGACTCGCAAGGGGAGGAGACCAATCGGTGTTCATACCATCGGTCTCCTTTCCTCTGACAGGACGTGGATCTGTGTGTTTTAATAACACAGATCCACGGTCCTGCTCTGTTACTGGGCAATCGCGGGTGCCCGGCGGCCGCCGAGCACGCGCATTGGGTCCCACGGGCGCGTGGACCGGGAAGGCGAGGACGTCATATGACGCCTGCTCAGAACAGAACAAGAGCCGCACCGCCCAGCTGTCATTTGGCGGGTGGCAAGTGGTTAGGGGGAAGTCCTTCCGGGGCTGAACTGGTTAAGTCAAGTTCTTAATTGGCAGCACACAGTGATACAATCTTTGAAATTAAGATTTACTTAAAAATAAAACTATGTTTCAAAAAGCTACAGATAACCTATTAGATACAGCACTTAAAGTGGTAGTCAATGTGTTTTTTGCTTATTTATACCTACAGGTCAGCCTATATAAGGCTGGCCTGTAGGTACAGAAAATATCTCCTTAACCTGCACTGTTTGGGAGATATTTACTTAAGCAGCGCTGGTGATGTCTCCGGCATATGTGCACTGCGCTCTCAATACATTATTATATTAGTCAACAGATCTCTCTCTATCCATTGGTATAGTAGCAATATAAAAAGTAAAAAAAATCAAATAGCATACCTTGTTTAAAGAAATATGTACTAAAAGAACTTGGATTAGTAGGTGCATAATACACGTCAATTTCTCGTCCAGTGCATCTCCAAAAGCGTGTGTGGTGACTTAATGACATCATTGCTTAATTACGTCCCCCCGTATGCTCAATGCTGGCCACTGAGGAAGTCCAATGCATTGGGCTTAGGAGGTGACAGAGCTGTGCCACGCCCTTTCAGTGCCAATATTGTCATGTGTCCACATTGCATCGTGCAATAATGGGGTTTGTTGTGAGGCTTCTATTTATATCTAAGTTAGGGATCAAATACAGTGTACATGAGGAGTGCCACATGGTGCAAAATAATTCCTTCTCCAAATAATTGTATATACAGTCACCATGTGTTTGTATCCATGTCAGATTCATAAGAACTTTGCTCTTGGTGCAACCTCTGACCTCTGGAATTGGGGTAAATCCATTTTGGGCAAGGCAGGGGATAAGGATAAACTGAATGCTTGCCTGAAATTGCTTGCAATTTTAGTATCTAGCAAAATAATATTTTTGAAATGACTGGAACCTGGATGTGTAATACTTTTTTTTTTTTTTTCTCTTTTTGCAGCAACCAAGAGACTCACCATGAGTGGAAATGAGAAGATCACCCAGGAGCTGTGCAAGGAATCCGAAATGAAAGATGGAGAGTAAGCTCTGAGCTGTATAGTAGAGAAGGAAAGAACACCACCTCTTCGCATCAGATGTATACCAGCCTTTGCTGATCAAGCTCAATAAGTCTGAGGCCATACACCTATAGATTATCTGCAGATTTTCTATGGTCAGATGGAAAAAGTGGGAGATTCCTCCATCCACACAGTTAAGCGTACATGGAGAAATCTGTTGCACTTTTTCCATCTAACCATAGAAAATCTGCAGATAATCTATAGGTGTATGATCAGCTTAAGGCTACATTCACACTGAGGCACTTTACAGGCATTTTAGCGCTAAAAATAGCGCCTATAAAGTGCCTCTTCTGTCACTCTAGTGAGAAAGCCTGAGTGCTGGAGCGTTAAAAGTCCTGCAAGCAGCATCTTTTGGGGCACATTAGGAGTGGTGTTTACACCGCTCCTAAAGCGCTCCCTGCCCATTGAAATCAATGGGCAGTGCCTGCAAAGCGCTTTGGCAGCGGCGCTTTGCGGGTGCTATTAACCCCTTCATCGGCTGCTAGCGGAGGGTTAAAAGCTCTCCGCTAGCGGACGAAAAGTGCGGCTAAAACAAAAGCGCCCTAACAGTGCTGTCCATTTATCAAACCAAAGCTGCTTTATAACTGTTTAGTGGGTGGGACATCCACCTACATGCACAAAAATAGAGAGAGAGAGAGTAAGGGATTCCCACCTGATTATAAAACTGTAGTACGCACCGATGTTAACGGGGGGTGCAATCCAAATATAATATGACCAAAAAATAAATGGACAAATGCACACCCTAAAGAGTTAACTACAAAGTTTATTCAAGCTGTAAGCTATATCAAAAATATATAATAGATATAAAACCGGTCCCCTATAATAAATAGGTGAACCTACCCAGAACATACCCCATAAGTAAAACCCAGTGACGGCATATACTGGTAACTAAATGAAAATCAATTCCCCCAAAGGAGGGGAATGTAGATCACAAAAGGCACACCCACCCTTCTGCAAAGCAGACACCCCCCTAATACACCTAACAATAGACTAAGTCACTTAATAGAAAAACCCCTTATGTATTCCCACACAGGACAGTGATGCCCTGTAATGACAGGCTATTGGTGTCCACTGTCCATGTGTGGAAAAAAACACGCTAAGGTGGTCACCTGGAAATAAATGAACAGAAGGGTCATATAGTAAATCTGATCATAGGGAGCACCACTCTACTCAATAGGATTGCTATAATTGACGAGACATCAATCAAAAATTCAAAGAGACAGAGGGACCTAATAAATTCATTGGAAGTCCTTTCATGAAAATTACCATGTTGAACAGGTGTAGGATCCAAATGTGTATTGTCTCATAAGTTCCTTTTAAAAAAACATAATAGTTGGAAAAATATATGGGAGAGATGTCAAAGCGCTGTAGAGTATTACAATATTTGTTCACCAGAATTGTAACTTCATAAACAGGAGAAATATAGCCTCAGTAAAATAATTCCCATGTCCTATGGGTATAGTCCATTTAATCAAAGCAGTTATATTTTTCAATGAATCTGTGTCCACAGAGTTACTGACTGGTTTGCTGGCAGGTGTCACTCATGAAGGATATAAACCGATCCGTTGGCATCTGTATATCCACAGTATTGAGTGCACGGCTAGTGGACAGGCAGATTGTATGGTGGTTATATGAAACAGTGGTTGGACTGATAATCCAAAGAGATATATGTCACTGATTTACTCACTGTTGGCTGCCGTGGGTCACTCATAGGGATCGCAGCCAATCCATCTGTGCATGTCCACAGCACTAAACACACTGCTCATTCAGAAAGGGAAGTGTGATGGTATTCAGGTGAAACAATAATTGAAACAAGTCTCCAGGCGACATATATAGTAATCTCTAGTCCTGATGATTGTATAGCAAAATTATATTAAGGGTGGTGAATATCCTCAGTTAAATCTGTTCAAGTCTCCATAGGGTGTCCTCCAGGAAGCTGCATAGTGGCTCCAATTCAAACATCACAAAGCCAATACGGGGGTGACTCAGCTCGGTGCAAAATAGGGGGTGCTGATCCCAAAGAGTTTACATGTTTCGTTCCATATAGCTTGGAACTTCTTCAGAACTGGGGAACAGTCCGATCATGTGTGGGCCCCAACAGACTTTTTTTCCATCGGTGTTTAGAAATAGAACATGTTTTAAATTTTTCCGATGGGAAAAAAAACCGATAGGAAATTCCTATCGTCTGTGTGGAACTCCGACGGAGAAAAAAACCCACGCATGCTCGGAAGCATTGAACTTCATTTTTCTAGGCTCGTTGGAGTGTTTTACGTCCCCGCGTTTTGGACTGTCAGAATTTAGTCTGACAATGGGGGTGATTTACTATCAACAGTGCGCTGCGCCGGTTCATAGCTTAATTGGTGCGCCGGATAAATCCTTAATTGAGCGCATGAACCGGCGGCGCACTGCTATAGTAAATAAAAATGTCAACGGCGCTCTATTGAAAATTAATGGTTCCCTATGGGAGCCCATTGATTTGAATAGAGCTCGCCCGGGAAGTCGGATGAAGACGATCCGACTTGCGGGGCGACTCGTGTGCCGGTTGACAGAGGGACAGCGTGACTTTGCGAGGCAACTTGGACACGACTTGAGCGTGAAGCAGCCGCTCAAGTTGTGTCCTAGAGGCGACTACCTGCCCGAGAATGTCTCCAGCGCGATGGTTCTCGGCGACAGGGTACTGCAAGCCTCGCGCTCGCTGTCCCCTGTGTTTGGTATGAATCATGAAGGGGAACTCCACGCCAAATTTTAACTAAAAAACCGGCATGGGTTCCCCTCCAGGAGCATACCAGGCCCTTAGGTCTGGTATGGATTTTAAGGGAAACCCCCAACGCCGAAAAACGGCATGGGGGTCCCCTCAAAATCCATACCAGACCCTTATCCGAGTACGCAGGTCAGGAAAGGGGGGGGCGAGCGAGCGAGCGCGCGCCCCTCCTGAACCGTACCAGGCCCCCAGCGCTCCCCCACCCCAAAGCACCTGCCCCCATGTTGATGGGGACAAGGGCCTCTTCCCGACAACCCTGGCCGTTGGTTGTCGGGGTCTGCGGGGCGGGGGGCTTTTCGGAATCCGGGAGCCCCCTTTAATAAGGGGGCCTCCAGATCCCGGCCCCCCACCCTATGTGAATGAGTATGGGGTACATCGTACCCCTACCTGGTGGAAAAAAAAGTCAATAAAAAACACAACACAGGTTTTTAAAGTAATTTTATTAGGCAGCTCCGAGGGTCTTCTTCCGACTTCGGGGGTCTTTCTGCCGGGCGCCCCGCTATCTTCTTCCAGCTCTTTTGCTAGCGGGGTCCCGGTCTTCATCGTCGTCTTCTTCCCTCTTCTCTCCGCCCAATGTTGCCTCGTCGCTGTCTGCCGCTACAATGCTGTGTCCGTGGAGCGCAACCACTTATATTGGCATGGAGCGTAGTCACCGGGTGATTCCACCCGCTGACCCTGCCCCCGTATGACGTCACAGTCCCGGGGAATGATGGGACTGTGACGTCATATGGGGGCGGGGCCAGCAGGTGGCATCAGCCGGTGACCACGCCCCATGCCAATATAAGTGGTTGCGCTCTGCGGACACAGCATTGTAGCGGCAGACAGCGACGAGGCAACATCGGGCGGAGAGAAGAGGGAAGAAGACGACGATGAAAACCAGGACCCCGCTAGCAAAAGAGCTGGAAGAAGATAGCGGGGCGCCCGGCAGAAGGCAGAAAGAACTGGAGACCAGAACAAGAGACCCCCGAAGTTGGAAGATGAAGACCGGGACCCCACTAGCAAAAGAGCTGGAAGAAGATAGCGGGGCGCCCGGCAGAAAGACCCCCGAAGTCGGAAGAAGACCCCCGGAGCTGCCTAATAAATTACTTTAAAAACCCGTGTTGTGTTTTTTATTGACTTTTTTTTTTTTCCACCAGGTGAATGGGTAGGGGTACGATGTACCCCGTGCTCATTCACATAGGGTGGGGGGCTGGGATCTGGGCGCCCCCCTTATTAAAGGGGGCTCCCGGATTCCGATAAGCCCGACAACCAACGGTCAGGGTTGTCGGGAAGAGGCCCTTGTCCCCATCAACATGGGGGCAGGGTGCTTTGGGGTGGCGGGGGCGCAGGGCGCCCCCTGCCCCAAAGGACCCACCCCCCATGTTGAGGGCATGCAGCCTGGTACGGTTCAGGAGGGGGGGGCGCGCTCGCTCGCCCCCCTTTCCTGACCTGCCGGGCTGCGTGCTCGGATATGGGTCTGGTATAGATTTTGGGGGGACCCCCACACCATTTTTTAAAAAAAAAATTTTTTTGGGGGGGGTCCTCTTTGAATCCATACTAGACCCAAGGGCCTAGTTTGGACCTGGGGGGGGACCCCATGCTGTTTTTTTTGTTTGTTTGTTTTTTTTTTTTGTTTGTTTTTTTTTTTGTTTGTTTTTTTTTTTGTTTTTCTGAATTTTTTTTTTTTTTTTTAGAGCCGGCAATGTTTATTTTTTTTACATTTCCTTTAACAACCAGCTATTAACAGGTTTAAAAAAAAAACGCAAATCGCCGCAAAATCGCGGTACTTGCGTTTTTGGATGCGGGTCCATTGAATTCTATTACATCCAAAACACATTTTTTGGCCTGGGGAAAAAAAATCTGCAGTTGCGTTTTTTAACCTCGTTTTTCACAAAGCCAAAAAATGCCTTCAGACGCCAAAGATTTCCACGTTTCAGACGCGGTAACAGCGTTTAGCCGCGTTTTTAAAGGTGACCTCCTTTTTTTACATTGATAAACTCTAAAATGATGGCAAATGATGAAAAACCATAAAAAAAAAAATATATATATATATATATATCTATCAAAAAAAAAAAATTAATTGCTTCCATTGCATTGTGGACAATCCACAACTTGGGGCAAGTGATGTGGCAAGTGACACGCTAAATACAACTACACTGCTGCTCTCTCAGCTGCTGCTACTCACTCTGGTCTCACAAAATAGCTGAAATGGTTAATAATACTGTTTTTGGAGCTTAGGGCGGCTCCTTATCATGTTTCCTAACTAAACGCATATAGACGCAAATGTGGTAAAACGCGGCATGCAAACGCGACAAAGCGCGCCTTTATAAACGCCGCTTTCAACCTTAGTTCTGAACACTTTGCACCAGCGTCCCGTCTACATGGGGCCTAAAAACGCCTATGCCATTTACAGCTCAAAAACGCCATAGTGGCCATGAGGCCATAGGCTAACATGGAGAGCCGTTTTTTTAAGCTGCAAAAAACACTCAAACAAGCGGCTGGAAAAACGTCCGTGTGCATGTAGCCTTATATTAACCACTTGCTTACTGGCCACTTAAACCCCCTTCCTGCCCAGACCAATTTTCAAATTTCAGCGCTGATGCACTTTGACAATTGCGCGCTCATGTAACCCAATGAAAATGTATTTTTTTTTTTTTTTTTTGCACACAAATAGAGCTTTCTTTTGGTGCTATTTGATCACCTCTGCGTTTTTTTTTTTTCTATAAATACAAAAGACCGACTAAAAAAATAATTTGGATCTTTTAATCACTTCAGCACCGGGCCTATTCTGGCACTTCTCTCCTTCATGTAAAAATCATAATTTTATGGCTATAAAATTACTTCAAAACCCCAAACATTATATTTGTTTTTTTAGCAGACACCCTAGGGAATAAAATAGCGGTCATTGAAAATTTTTATCTCGCTCGGTATTTGCGCAATACATTTTCAAACGCCTTTTTTTTTTGGGAAAAAATAGGATTTTTTTTCTCACCGTAAAATCCTTTTCTCTGAGTCCATGGACCGACACAGCTTCTCTATTGACAAAGTGGGTATTATCCGTTAATTAGGAGTGACTAGGCAGAAAAACTTGTAAAAAGTGTTGCATCACACCTTCTACAGTACCGCCCAGGGGGCGGACCCTCTGGGTATACCCTCTCAGTCTGCATCTTCGCAGATCAGTTCGTCAAAAAGCAGTACAAACTTAAAAGGAGGGGTGGGTGCTGTGTCGGTCCATGGACTCAGAGAAAAGGATTTTACGGTGAGAAAAAAAATCCTATTTACTCTTTCGTCCATGGACCGACACAGCTTCTCTATTGACAAAGTGGGACGTCCCAAAGCAGTGTCAGAGAAAAAACGAGGGGTGGTAACAGCATAAAAATAAACTTCACCCCAAACACAAAACAGCACTCCTCCAACGGAGGAGTTGCAACTCTAAACAGCCGCTTGCAAAACCTTGCGGCCAAAAGAGGCATCTGAAGATGCACCTACATCAATTTTGTAGAATTTTGTGAAAGTGTGAGCGGACGACCAAGTCGCCGCTTTACATAATTGGGAAACAGACGCTTGATGTCGGAAAGCCCAAGAGGCACCTATTGCCCTGGTCGAATGCGCTGTGACAGGAAAGGGGGGCGCCTGACCCTTTAAGGCGTAAGCCTGGATTACTATCTGTCGGATCCACCTAGAGATGGTGGCCGATGAGACTGCTTGGCCCTTCTTGGGACCAGACACCGAAACAAACAGTGAGTCTGACTTCCGGAACAGGGAAGTAGCAGATAGGTATACTCTCAAAGCTCGGACAACGTCCAAGGAATGCAACGCCGACTCCTTAGGATTCGACGGCTGAGGACACAAGGATGGAAGTACAATGTCTTCGTTGAGATGAAAAGCCGAAACGACTTTCGGAAGAAAGGAAGGCTGCGGCCGCAGCACCACCTTATCCTTGTGGAAAATCAAATAGGGAGCCTTGCAGGACAAGGCTGCCAGCTCAGAGACTCGTCTAACTGACGTAACAGCCACCAAAAAGACCACTTTCTGAGAAAGTGTCAACAGGGGAATATCTCTAATATTCTCAAACGGTGCCTTCTGAAGCACCGAGAGGACCAGGTTCAAGTCCCACGGAGGTAACGGGGGACGGACCGGAGGGGCCACATGTCGGACCCCCTGCACAAATGTACTCACGAGAGAGTGAGTCGCCAGGGGTCGCTGAAAAAAGACAGCCAGGGCAGATATCTGTCCCTTAAATCGTACTTAGGGCAAGCCCTTGGTCCACCCCATGCTGTAAAAACAGCAGGATTCTGGAAACCAAATAGGTACGAGGATGCCATTTCATTTCCTCACACATGGAGATGTAGGCCCTCCAAGTGCGGTGATAGACCTTCCTAGAGGACGGTTTTCGAGCACTTCTCATAGTAGAGATTACTGAGTCTGACAGGCCCCGGTCTCTCAGTACCTGGTTCTCAACAGCCATGCCGTTAAAGCCAATGACTGTAAAGCAGGATGGAATATGGGACCTTGCGATAGCAGGTCCTTCCGTAGTGGTAGGCGCCAGGGGACGTCTGCTACCAGACGTACTAGATCGGCGTACCAAGGACGCTGAGGCCAATCTGGAGCGATTAGGATCATTGGAATTCCCTCTGCCTCCACTCTGCGGAGCAGAAGAGGAAGAAGCCTTAAGGGAGGGAAGGCATAGATTAGCCGATACTGACCCCACGATGCTACCAACGCGTCCGTTGCGTCTGCCCATGGGTCTCTTGACCGGGCCACAAATCTCAATACCTTCCGATTGAGTCAGGAAGCCAGAAGATCTACGTCTGGTGTGCCCCATCTTTGGCAGAGGAGTTGGAACACCTCCGGGTGTAAGGACCCTTCTCCCTGGTCCAGCATCTGGCGGCTCAGGTAGTCCGCCTGCCAGTTTTCCACACCCGGAATGTACACGGCCGACAGTGCCGGTACGCTCCTCTCTGCCCACTTCAGGATGCGAGCGATCTCCGATGTTGCAGCTGAGCTTCTTGTTCCTCCTTGATGATTGACATATGCCACTGCTGTGGCGTTGTCTGACTGGATCCTGACTGGACGCCTTTGCAGCCTCTGAGACCATTTGAAGAGGCACAGCCTGATCGCCCGGATTACCAGGACATTGATCGGCAGGAGGGCTTCCTCTGGGGTCCAGCGACCTTGCGCCGACTGAACACCCCAGACTCCCCCCCAACCTGTAAGGCTGGCGTCCGTCGTGATCACCATCCAGTAAACCGGAAGAAATGACTTCTCGGCCATTAGAGCCGGTGCTGTCAGCCACCATACCAGGGATCTCCTGACTATGTGGCTCACTCGGATTTGATAATCCAGAGATGATGGACATCTGTTCCATCTGGACAGAACTTCCTTCTGTAACACTCGAGTGTGGTATTGAGCATATGGAACCGCCTCGAAGGAGGCTACCCTGAGGCCCAACACTCGCATGCAAAAAACGGAGTGACGACCAATTCCTGGAAGTCAGCTGCCGTACTGCAGCCCGGAGGGTCTGCAACTTCTCCACAGGGAGGAATACCTTTGCCTCTGAAGAATCCAGAATCAACCCCAGGTACCCTAGGCGTTGAGTGGGCACCAATACTGACTTTTGCGTGTTTAGTATCCAACCACAGTCTCGAAGAGTCTGACAGGTAATGGACACGCTTACCTCTAATTCTGAGCTTGAAGGGGCCTTCAGCAGAAGGTCGTATAAGTAGCCTGTGATAGCGATACCCCGCTGTTTTAGAAGTGCCAGAATCGGAGCGAGCACCTTGGTGAACGTCCTGGGTGCTGAGGCAAGGCCCAACGGGAGGGCCACAAACTGGTAGTGGTCCTTCCCGATAGCAAATCGCAGAAACCTCTGGTGTCTGGAGTATATGGGGACATGCAGGTATGCGTCCTTGATGTCCAAGGAGGCCAGAAAGTCCCCCGGATGGAGAGCCGTGACTACAGATCGAACCGACTCCATCCGAAAACTTTGTACCTTCACAAAGCAATTGAGGGCTCTGAGATCCAAGCTTGGACGAACCCCCTCCTTCTTTGGCACAACGAACAGATTTGAGTAAAAACCCCGTTCCAGTTCTGGAACTGGAATAACTACCCCGCGTTCCAGTAGACCCTGGACCGCCCCATACAGGGCCTCCCAACGGGTCGGTAGTAGCTGGAGATTGGAGGTGTTGAATCTGTCCGGTGGACAAGAGAGAAATTCTATCTTGTAGCCTGAGGAGGTTACTTCGCAAACCCACCTGTCGGAGATTAGTGCTGTCCACTGAGTCGCGAATTTGCGAAGACGTCTCCCCACCCGAGAGCTGGGTGGGGGTGGACCTTCATGCGGACGCAAATTTGTCCGCAGGCTTATTGGGTATGCGGGACCAGGGACGCTTTTGTCCTTGGGCAGGCGCTTTAATCGGCCTGGGGTCTTTTCCCTGTCGCCCTAGGGGGGACGAAAAAACCACTTGTGTGCAGTAAAGGAGGGCCCTTGCCCTTGGCGTGGCCCCTTACCCTTGCTAATTTGGGGAAGCAAAGTGCTTTTACTTCCTGTGGCATCCTTGATGATGTCATCCAGAGAAGCCCCAAAAAAAGTCTGTTGCCCTTAAAAGGCAGATCCAACAGGGCTTTCTTGGAAGTCTGGTACGCAGACCAGCCTTTTAGCCAGATCAGGCGGCGTATTGCTACTGCATAAACCGAAGTTTTAGACAGCAGGGGAATAGTATTCATGTCTGACTCGCAGACAAACCTAAGGCCCTGGACCAACAGGTCGGCAATGTTATCTCATCAGGAGGAGCATCTCGCTCCTTAACCCCTGGAGTAGCAATCTTGCCCATTCAGTAAGTGTGTGAGACTCTAGGGCCCCCGCCAATGCCGGGCGTACTGCCGAGCCTACCACTGAGTATAGGTAGCAAGCGAGTGCTTCAGCCTTCTTATCCACAGGGTCCTTGAAAACAGGAGCCCCTTCTACAGGAATTGTGGTGGCTCTAATAAGTCTGGACACCGGAGGGTCCACTATAGGGGGGAGAGGTCCATTTCTTCAGAAAACTCTCCTCCAAAAGGGGTACCGTACCACAAACCTCTTTGGGGCTGTAAAGACCCTCAGTGGGTTCTCCCATTCCTTGTATAAGAGTTTATCAAGAGACACACAAGGGAACACCTTAGCAGTGCGGGCAGGTCTATGAAACCCAAGTGGACCGGAGTCTCTGCTGCTTCTGCAGTATTTTCCAATTTTAGCATATCCTGCACTGCAGTAATAAGGTCAGATACCAAAGCCGCCTCGCGTACTGACCTGGACTTTGAGTCATTCTCACTGTCCGGTCACGGTCTGCAGTCTCTGATGCGTCAGAATCTGGGCCCCGAGCCGTAGCTGGACCTGGTTCTGCACCAGAATTATCCCCAGAAGCTTGCAGGGGATGGGGCATTTACTACCCCCTGTATTCCCGTTTGCTGCTTCCACCCTGGCAGCAAACGCCTCTAGGATTGCAGTCATAGCGTTCATAGACACCTCAGGGGCACCAGCTGCTAAATCTGGTGTTTCAGGGGAGAAGACATCTGGCTCAGATGCCATGCTGACCACACGCTGACACTCACAGGGCTCCAGGCAAGATATCAATAGGCCACCCTCCTGTGCTGCAGAGAGGCCGGGTCACCCAGAGGACTCACCACACTGGATAGGTACTGCTATGCTGCGCCTGTGATGCTGTCCCCTGCTGCTGTGCCAGTCTGCTTCTTTTATCAGCACTTCCTGTGTGAATTTTCGCGCCAGTGTAATGCACCCTAGAGGCCGGAGGCTCTCGAAAAATGGTTGGCAAAAACGTCTGTATGGAAGATAATGTGGGCTCTAAGAAAATGGCCGCCGACAGAAGATAGAGGTCAAGCAGCCATAGCCCACAAAAAGATGGCCGCCAAACGGCAATATCTGCATACAGGGTGGACAAACATGGCCGCCGATCAGCTGATAGGGGCCAGTGGGTGTGGCCGAACCACAGGAAGATGGCCGCCGGGCAGTCACAAGAGGCCAAACTTGGCATGGACCACCTCAAAATGGCCGTCGACAGCATGGAGGAGGAAGGACACAAACACAGGTAAGAAAAAATGACATTTCTTTTAAATGTTAGTTACAGCCAGCCCCGCTCCAGTGGAACCCCCTAGGTGACCCCCAGCACCCAGCAACCTTTAGCTAGAAGCCCAGGGAGGAGGGAAAGGCAGGGAGAGAGGGAAGAAAGGGGCCACAACCACTTACTTGATCTCTCCAGGAATGTCCAGCTAAATCACCCAGCCGAGGCAGGGGAGTTTTACTTACCTATCCTGCATGTATTCTGCTGGAAGACATTCCAAACAGATCATCGTCCGCGCACGGAAGGTGACTGTTGGCCAGGCATGCTGTGATTGGACCCAGAAGGGACGATCATATGTATGCCCTGGAGCATGACGCTCACCGGACAGGCTGCTGCGACTCGGCCGTAAGGTCAGCCGAAGCTGAGCGGTCCGATGCAAGCCTTGGAGCGTAAGCTCACCGGCCAGGCTGCTGCGACTCGGCCGTAAGGTCAGCCGAAGCTGAGCGGTCCGATGCAGGCCCTGGAGCGTAAGCTCACCGGCCACCCGTGGAGCGACGGGCATGTCGTGGAAAACCCAGCGCGTAGCTAGGGTCGGCACACGCTCGATGGCCGAAACTGGGGAGACTACAAGGATCGAGGATCCAGCCTGTCACCCAGTCGGCAGTTGATCGAAGATCGCAGGAAACAACAAATGTAGCAAAAAAAAAAAAAATATATATATATCTTTTTCCCCCGGACCAATGGGCCCGAAGGGAGCCATGTCCTACTCCTTGCTAGACAGAAAAAAACTGATCTGCGAAGATGCAGACTGAGAGGGTATACCCAGAGGGTCCGCCCCCTGGGCGGTACTGTAGAAGGTGTGATGCAACACTTTTTACAAGTTTTTCTGCCTAGTCACTCCTAATTAACGGATAATACCCACTTTGTCAATAGAGAAGCTGTGTCGGTCCATGGACGAAAGAGTAAAATGGTTTCATGAATTAAAAAAAATTACAAAACAGTAAAGTTAGCCCAATTTTTTGGTATAATGTGAAAGATGTTGTTATGCTGAGTAGATACCTAGCATGTCACGCTTTAAAATTGCGCACACTCATGGAATGACACCAAACTTCAGTGCTTAAAAATCTCCCTAGGCGATGCTTTAATTTTTTTTTTTTACACGTTACCATTTTCGCATTGCAGAGGAGGTCTAGTGCTAGAATTGTTGCACTCGTTCTAACGCACGCAGCAATACCTCACATGTGTGGTTTGAACAGCGTTTACATATGTGGGCGGGACTTGCGTGTGTGTTCGCTTCTGAGCGTGAGCTATTGGGGACATTGGCATTTTTTTGTTTTTTTGATCACTTTTATTCCTATTACAAGGAATTTAAACATCCCTTGTAAAAGGAATCAATTGTGACAGGTCCTCTTTATGGAGAGATGCAGGGTCAATAAGACCCCACATCTCTCCTCCAGGCTGGAAAGCATGAGATCGGTCAAAAAAATTCACTGATCTCATGCTGACAGCCGAGATCACGGCTTTGTTTACATACGGGAACCCGGCGTTATGTCATAACGTCGCGCCCAGGCCTCCGACGGTCATAGAGATGACTGGGGACCATCTGGTCCCCAGTCATCTCTATGCTTCCCATCCGGCGCCTGCCAATTCATTCTCCGAGCCCCAGATGGCACGGGAGAACACCGGAGAAGCACCGTATAAGAACGATCAAGCGGCGGAACTGCCGCTATGATCGTTTTTATCGTGCACAGAATCACCGGCTGAAAAGAATATCTGAATGATGCCTGCAACTGCAGGCATCATTCAGATGTCACCGCACAAAGCCAAGGACGTCATTTGACGGTGGGCGGTAGGAAAGTGGTTAATATTTAGAAAATTTCAAAAAAAGGTAATTTTTCTCCTTCATTGATGGGCACCGATAAGGTGGCAAGGGTGGGCACTGAGAGGTGGCATTGTTAGTTGGCACTGGTGGGCATTGAGAAGTGGCACTGCTAGGTGGCAATGATAGTTGGCAGTGATGGGCACTGATAGGCAGCACTGCTAGGTGGCACTGATTGGCACCAGTGGTGGGCATTGATAGGTGGCACTGGCAGGGGCTACTGATTGTCACAGATGACGCAGAATTGCCTCTTCCTCTTCGGGCCCCATGTCCCTTGCACATAAGTCGGTGATTGCCTTTTTTTATGCTCACGCTGTCAGCACAAGGAGAAAAAAAAAACCATTACCCAGCTTTTGTTTACATTACATGATCAGCTGTCATTGGCTGACAGCTGATCACATGGTAAGGGGCAGGAATCGGCCCCTTACTCGGATCTGTCATCACCCGAGTCTCAGTGACCACAGCGCGCGCGCGCGAAGGGGAGGACGTCTATTGACGGACTCCCGGCAATTGAGAACCGTGCTGTGGCCTTCGATCAGTTATAGCGCTGATCTCAAGTGATTAAAGAGGGTCTAAATAGGCCATTGACATGCATCACAATTCAACTTAGGAATGTGTCTTTGCAAAGTTAAACTAAATGAAATCCTTTCTTATTTTTGCTTGGGGATAGAGTGCAGAGGGATTAGAAGTCTAGACAGTTTTTGGGGATGTCTGCACCCCTGATAGGGTGAAGACAACTCCCAAATTTGGCCACTTTATCCTTCCAAATAATTCACTTCCTGTCACATAGCCACACAGGAAGTGAGGGTAAATCCCTACCAATGTCTTTCCTTGGACACACAGGTCAATCTAAATACTTTCCCCATTATGTACATTGCACTCCAGCATTATTAGGTATTTTGGGGTTTATTTACTAAAGGCAAATCTACTTTGCGCTACAAGTGCACTTGCTGGATATCTGAGGGGGACATGCAAGCAAACAAAAAAAACACCATCTTTGCTTTTACATGATTGGATGTTACAATCACCAGTGCTTCCCCTCAGATTTTCAGCAGCTACACTTTTACTGCAGAGTGGATTTGTCTTTACTAAACCCCAAACTACCCAATGATTTGGGGTGTACACAACAAAGTGCTAGAGTGCAATTTGCTTAATGGGGACACTAGTTAGATTGATCTGTGTGTCCCCAAGAAAAGACATTGGTAGGGTTTTACCTTCACTTCCTGTTTAGCTGTGTGACAGGAAGTGAAGCCAATTTTACTAAAAGGGATTCAAAGCCCAACCTAAAAACAAACAAGCTCTAACTTACTTGGTTTCCCTCAAAATGCCCACAATTAGAATCGTATTGCCTTGAGCTTTTTTTAAGTGCAGTGCTCTAAATCAGTGCTTCTCAAGTACTCCCAACAGGCCATGTTTGCAGGTTTTCCTTTATCTTGCACATGTGCTTTAAATCACAGTCAATGGTTTTGTATTTTGGACAACAATTCTCGATAAGATAAACTCACAAAACATGTCCTGTTGGGGGTACTTGAGGACTGAGGCTGAGAACCACTGCAGTAAAAAGGAAAATTGAATACTTACCGCTCTGTATTTTTCATTTCCTGGTGACTATCCATGGCAGCACACAATACATGCATATGCTAGCATGAAGGCACCAGGTTAGACAAATCACACCTGTTTTGTTTTGACATGCCAATCAGCTGTCACATTTGTTGCATAGAAAACAAAAAAGAAACATCAAAACTTTGCATCAAATTTTATTGGTCAACAAAACAAAGGGAAGCCAAAATAAAAAAACATGGTCAATTTGAATCAGTCACAACATCTTGAGAAAGATTTAGCAAAATAATGCAGCACAGACAATTAAATCAAAGCGAACAAACAACACACATTAACAACATCAAAATGATTTCAGGGGAAAATTTCCCCCACACAAAAAAATACAATCAACAAAAGTAAAACAAACGCCTGTTTTGCAAAGACATAACAAATAAAATACGTGTTACAAACTCAATAAGGACACCAAAATGTACTTTTTGCCGGGCGCGCGCGCGCACACACTCTTGCCTCTTTTCAGGGCAAGGGAGAGGATGCTATCTGCAAGCTTTATATAACATAGGTTTGTGAGCTAATGAGGCAATTGAAAACACATGCACAGTCCATGAAACACCCAAAATGCAAGTTCACCCAATGTAGAGACTGAACTTCAAAGTGGCTACACCTGTTAAGGATGTCCTTCAATTACTAACCCATAAAAACACTCTGAGCATGCCCAGAAATATCCAGGTGCTGTTCACACACAAAAAGCACCAAAAAAAACGAAGTCCCTGGGCATGCTCAGACCAACACAAATGCAGCTAGCAGAAAATACCCCCCCCCCCCTCTGTCCAAAATTAAGCACATCATCCAGCATGTTACAAGATTAGAGATGGGACAAACCCCCCCCCCCCCCCCCACCAACAAATACCATTGCAGTCTATGGGAACTGACTTGTTAATTTTGCTAGTCCCCACTTGGCTGGCTTATCTTCTAGTTATTGGCCTTAAAATGGGGGCCCAGGTCCCACCCTAAGGGACATGTATCAATGTCACCAATTTGGACAACACCAAAAACAAAACAAGCAGCAGTGCCTTTAAATATGCCAAATTGCTTAAGGGCCATTTCACACCACATGCAGTCCATTGCGTTTTTTATGCATCAAAAATGCATGGAAAGTTGGTTATATGGTTCTAAATGGCAGTGTTTGTTCCAGTGCGTTCCAGTTCCAAAAAAAAAAGTAGAACATGCTGCACTGGACTGTACTGGAACGTAGCAAAACGCACTGGAATGCACCGGAACACACCTAAATGCACCAAAAACGCACTGGAACACACTTGTCCTTATCGATGGTTAAAAAAGAGGGGTGAAAAAAAAGCACTGGACTGCATCAAAAACGTACCAAAAATGCACTGGAACGCATCAAAAACGTGCATGCAAAAAAGCACCTGGAACGCATCTGGATTGCGTTTCTCTATGGATTGAACTGGCCCTAGTTCACACCATAGAAACGCAGTCTGGATGCGTTCCAGGTGCTTTTCTGCATGCGTGTTTTTGACACGTTCCAGTGCATTTTTGATCCGTTTCTGATGCAGTCCAGTGGGTTTTTTTCCCCCTCTTTTTACTTAGGACAAGTGTGTTGCAATGCGTCTTTGGTGCATTTAGGTGCATTCCAGTGTGTTTTTGGTACGTTCCGTATCGTTTTTGATCTGTTTTTACTGTGGTCCAGTACAGTTCTGTACATAAAAAATGCAGCATGACCAATTTTTTTTTTTTTTCCTTTTCTGAAACGCACTGGAACGGACTGCAGTGGTGTGAACTATGCCATTGGCATTAATGTGATCAACTTTCTTTGCGTTTTTCATGCATCAAAAAAACGCACTGCACTGCATCCGGTGTGAACTGGCCCTAAATATCATACCTGGGGGGTGTCTATAGTATGCCTGTAAAGTAGCGCATGTTTTCCATGTTTATAACAGTTCGAGAGCAAAATTACATTTCTAAAGTAAAATAATAGTCATTTAAAAGTACTCGCGGCTGTAATGAATTGCTGGTTCCCGTCAATACAGATAAAAGTCATTGAAAGTCTTTGAACAAAAAAAAAATGCGTGGGGGTTCCCCCAAATTCCATTACCAGGCCTTTCAGGTCTGGTATAGATATTAAGGGGAACTCCGCGCCAAATTAAAAAAAAAAATGGCGTGGGGGTTCCCCACAAAATCCGTATCAGGCCCTTCAGGTCTGGTATGGATTTAAAGGGGACCCCCGCGCCAAACTAAAAAAAAATGCCGTGGGGGTCCCCCTAAAATCCACACTGGACCCTTATCCGAGCACGCAACCTGGCAGGCCGCAGGAAAAGAGGGGGGGGGGACGAGAGAGCGGCCCCCTCCCTCCTGAACCTTACCAGGCCACATGCCCTCATCATGGGGAGGATGCTTTGAGGGTCTGTGACCCCAAAGCACCATGTCCCCATGTTGATGGGGACAAGGGCCTCATCCCCACAACCCTTGCCGGTGGTTGTGGGGGTCTGCGGGTGGGGGGCTTATCAGAATCTGGAAGACCCCTTAACAAAGGGGACCCCCAGATCCCGGCCCCCCCTGTGTGAAATGGTAATGGGGTACAAATGTAGCCCTACCATTTCACAAAAAAAAGTGTTAAAAATTACAATAGCCGGTTTTTGACAATTCCTTTATTAATGTCTTCTCCTTTCTTCCATCTTCTTCTTCCAGCTTCTTCTTTTCTCCATTCGGGTTTCTTCCTCCATCTTGTTCTTCCTCTTCATCTTCCTTCGGTGTTCTCGTCCGCATCTTGCTCCGGCTTTTTGTTCCCTTCTTCTTTCTCCGGCCGCTCCGCTTCAATTCGAGGTTCCCGCTGTGTGATGTTAAGTTCTTCAGTTCTCCTCTGGGTCCGCTGCCACCCGGTGACCCCGCCCCCTCTGACACACATGAATTTCACAGGGACTTTCCCCGTGGTGTCAGAGGGGGGTGGAGCCACCGGGTGGCAGCGGACCTAGAGGGGAACTGAAGAACTGAAGCGTCACACAGCGTGAACCTCGAATTTAAGCGGAGCGGCCGGAGAAAGAAGAAGGGAACAAGAAGCCGGAGCAAGATGCGGATGAGAACACCGAAGGAAGAAGAAAGATGAAGAACAAGATGGAGGAAAAAACCTGAATGGAGAAAAGAAGAAGATGGAAGAAAAAGGAAGAAGATGGAAGAAAGGAGAAGACATTAAAAAAGGAATTGTCAAAAACCGGCTATTGTCATTTTTGACCCTTTCTTTGTGAAATGGTAGGGGTACAATGTACCCCATTACCATTTCACACAGGGGGGGTGGGATCTGGGGATCCCCTTTGTTAAAGGGGTCTTCCAGATTCCGATAAGCCCCCCGCCTGCAGACCCCCACAACCACCGGCAAGGGTTGTGGGGATGAGGCCCTTGTCCCCATCAACATGGGAACATCCTCCCCATGTTGAGGGCATGTGGCCTGGTACGGTTCAGGAGGGGGGGCGCTCTCTCGTCCCCCCCTCTTTTCTTGCGGCCTGCCAGGTTGCGTGCTCGGATAAAGGGTCTGGTGTGGATTTTTAGGGGGACTCCAGGCCATTTTTTTCAAGTTTGGTGCTGGGGTTCCCCTTAAAATCCATACCAGACCTGAAGGGCCTGGTATGAAATTTAGGGGGACCCCACGCATTTTTTTTTTTTTTTTTTTTAATCAATGACTTTTAATGACTTTTCTCTATATTGACGACAATTTATTACAGCCGCGGGTGCTTTTAAATGCCTTTTTTTCCTTTAGAAATTTCATTTTGCTGGCGCACTGTTATATAACGGCAAGTTCAGAGCTGCGCCTGTTCAACTTATGCAAATTGATTTACGTGACTTGACATTTACGAAGATTTTGCCGGCGCAGTGTCCTGGCGAATTTGAATGAGTGTAATTCCCGCGCTGAGCTCAAAAAAACCTCTCGCAGTTCTAAACCTAAATGCCGGCGCAGCAGGCTGTTTCAGAAAAAGTTACTTTATCATTCAATTTTGGGCATATTTGTTACTTGGGCAGGTGTCGCTACACTTCCTCGCATCACCCCATGTCACCCCCATTATATTGGCACTTCCAGCTTTATATTTTTATTTGAAGATGCCGTGCGCCAGGTCCATAGTGGCGCACTGAGCGCTTCTTCCAGTGCGCCGAGAACACTATAGTAAATGGGGAATAGCGCTGCGCTACCGGCGCAAATGTTTTGTAAATACCAAAACAGCCGTTGCGCACGCAGATGCGCCGATACTCATGGCGCAAACGTTTCGGAAATCAGCCCCAATGTGTATGCAAGACAGCTTGAACGGAATTCCGATGAAAAATTCCATCGGATTTTAGACCATCAGATACTCCGATCGTGTGTACAGGGCATTAAAGTGGATGTAAACCCTCACATATACCCAGTGCAGTGAACAGCCTCAGATGATGCACAGGGATGAAATAAATAAGATTTTTTTTATTCCTGCTTAACACTGAAGCCTCGTACACACAACCGAGTTTCTCGGCAAAAACCAGCAAGAAACTTGCTGGCAGAGATTTCTTGCAGAGAAACTCGTTCGTGTGTATGGTTTCTCGTCAAGAAAAGCGACAAGAATCTCGACGAGAAAATAGAGAACCTGCTCTCTATTTTCTCGTCGAGATTCTCGTCAGCCTGTTTCTCGACGAGAAAATTGTGTGTGTGTGTACACTTACCTGTTCGCCGGGAAGCCCGCGCATGCTCGAAATGACTTCGATGCATGCGCGGTAGCTTCCTAGGCATAGGTAGGGTGAACCAAGATGGCGGCGACGGCATCGAATGTGACGAGCGCATGCTCGTCGTATTCAATGACGTCACCGCGTACGCTCCATTCAAAGAGCCGCGGGTTCTTTGAAATGAGCGTGTGTACACTCGGCCGGGACAAGTTTCTTGTCCAAGGATCTCGTCGAAAAAAACAACGTGTTTTTTACGACGAGATTCTCGGCCGTGTGTACGAGGCTTGAGTGTGAAGTCTGGGCATACAGCCAAGACAACTGATTGAAGGCAGGGTACACACCCCTACTCCACATAGGAAAAGCTGCCTGCTAATCTATTTATAGCTCCCTCCCGACACAAAATTCAGCCTGCTTTTATCTCATGTGTCTGAGAATTTGTCAGAAGTTATCAGACTGATAACTGAAGAACGGAGCAGGAGAAAGCCACCGGACAGTGCTTTTGAAGAGAGATAAGAGAACACTGCAGATATATGTGCCCAGCTTTAATTTCATGAATCGGGTTGACATCCAATTTAAGGATAGGTTCATACTGCTGCAATCTGATTTGGATCCAACTTTCAGTGTGATTTGTATAGTCCAACTTGAATTCAATTTGGATGCAACTTTGAAGCGACTTTAAAGTGGTTTGCATACTCTATGGAGCCAAAATCCTGTTAGAATCCTACCAAAATAGTACAGGAACCTTATCCAAAATCTCATCATGCTGAGTTGCATTGATGAGAACAGGTACCATTTGAAAACAATGTGATTTCTATTGTCCTGCGATTCTGTACTAAAGTCGCATCTGAAATTGCACTAGTGTAAACCGCGCCTTCATGTTTTTTGTTACACAAAGCACTTCATCACTAATGATGAAAAGGAAAGTATAACGTGTGTTTTTTTTTTTTTTGTTTTTTTTTATGTTTTTTATTTTCGAGTATTTTTTCAGATTTACCTTAAATAATTTTAGCTGTTAGCACTTTACATGCTTGCTCTTTCATATTTTTGTTAACGTATTTTAATGTAGAGGTTTGTAAACTAGCTACTAAAGTCAGGGAGGATTAACGATTAGTTGTTCGCGAACGTGAATTTCCGCAAATGTTCGTGAACGGGCGAACCGCCATAGACTTCAATAGGCAGGCGAATTTTAAAACCCACAGGGACTCTTTCTGGCCACAATAGTGATGGAAAAGTTGTTTCAAGGGGACTAAAACCTGGACTGTGGCATGCCAGAGGGGGATCCGTGGCAAAACTCCCATGGAAAATTAAGTAGTTGACGCAGAGTCGGGTTTTAATCCATAAAGGGCATAAATCACCTAACATTCCTAAATTGTTTGGAATAACGTGCTTTAAAACATCAGGTATGATGTTGTATCGATCAGGTAGTGTAAGGGTTACGCCCGCTTCACAGTGACAGACCAAATTCCCCTTAAAACGCACCGCAAACAGTCCATTTGCACAACCGCAAGGCTTTAATGATCACCTTAGATGATCACAAAGAAAATAAATGTTTTTTCTATGCAAAATTATCCAGCCGATCGCTTTTGGTCTGTTCACAATGAAGCAACGACCTTGCCATTGCCAACACACTCATAGAGGTGGTCGCTTCATTGTGATACGCAAGCCCCTTCACCACAACAAGGTAACGATCACGAAGGGGAATTGACACATGTATGTGCTTTTTTTTTTTTGTTTGGTGCTGCACTGTGGCTGCAAAAACAAGAGGCCAGAAAAATTAGGCATGAACACATGCCTGAAAAATTAGGTATTGTTGCAGCCGCCGCTGCTGTAGCATCGACCAGAAAAATTTATGTTTTCCAGGCAGAAAGTGCCCTAAAACATTGCGGCTTGAACCCTAGTTGGTGGCGGATAAGTCACGCAAGTCATCCGGCATGCAGAGATAAAATACAGCAGCGTGTGGACCATTTTTAGCCCAAGGCAGCTCATCTCATCGGGCCTTTTTTAGTCAAATGTATCGCCCACTGTCGGTCCCTTCGGATCCATGCCTCATTCATCTTAATAAAGGTGAGGTAATCTAGACTTTTTTGACCTAGGCGACTTCTCTTCTCAGTGACAATACCTCCTGCTGCACTGAAGGTCCTTTCTGAAAGCGGGGCAGGCCAGAAGTTCTATCGCAAATTGGGATCGCTCAGGCCACAGGTCAAGCCTGCACACCCAGTAGTCAAGGTTTCATCGCTCCTCAGAGTGTCGATATCTGCAGTTAAGGCGAGGTAGTCTGCTACCTGTCGGTCGAGTCGTTCTCTGAGGGTGGACCCCGAAGGGCTGTGGCGATGCGCAGGACTTAAAAAGCTCTGCATGTCCTCCATCAACAACACGTCTGTAAAGCGTCCTGTCCTTGCCAGCGTGGTCGTGGTAGGAGGAGGATTACTTTCACCTCTTCCCCTGTTAGATTCCCGTTGTGTTGTGACATCACCCTTATACATTGTGTAAAGCATACTTTTTATTTTATTTTGGAACTGCTGCATCCTTTCCGACTTCCGGTAATTCTGTAACATTTCAGGCACTTCCTGCTTATACCGGGGGTCTAGTAGCGTGACCACCTTCAGCCTTTTTATACGAGGGTCCCTCAACAGGCACGACAGCATGAAAGACCTCATTTGCACAAGGTTGGATGCCGAGCTACTCATGTCCCGTTCCTCGTCCTCACTGAAGGTCTGTTCTTCGCCCCCCCCCCCCAGCCACGTACAACACCACGGGTACCAGATAGGTGACAACAAGCACCCTGGGATGCCTGCTGTGGTTGGTCTTCCTCCTCCTCCTCAAAGCCACATTCCTCCTCTGACTCCTCTTCCTCAGACTCCTCTTCCAGCGTTGCCGCAGGTCCAGCAAGCGATGCTGATAAGGCTGTTTCTGGTGGTGATGGTGACCACAACTCTTCCTCTTCCTCTAAACGCTCATCTATGGCCTGATCCAGCACTCTTCGCAGGGCACTCTCCAGGAAGAAAACAAATGGGATGATGTCGCTGATGGTGCCTTCAGTGCGACTGACTAGGTTTGTCACCTCCTCAAAAGGACGCATGAGCCTACAGGCATTGCGCATGAGCGTCCAGTAACGTGGCAAAAAAATTCCCAGCTGCGCAGAGGCTGTCCTAGCACCCCGGTCATACAAATACTCGTTGACGGCTTTTTTTTGTTGGAGCAGGCGGTCGAACATTAGGAGTGTTGAATTCCAACGTGTTGGGCTGTCGCAAATCAAGCGCCTCACTGGCATGTTGTTTCGCCGCTGGATATCTGAAAAGTGTGCCATGGCCGTGTAGGAACGCCTGAAATGGCCACACACCTTCCTGGCCTGCTTGAGGACGTCCTGTAAGTCTGGGTACTTATGAACAAAGCTTTGCACAATCAGATTCAACACATGTGCCATGCACGGCACATGTGTCAACTTGCCCAAATTCAATGCCGCCAACAAATTGCTTCCCTTGTCACACACCACTTTGCTGATCTCCAGTTGGTGCGGAGTCAGCCACTGATCCACCTGTGCGTTAAGGGCGGACAGGAGTGCTGGTCCGGTGTGACTCTCTGCTTTCAGGCAAGTCAACCCCAAGACGACGTGACACTGTCGTATCCGGGATGTGGAATAGCCCCTGGGGAGCTGGGGGGGTGCAGTTGATGTGGAGCAAGACGCAGCAGCAGAAGAGGACTCAGCCGAGGAGGTTATCGAAGAGGATCGAGTAGGAGGAGTAGAGGAGGTGGCAGCAGGCCTGCCTGCAAGTCGTGGCGGTGTCACCACCAACTCCTCTGCAGAGCCACGCATTACATGCTTGGCAGCCATCAGCAGGTTTACCCAATGCGCAGTGTAGGTGATATACCTGCCCTGACCGTGCTTTGCAGACCAGGTATCAGTGACCCTTGCCCCAACACTGTGTGCCAGACATGCCATGACTTCCTTTTGCACAATAGAGTACAGGTTGGGGATTGCCTTTTGTGAAAAGAAATTTCGGCCGGGTACCTTCCATTGCAGTGTCCCAATAGCTACAAATTTTTTTAAGGCCTCAGACTCCACCAGCTTGTATGGTAAAAGCTGGCGGGCTAAGAGTCTAGACAAGCCAGCTGTCAGACGCCAGGCAAGGGGGTGACTCTGTGACATTGGCTTCTTACGCTCAAACATGTCCTTGACAGACACCTGACTGTAGGCAGATGAGCAGGAACTGCTCAAGGCAAGAGATGGAGTGGCGGATGGTTGAGAGGGGGCAAGGAGGACAGCAGTGGTTGACGTGGCTGAAGATGCTGGACCAGGAGGAGGATGGTGGCTTTGAGCTTGTGTGCTGCTTGTACTCGTCATCATGTGTTGATCCCATAGGCGTTTGATGTGCGATCATGTGCCTTCGCAAAGCAGTTGTACCTAGGTGGGTGTTGGATTTCCCACGACTCAGTTTCTTTTGGCACAGGTTGCAAATGGCATTGCTGTTATCAGAGGCAGACACACAAAAAAAATGCCACACTGCTGAGCTTTGCAATGACGGCATTCTGGTGGTGGCAACAGCATGCGTTGATTGGCGTGCTGTCTGGCTGACCCCGGGTGCCGATGCATGCTGTCTGACTTTGCCACTAGCTCCTTGCGACGACCTCCCTCTGCTTCCAACTCGTCTCCTCCTCCTCTCTGTCTCCCCATCTGAACTTTCCCCCTGTTCTTCTTCTCTTCGAGCGGGCACCCACGTGACATCCACGAACACATCGTCATCATCAACCGCTTCACTTGTATCTGACAACTCAGCAAAGGAAGCAGCATCGGGTACAACATCATCATCATTACGCCGTACGTGTGTAATGCTGCCTGACTGAGACATATCCCTTTTATCTGATATAATATATGGGATACAATCAGCGCACATATGACTAAAATAAAACAATGCAGCTGAACACCAAAAGGTAAATCACACAATAACCAAGGAAGAAATGTAAAAAATAACGGTGCAGCGCAACCAATGTCCATATATGGATGAACTAAAGATGCATAATAAGGAAATCTTCATGCAATAGATGACTTGTCCACCCAAAGTAAGGATAATCTGCTTACCAGAAATGTTGGACCTATTGAGTGAACAAAAGGTCAAAAGTGCTTGTTTCCACCATGAGGGGAAGAAGATTTCCAATGAAGAGGATCCACAGATGTATTAGGCTCAGCATCAGATGCAGATATAATGAAGAAAAAAGAGGAATCTAAGTGTAGACTGCTTTTTATTGCTCCAAAAACCTAATACAAAAATTGAATGAATAAAAATAAAAACGAAGATGCAGTAACACTGACTGCTGGAAAACTATGACAAGTTCAGGTAAGATGATAAAGCAGCTGCTGATCCAAAGGTGTAGCTGAGTGGCGTACACAGCTCTCCCTGGAGAGTGTGTGTAAAGTACAGCCTGCTCAGACACTGGCAGTCCTGCTAGGTGATGATGTGCAGAGGCTGGCACAAATTGAAAGCAGATAGATGCAGCCCAAAAATATATAGAGGTCCAGGTAGTGAGAGGACAGCAGTGATAAACCGCAATTCAGGCATGAGAAACAGACGCGGGTGACGTCACGGCAAGCTCCTCCCCCGTACGTACGTTGCGTCCAATGGGACTTCGTCAGCGGTGGGTGGAGCTACGACGTCACCCCTCGTCTTAAGTAAAGCCAGCGTTGCCATAGTGAGCATAATAGGGGCAAAATTTCTTTAGCCAAAAAGGCCAGGACCTCATTGACCTCCTTCTTATTAGGAAACATAGGAAAATGAAGTCTTTAGACAAACAAATAGGAGAACTCAAACAAAAAATTGAGCCGTTCCAAGAATCGGAAGATTTTTTCAAATTATCAGGAGATCTTAAAAATAAGATGATCAAATGGGACAAGGAGACACAGGAGAAGAAGAAAACTAAGTTTATTAGAGACTCTGGTGATTTTTCTAAGGGCGAGATCTTCAAATGGCAATCCAAGAGCCTTAATTCGGATCAGGGATCCAATAGTATGTCCCGTCCTCATACTCCCCACATTCCAGCTCTCTCCACTCCTATTATCCAAAGAGTCCCTTCTGCCAAGGGTCCACCAACTCGAGGTGGGGGACGCCCCAATGGTAGGGGTCATCCAAATAGAGGGGGGAGGGGCAAAAGCACTCCCTACCATCATCCCCCCCCCATATGAACAAAACAACTGGCGTGACCATGGTTCCACTAGAGAACATCTTCCCAATGGTCCCCCGAGTAGGGACAATTACTACTGTCAAAATTCCTATGGTAGGAATACAGACCATCCAAGGAGTAATGAGCCTTATCCTAATCAGGATCAGGTTCCTATGTATAATCGTTTTGCTCCGTTATCTCAGGAAACCAACCCTGCAAATGAAGGTTTTTTAGGCCAGCGCCAATTACACTGGGAAGACCCCTGGAGCCACACCCCCCCAGGAGCCAAACCAGGGGGGAAAAGAAGAGCAAGAGAGGAAGAAGAGCCGGAAGAAGAGTTAAAAAGACAAAGGAGATAATAGGAGCTGGAGTTTTTAACATCAGCGGTTCTGATCTGTCAGAGGAGGAGCTCAAAGTGCTTGATAAAGGGCTCAAGTTTGCCCCAGTTCGGAATTTCAACAAATTCCAAACTTACATAAGTTTGCAAAAATTTGTTAGAACACTTAACATTAAACGTCACTTTCTCTCCAAGCCTGGAGCTTCCAATGCTACCTCAGTTCCTTCAGTACCCTTAGAATTCCACTCACATCTCGCCAACAAATCCACTTTTAATCCTCCAAAACATGATCACAAACACATTGAAGTTTTCAAAAACATGGTTGCTATTGACCTAGAACGTATGAAGATAAAGAAGGTGAGAGACCCCCATTATCTGAAAATGGGTATAGCTTCTTTGGAAAAAAATAAGAATGTGGTAGTAAGACCGGCTGATAAAGGGGGCGGATTAGTCGTCATGAGTAAAACCTTTTATGACAATGAAATGAATAGATTGTTATCAGACCGTTCCACATACCAACTTATGACCAAGGATCCTGTTTTTGATTATAAAAATGAACTTCAAGCTCTTATAGAGCAAGGCAGACTGTGTGGTGTCCTTACTAAGAAAGAAGCCTTGTATTTGGATCCCAGTGCATGTAGACGGCCGATCATTTACTTTCTTCCCAAGGTGCACAAAAACGCTCAAAATCCACCGGGGAGACCTATTGTAAACGGAATTGATTCCGTCACTGCACGCCTGGGCCAATACATAGACCACTTCCTTAAACCTTTGGTTTGTTCTACTACTGCCTATCTCAAAGACACCAGGCATGCTATACAGGTAGTTGAGTCCACGCCTGCCAGTGCCAACAGCATATTGGTTACGGCAGACGTGGGCTCATTGTATACTATCATTGGCCATCAAGATGCCATCAGGGCAGTTAAATGGGCTTTGGATGCCTCGCATCTCCCTCCCTTATTGATTACATTTCTAGTGGATGCACTTTCTTTCTGTTTAGCCAGAAATTATTTCTGGTTTAATCATAGATTTTTTCTTCAAATCCTTGGTGTTGCCATGGGAGCACGTTTTGCCCCCAGTGTGGCAAACTTGTTCATGTCACTATGGGAAGAGGAAACTATTTTCAATAACAGACCAGTTCAATTAAAGTGCTATTATCGCTACATTGATGATCTGATCATCATTTGGGAGGGCAATATGACGAGTTTACAATTATTCATGTCCAGGCTAAATGGCAACACCCAAAATATCAGGCTGACCTGGAATGCGGATACCTCCAGTATCACTTCTCTTGATCTGGACATTTTTAAAGAGGGGCATGTTTTCAAAACCAAAAACCATTTTAAACAGACAGACAGAAACGGATACATCCCTCTTGATAGTTGCCATCACCATAATTGGCTATGTAACATACCTAGAGGCCAATTTATCCGTCTGAGGCGCAATTTGTACGTCTGAAGTGGATTATCGTGCACAATGTGATCTTCTTGCCGATCGTTTCATACAAAAAGGATACAAAAAAGATGATATTTTCAGTGAAATCCAAAAAGTTGGCACCATGGAGAGAACATCATTAGTGGCCGGCTCCCGACCTAAGATAACATCTAATCCAGCCAACACTGAACTTAGAATCATTTTGGATTACAATATTCAACATAAAAAATTCGAAAAAATCATCATGAAGCACTGGGACATTCTGAAAAAAGATAGAGTCTTGGGAGCCACTATACCATCTCGTCCCAGGTTCATCTATAGAAGGGCTCCCACACTCAGGGATGTTCTTGCCCCGAGTGTGGTTGACCCTCCAGTGGTAAAGGAGAATCATTTATTTCCCCTTATGACCGGCTTTTATGCCTGTGGCAGGTGTCCAGCATGTAAAAAATGTAAACGGAACATCAAACGGAGAAAAGATTTTACTGCCCCTACCACAGGAAAAACTTACACAATCAAAAGCCTTATTACCTGCAACACAGTGGGAGTGGTCTATGTCCTCGAATGTGATTGTGGTTTACATTACATTGGAAGGACCTCCAGACCTCTCCATGTGCGCATCGGCGAACATGTGAATAACATTATCAAAGGGATGGTAACCCATAATGTTTCCAAACATTTTCGCCTGTTTCATAATAGGGACCCTAAGTGCCTCAAGTTCTGGGGTTTAGAACGAGTAAGACCCCATTGGATAGGGGGCAATTTTATCAGACAATTGAGCCAACGCGAGTCCTTCTGGATACACGAGACTCAGGTTCTCGTGCCAGGAGGCCTCAATGTTGACTTCGATCTCAACTGCTTCATTTCTGATAAATGATGCAGTTGCCTTTTTCTTCCACTAGGTGGCCTCACATTAGAGTGTATGTGTGTTTTTTATTTCTACATTTTTATTTATTTGATATTTTTATTAGTGAGGTTTGTGAAGCGGAGGAAGTCCCCCCTCCTTTTATCTCATTTATTTTATTTTTGCACATATGCCATGTGTTATGGTATCTATTGCTGCATGACTAATTTTTTCTATATTAGATATGCATCATAAATAAGCTGTTTTCATCATATTTTTATATGCTGTATTGTATAGTGTGTTATTATCATTCAGGCGTGGAACAGCCGCGGGTGTCTGTCACTTTGAACTAAATCTTTCCAGCCCTTAGTACTGTGTGATTACACAGCTTTTTCCTGTGACTCCGTGTGGAGTCATAAGTTTTGCATATCCGGGACTGTCTATCGGCCGTCCCGCCCCTATTATGCTCACTATGGCAACGCTGGCTTTACTTAAGACGAGGGGTGACGTCGTAGCTCCACCCACCGCTGACGAAGTCCCATTGGACGCAACGTACGTACGGGGGAGGAGCTTGCCGTGACGTCACCCGCGTCTGTTTCTCATGCCTGAATTGCGGTTTATCACCGCTGTCCTCTCACTACCTGGACCTCTATAATATATATTTTTGGGCTGCATCTATCTGCTTTCAATTTGTGCCAGCCTCTGCACATCATCACCTAGCAGGACTGCCAGTGTCTGAGCAGGCTGTACTTTACACACACTCTCCAGGGAGAGCTGTGTACGCCACTCAGCTACACCTTTGGATCAGCAGCTGCTTTATCATCTTACCTGAGCTTGTCATAGTTTTCCAGCAGTCAGTGTTACTGCATCTTCGTTTTTATTTTTATTCATTCAATTTTTGTATTATGTTTTTGGAGCAATAAAAAGCAGTCTACACTTAGATTCCTCTTTTTTCTTCATTATATCTGCATCTGATGCTGAGCCTAATACATCTGTGGATCCTCTTCATTGGAAATCTTCTTCCCCTCATGGTGGAAACAAGCACTTTTGACCTTTTGTTCACTCAATAGGTCCAACATTTCTGGTAAGCAGATTATCCTTACTTTGGGTGGACAAGTCATCTATTGCATGAAGATTTCCTTATTATGCATCTTTAGTTCATCCATATATGGACATTGGTTGCGCTGCACCGTTATTTTTTACATATCCCTTTTATCTACATCCTCTGGCAATATTGGTTGCGCATCACTAATTTCTTCCAACTCATGTGTAAATAACTCCTCTGACAGATAAAGTGAAGCAGCTGTGGTGCTAGTGTTGGTAGTGGCGGCAGGTGGGCGAGTGGTAACTTGAGAGGTGCCCGAAGCTGACCTGGAGGAGGATGGTGCGTCATGGTTCCGAACAGAAGCTGTAGAAGATTGGGTGTCCTGTGTTAGCCAGTCAACTATGTCCTCAGAACTTTTCGAGTTCAGGGTACGTGGCCTCTGAACACTGGGCATTATTCTAGGGCCAAAGGGAATCGCAGCACCACGACCACGACGGCCCCTGCGGGGTGGCCTGCCTCTACCTGTCATTTTTTTTTAGATTAGTTTAGTTGTACTATGTGTGCAAGCTACTGTGACACCAGATATGAGTGGCACTGTGCACTGGCAGAAGTTGGCAGAGTAGCCGCTGTATGCCTGACACACACGCTGGCAGGCAACTGACTGCTATTCTATTGCAGTCAAAATTATTTTTATTTTTTTATGTAATCTACTGTGCCACCAGATATGAGTGGTGCCACTGGGCAAGTGGGCACAGTATACACTGTGAGCCTGTCACACACATGCTGGCAGGCAACTGCAATTAGATTACAGAGAAAAAAAAAAGGCAGACTGATGTATGTACTAGCCCCAAAAAGGGCTTTTTGGATTGCTGTCAGGACGCTGTCCTTACAGCAGAGATCAGATGAGTCTTTCAGGACTGGAGTGGACACTGAATACACTGGCCTAGCTATAGATTTCCCTATTAAATCAGCAGCAGCTACACTGTCCCTCCTCTCACTAAGACTGCAGCTTCAGAATGAATCTAAAATGGATGCTGTCCAGGAGGTGGAAGGGTCTGGGAGGGAGGGTATGCTGCTGATTGGCTGGAATGTGTCTGTTGACTGTGAGGTACAGGGTCAAAGTTTGCTCAATGATGACGAATAGGGGGCGGACTGAACATCGCATATGTTCGCCCGCCTCGGCGAACGTGAACAAGCTATGTTCGCCGGGAACTATTCGCCGGCGAATAGTTCGGGACATCTCTATTAAGGACCAGAGGTGTTTTCAGAATTTGGCACTGCGCTGCTTTAACTGGAAATTGTGCAGACATGCAATGTTGTACCCAAACGAAATTTGCGTCCTTTTCTTCCCACAAATAGAGCTTTCTTTTAATGGTATTTGATTGCCTCTGCGATTTTTTTTTTTTTTTTTTTGCGATATAAACGGAAAAAGACTGAATTTTGAAAAAAAAATGATATTTTCTACTTTTTGTTATAAGAAAAATCGAATAAACTCAATTTTAGTCATACATTTAGGCCAAAATGTATTCAGCCACATGTCTTTAGTAAAAAAAAAATGTCAATAAGCGTATATTGGTTTGCGCAAAAGTTATAGCGTCTACAAACTAGGGTACATTTTCTGAAAATTACACAGCTTTTAATTTATGACTGCCTATCGCATTTCTCGAGGTGCTAAAATGGCAGGGCAGTACAAACCCCCCCCCCCAAATGACCCCATTTTTGAAAGAAGACACCCCAAGGAAATTGCTGAGAGGCATGTTGAGCCCATTTGAATATTTTTTTTTTTTTTGTCCCAAGTGATTGAATAATGACAAAAAAAAAATTACAAAAAGTTGTCACTAAATGATATATTGCTAACACATGCCATGGTTATATGTGGAATTGCACCCCAAAATACATTTTGCTGCTTCTCCTGAGTATGGGGATACCACATGTGTGGGACTTTTTAGGAGCCTAGCCGCGTACGGGACCCCGAAAACCAAGCACTGCCTTAAAGATTTCTAAGGGCACAAATTTTTGATTTCACTCCTCACTACCTATCAGTTTCGAAGGCCATAAAATGCAAAAATAGCACAAAACCCCCCCAAATGACCCCATTTTGGAAAGTAGACACCTCAAGCTATTTGCTGAGAGGCATGGTGAATATTTTACAGCTCTCGTTTGTTTTTGAAAATGAAGAAAGAAAATATTTAATTTTTTTCAATTTTCAAAACTTTGTGCAAAATACTCACCATACCTCTCAGCAAATAGCTTGGGGTGTCTACTTTCCAAAATGGGATCATTTGGAGGGGTTTTGTGCCATCTGGGCATTCCATGGCCTCCGAAACTGTGATAGGCAGTGAGGAGTGAAATCCAAAATGTACACCCTTAGAAAGCCTGAAGGCGGTGCTTGGTTTTTGGGGTTCCGTACGCGGCTAGGCTCCCAAAAAGTCTCACATGTGGTATCCCCGTACTCAGGAGAAGCAGCAGAATGTATTTTGGGGTGTAATTCCACATATGCCCATGGCATGTTTGAGCAAATATATCATTTAGTGACAACTTTGTGCAAAAAAAAAAAAAAAAAAAAATTGTATTTTTTCCGCAACTTGTGTCAACATATAAAATATTCCATGGACTCGACATGCCTCTCAGTATATAGCTTGGGGTGTCTACTTTCCAAAATAGGGTCATTTGGGGGGGGGTTTGAACTGTCCTGGCATTTTATACACAACATTAGGAAGCTTACATCCACTCTTCTAAGCACTTGAAGACAAAGCCCTTTCTGACACTTTTTGTTTACATGAAAACATTTTTTTTTTTTGCAAGAAAATTATGTTGAACCCCCAAAAATTCTATATTTTTTTAAAGAAAAGGCTCTACAGATTAAAATGGTGGGTGTTGCATTTTTTTTCTCCACACAGTATTTGCGCAGCGATTTTTCAAACGTATTTTTGGGGGAAAAAATACACTTTACTCTTTCGTCCATGGACCGACACAGCTTCTCTATTGACAAAGTGGGTATTATTCGTTAATTATGAGTGACTAGGCAGAAAAACTTGTAAAAAGTGTTGCATCACACCTACAGCACCGCCCAGGGGGCGGACCCTCTGGTATAACCTCTGTCTGCATCTCGCAGATCAGTTTTTTTCTGTCTAGCAAGGAGTAGGACATTTGTTGTTTCCTGCGATCTTCGATCAACTGCCGACTGGGTGACAGGCTGGATTCTCGATCCTTGTAGTCTCCCCAGTTTCGGCCATCGAGCGTGTGCCGACCCTAGCTACGCGCTGGGTTTTCCACTACATGCCCGTCGCTCCACGGGTGGCCGGTGAGCCTACGCTCCAGGGCCTGCATCGGACCGCGCAGCTTCGGCTGACCTTACGGCCGAGTCGCAGCAGCCTGGCTGGTGAGCTTACGATCCAAGGCTTGCATCGGACCGCTCAGCTTCGGCTGACCTTACGTCCGAGTCGCAGCAGCCTGTCCAGTGAGCATCACGCTCCAGGGCATACATATGATCGTCCCTTTTGGGTCCAATCACAGCATGCCTGGCCAACAGTCACCTTCCGTGCGCGGACGATGATCTGTTTGGAATGTCTTCCAGCATAATACATGCAGGATAGGTAAGTAAAACTCCCCTGCCTCGGCTGGGTGATTTAGCTGGACATTCCTGGAGAGATCAAGTAAGTGGTTGTGGCCCCTTTCTTCCCTCTCTCCCTGCCTTTCCCTCCTCCCTGGGCTTCTAGCTAAAGGTTGCTGGGTGCTGGGGGTCACCTAAGGGGTTCCACTGGAGTGGGGCTGGCTGTAACTAACATTTAAAAGAAATGTAATTTCTGCTTACCTGTATGTGTTTCCTCCTCCATGCTATCGGCGGCCATTTTGGGGTGCTCCATGCCGAGTCCGGCCTCTTGTGACTGCCCAGTGGCCATCTTCCTGTGGTTTGGCCACACCCACTGGCCCCTATCAGCTGATCGGCGGCCATTTTTGTCCACCCTGTATGTATATATTGCCGTTCGGCGCCCATCTTTTTGTGGGCTACAGCTGCTTGACCTCCATCTTCGGCTCGGCGGCCATTTACTTAGAGCCCACATTATCTTCCATACAGACGTTTTTTGGCAACCATTTTGCGAGAGCCTCCGGCCTCTAGGGTGCATTACACTGGCGCGAAAATTCACACAGGAAGTGCTGATAAAAGAAGCAGACTGACACAGCAGCAGGGGACAGCATCACAGGCGCAGCACACGGCAGCATAGCAGTACCGGTCCAGGGTGGTGAGTCCTCTGGATAACCCAGCATCTCTGCAGCGCAGGAGGGTGGCCTATTGATATCTTGCCTGGAGCCCTGTGGGTGTCAGCGTGTGGTCAGCATGGCATCTGAGCCAGATGTCTTCTCCCCTGAAACACCAGATTTAGCAATTGGTGCCCCTGAGGTGTCTATGAACGCTATGACGGCAATCCTAGAGGCGTTTGCTGCCAGGGTGGAAGCAGCACACGGGAATACAGGGGGTAGTAAACGCCCCGTCCCCTGCAAGCTTCTGGGGATAATTCTGATACAGAACCAGGTCCAGCTACGGCTCAGGGCCCAGATTCTGACGCATCAGAGACTGCAGACCGTGACCGGACAGTGTGGATGTCTCCAAGTCCAGGTCAGTACGCGAGACGGCATTGGTATCTGACCTTATTACTGCAGTGCGGGATACGCTAAAGTTGGAAAATACTGCAGAAGCAGCAGAGACTCCGGTCCACTTGGGTTTCATAGACCTGCCCGCACTGCTAAGGTGTTCCCTTGTGTGTCTTTTGATAAACTCTTATACAAGGAATGGGAGAACCCACTGAGGGTCTTTACTGCCCCAAAGAGGTTTGCGGTACGGTACCCCTTTGAGGAGAGTTTTCTGAAGAAATGGACCTCTCCCCCTATAGTGGACCCTCCGGTGTCCAGACTTAATAGAGCCACCACAATTCCTGTAGAAGGGGCTCCTGTTTTCAAGGACCCTGTGGATAAGAAGGCTGAAGCACTTGCTTGCTACCTATACTCAGTGGTAGGCTCGGCAGTACACCCGGCATTTGGCGGGGGCCCTAGTGTCACACACACTTACTGAATGGGCAAGATTGCTACTCCAGGGGTTAAGGAGCGAGATGCTCCTCCTAATGAGATAACATTGGCCGACCAGTTGGTCCAGGGCCTTAGGTTTGTCTGCGAGTCAGACATGGATACTATTCCCCTGCTGTCTAAAGCTTCGGTTTATGCAGTAGCAATACGCCGTCTGATCTGGCTAAAGGGCTGGTCTGCGGACCAGACTTCCAAGAAAGCCCTGTTGGATCTGCCTTTTAAGGGCGACAGACTTTTTGGGGCTTCTCTGGATGACATCATCAAGGATGCCACAGGAGGTAAAAGCACTTTGCTTCCCCAAATTAGCAAGGGTAAGGGGCCACGCCAAGGGCCCTCCTTTACTGCACGCAAGCGTTTTTTTCGTCCCCCTAGGGCGACAGGGAAAAGACCCCAGGCCGATAAAGCGCCTGCCCAAGGACAAAGGCGTCCTTGGTCCCGCATACCCAACTAGCCTGCGGACAGATCTGCGTCCGCATGAAGGTCCGCCCCCACCCAGCTCTCCGGTGGGGGGACTTCTTCGCAAATTCGCGATTTAGTGGACAGCTCTGGTCTCCGACAGGTGGGTTTGCGAAGTAATCTCCTCAGGCTACAAGATAGAGTTTCTCTCTTGTCCACCGGACAGATTCAACACCTCCAATCTCCAGCTACTACCGACCCGTCGGGAGGCCCTGTATGGGGCGGTCCAGGGTCTACTGGAACGCGAGGTAGTTATTCCAGTTCCAGAACAGGAACGAGGTCGGGGTTTTTACTCAAAACTGTTCATTGTGCCGAAGAAGGATGGGGTTCATCCAATCTTGGATCTCCGAGCTCTCAATTGCTTTGTGAAGGTACAAAGATTTTGGATGGAGTCGGTTTGATCTGTAGTTACGGCTCTCCATCTGGGGGACTTTCTGGCCTCCTTGGACATCAAGGACGCATACCTGCATGTCCCCATATACTCCAGACACCAGAAGTCTCTGTGATTTGCTGTCGGGAAGAACCACTACCAGTTTGTGGCCCTCCCGTTTGGCCTTGCCTCAGCACCCAGGACGTTCACCAAGGTGCTCGCTCCGATTCTGGCACTTCTAAGACAGCGGGGTATCGCTATCATGGGCTACTTGGACGACCTTCTACTGAAGGCGCCTTCAAGCTCAGAATTTAGAGGTAAGCGTGTCCATTACCTGTCAGACTCTTCGAGACTGTGGTTGGATACTAAACACGCAAAGGTCAGTATGGTGCCCACTCAACGCCTAGTGTACCTGGGGTTGATTCTGGATTCCTCAGAGGCAAAGGTATTCCTCCCTGTGGAGAAGTTGCAGACCCTTCGGGGCTGCAGTACGGCAGCTGACTTCCAGGAATTGGTCGGCACTCAGTTTTGGCATGCGAGTGTTGGGCCTCATGGTAGCCTCCTTCGAGGCGGTCCCATATGCTCAATACCACACTCGAGTGTTACAGAAGGAACTTCTGTCCAGATGGAACAGATTCCCTTCATCTCTGGATTTTCAAATCCGAGTGAGCCACCTAGTCAGGAGATCCCTGGTATGGTGGCTGACAGCACCGGCTCTAATGGCCGGGAAGTCATTTCTTCCGGTTTACTGGATAGTGATCACGACGGACGCCAGCCTTACAGGTTGGGGGGGAGTCTGGGGTGTTGGGTCCAGCGACCTTGCGCCGACTGCAGAGGAAGCCCTCCTGCCGATCACTGTCCTGGAAATCCGGGCGATCAGGCTGTGCCTCTTCAAATGGTCTCAGAGGCTGCAAGGGCGTCCAGTCAGGATCCAGTCAGACAACGCCACAGCAGTGGCATATGTCAATCATCAAGGAGGAACAAGAAGCTCAGCTGCAGCGTCGGAGGTCGCTTGCATCCTGAAGTGGGCAGAGAGGAGCGTACCGTCACTGTCGGCCGGGTACATTCCGGGTGTGGAAAACTGGCAGGCGGACTACCTGAGCTGCCAGATGCTGGACCAGGGAGAATGGTCCTTACACCCGGAGGTGCTTCAACTCCTCTGCCAAAGATGAGGCACACCAGATGTAGATCTTCTGGCTTCCCGACTCAATCAGAATGGGCAGAGGCAACGGACGCGTTGGTGGCATCGTGGGATCAGTATCGGCTAATCTATGCCTTCCCTCCCTTAAGGCTTCTTCCTCTTCTGCTCCGCAGAGTGGAGGCAGAGGGAATTCCAATGATTCTAATCGCTCCAGATTGGCCTCAGCATCCTTGGTACGCCGATCTAGTACGTCTGGTAGCAGACGTCCCCTGGCGCCTACCACTACGGAAGGACCTGCTATCGCAAGGTCCCATACTCCATCCTGCTTTACAGTCATTGGCTTTAACGGCATGGCTGTTGAGAACCAGGTACTAAGAGACCGGGGCCTGTCAGATTCAGTAATCTCTACTATGAGAAGTGCTCGAAAACTGTCCTCTAGGAAGGTTTATCACCGCACTTGGAAGGCCTACATCTCCATGTGTGAGGAAATGAGATGGCATCCGCGTACCTATTTGGTTTCCAGAATCCTGCTGTTTTTACAGCATGGGGTGGACCAAAGGGCTTGCCCTAAGTACGATTTAAGGGACAGATATCTGCCCTGGCTGTCTGTCTTTTTTCAGCGACCCCTGGCGGCTCACTCTCTCGTGAGTACGTTTGTGCAGGGGGTTCGACATGTGGCCCCTCCGGTCCGTCCCCCGTTACCTCCGTGGGACTTGAACCTGGTCCTCTCGGTGCTTCAGAAGGCACCGTTTGAGAATATTAGAGATATTCCCCTGTTGACACTTTCTCAGAAAGTGGTCTTTTTGGTGGCTGTTACGTCAGTTAGACGAGTCTCTGAGCTGGCAGCCTTGTCCTGCAAGGCTCCCTATTTGGTTTTCCACAAGGATAAGGTGGTGCTGCGGCCGCAGCCTTCCTTTCTTTCGAAGGTCGTTTCGGCTTTTCATCTCAACAAAGACATTGTACTTCCATCCTTGTGTCCTCATCCGTTGAATCCTAAGGAGTCGGCGTTGCATTCCTTGGACGTTGTCCGAGCTTTGAGAGTATACTTATCTGCTACTTCCCTGTTCCGGAAGTCAGACTCACTGTTTGTTTCGGTGGTCGGTCCCAAGAAGGGCCAAGCAGTCTCGTCGGCCACCATCTCTAGGTGGATCCGACAGATAGTAATCCAGGCTTACGCCTTAAAGGGTCAAGCGCCCCCCTTTCCTGTCACGGCGCATTCGACCAGGGCAATGGGTGCCTCTTGGGCTTTCCGACATCAAGCGTCTGTTTCCCAATTATGTAAAGCGGCGACTTGGTCGTCCGCTCACACTTTCACAAAATTCTACAAAGTTGATGTAGGTGCATCTTCGGATGCCTCTTTCGGCCGCAAGGTTTTGCAAGCGGCTGTTTAGAGTTGCAGCTCCTCCGTTGGAGGAGTGCTGTTTTGTGTTTTGGGGTGAAGTTTGTTTTTATGCTGTTACCACCCCTCGTTTTTTCTCTTACACTGCTTTGGGACGTCCCACTTTGTCAATAGAGAAGCTGTGTCGGTCCATGGACGAAAGAGTAAATAGGATTTTTTACTCACTGTAAAATCCTTTTTCTCTGAGTCCATGGACCGACACAGCACCCACCCCTCCTTTTTAATTTGTACTGCTTTTTGACGAACTGATCTGCGAGATGCAGACAGAGGTTATACCAGAGGGTTCGCCCCCTAGGCGGTACTGTAGAAGGTGTGATGCAACACTTTTTACAAGTTTTTCTGCCTAGTCACTCCTAATTAACGGATAATACCCACTTTGTCAATAGAGAAGCTGTGTCGGTCCATGGACTCAGAGAAAAGGTTTTTACGGTGAGTAAAAAATACTATTTTTTTTATTTTTATTTTAATGCACTAAAACACACAATATTGCCCAAATGTTTGATGAAATAAAAAAGATGATCTTAGGCCGAGTACATAGATACCAAACACGACATGCTTTAAAATTTCGCACAAACGCGCAGTGGCGACAAACTACATACATTTTTAAAAGCCTTTAGAGGTTACCACGTTAGATTTACAGAGGAGGTCTACTGCTAAAATGACTGCCCTCGATCTGACCTTCGCGGTGATACCTCACATGCATGATGCAATTGCTGTTTACATATGACGCCAGACCGACGCTTGCGTTCTCCATTGCGCAAGAGCAGGGCGGGACAGGGGTGCTTTTTTTTTTTTTTTTTTTTTTTTTAACTGTTCCTTCCATATTTTTTTTATATAATTTTTATTGTTATCTCAGGGAATGTAAATATCCCCTATGATAGCAATAGGTAATGACAGGTACTCTTTTTTTGAAAAAACGGGGGTCTATTGGACCCTAGATCTTTCCTCTGCCCTCCAAAGCATCTGACCACACCAAGATCGGTGTGATAAAATGCTTTCCCAATTCCCCAATGGCGCTTTTTATATCCGGGGGGGGGGGGACGTTCCCTCCCACTGCTTGTAAAAGCAGTCCAGAGGCTAATTAGCCGCTAGGATTGCTTTTACATGAAAGTCGGCCGCTGGCTGAAAAGAATGATACCAAGATGATACCTAAACCCGCAAGCATCAATCTGGTATAACCATTCAAAATTGCTGGTCCTTGTTGGACATGTATTGTAATCTTTTTTTTCATGCAGCCTGTTGGCTGAACGAAAAAAAGAGATTGATCGGTGGGTATGCCCGCCATTAGAATACCTTCCTTCATCCACCCACTTCTAATGATGGGCATACATGCACCATTTATATATGCCGAAGCATGGGGGCATCCTCCCGCAAAAGATATGCTGCACACACATGGTCGGACTTTTCCACGGGCATGCCTCCGTCGGAATTTTGACCGTATGTACGTGGCATTAGGAGCAAAATCGCTCCTCTGCCCCTGCTGCCCCCATGCTTCGGCATATATGCTCTTTTTTTTTTTTGGTAGTGAAATCACCTCCTACAGCACTGGAGTCGCAGGGATCAGGCCTGTCTCTGCGAACGCTGCAGTTATGAGTGTTGTGTTCTGTAAGTCACAGTGATAGATCGATACTGCACTTGGGTGGCCTGGGCTGGACGGAGGGGCAAAACGCAGGTGCTAGCAGGTATCTGGGCTGATCCCGCTAACACTGCGTTTTTGGGAACCCTAAACTGCTGGGGACGCTAGTATAGATCTGATCAGATCAGATATTGATCTGTTCAGATACTATACCATTAAGGGAGGTGTATGCTTCACGCGTGGGTGTTAGCGTTACTGGCACTAACCTGACTTTGCCTGGGGCGACGCAGACCCTCTCTGACGCTAAAACCTAATTGATATCACCCACCAGGCGATCAGGGGGTTAAACCTTTATTGGGTTATATACGGCGGGTGCCCTGACACTATAAAAAGCAAACTAACTAACCAGCGTCACCCGTAACACTTATATGGTGATCACTGGTGAAAGGATTAACTAGGGGCAATCAGGGGGTTAAACCTTTATTAGGCAATATATGGGGGTACCTGACGCTATATAAAAACCTGACGGGGAACCTAAATGACAAAATAACTAACTGGCTAACCAGTGTCACCAGTAACACTTATACGGTGATGACTGGGGAAAGGGTTAACTAGGGGCAATTAGGGGGTTAAAACCTTTATTAGATAATATATGGGGGTACCTGACGCTATAAAAACCTGCGGCGAACCTAAAAAAAATAACTGGCTACCTGTCGGTGATGAATACAACGATCAGAAAAACGATTGCTTAGTCACAGTGGTGCTAGGGGGTGAAAGGGTTACCTTGGGGGCGATCAGGGGGTTAAACCTTTATTGGGGGGGTTAGGGGGCTACACTGGACCTAAAACACTCTGCCCTGACACTTTTACAGTCACAAATGTCACTGATTGCAGTGATCAGTAAATAAATGGTCACTGCAATCAGCACCGCAGGAGAGATGACATCACTTCCTCCTGCCTGTGTAAACATTACACAGGCAGAGTAAGCTTTTCATTCGCCGGGAGTGATCGCGAGGGGGTGGCCGGAAACAAATGGCCCTCCCCTCATCGCGGATCGCTCCCGAAACGAGGCCGACCGTTCACTGTATAGAAGGGGGTCCGATGGGACCCCCCAACTATATGAAGGCAGTCACGTACAGGTACGTGATTGTGCCTGTCCGTGCCATTCTGCCGACGTATATATACAGTGAGCGGTCGTTAAGTGGTTAAGCATATACAAAGTAGGAAAAATTCAGTATGTATTATCAAAATTATTCAAAATCTTGCTGATTGGCTACATCTTCATGAATAGCGGTCCATTGACTTAATTTCTTAGCCTGTATTTCAATGTATAGTTGCTTTTCAACACTTTGTATATGCCCTGTAAAGTAAGGGTTTCTTAGAAAATGTTAGGGTAAAATAATACAGAAGTGTCCTTCACACTGCAATATCTGTGTGTACTATTGGTTCTTAGGGTTATATATGGTTGCTCTTTATGAACTTTGCGACAAAGTAGACCTATAGGCCAAATTTTATTTTATTTTGGCTAAAGTAAGAGCCGGTTCACACCAGGGCGACTCGTGGGGCGACTCGTCAGGCGACTCAGTCGCCTGACAAGTCGCGTCCCGCGCTTTTCAATGGAACCGTTCTAAGTAAGAGCGACTCAGGTCGCTCCGACTTAGAAAAAGGTTCCTGTACTACTTTTGGGGGTGACCCAAGGCGACCTGCATTGACTTCTATACAGAAGTCTTATGCAAATCGCCTCGGCGGGCGTTTTAAGTCGTCTTGAGATCGCGCTGCCGAGGTCGCCCCCACAAGTCGTGCCGCGTCGCGCCGCCCTGGTGTGAACCGGCTCTAAGGGAGGGTTATAACCCCGGTCAGATCTCATTTCGCCATTTATGTCCCATTACGGAGATTTTTCTTCACTTTGTGTCGAATTCCTTGGGACCCCCAGGTCACCAGAACTACTGGCCCAATTGGAAGATTTTCCCTCTATGATAATGGTAAAAAAGGACAAATAGAGAGGGTGAATCTCCCTAGTGGGGGGGGGGGGGGGGTACAGACAACAAAAAAAACTGACGAGTGTTCTAATCTCTCTCCACTCTTTCTAAAACAAAAAGAGAACGTTTTTGCCTTTAATTATACTTTAAAGTGGTTGTAAACCCACTTTGACAACTTGCACCTGCAGGTAAGCCTAGATTAAGGCTTACCTGTAGGTGCAAGAAATATCTCCTTAACCTACACGGTTAAGGAGATATTTGCAGAAAACACTGCACCGATGTCTACGGCGCATGCGCGCTGTAGACAACGGCGCAGGCTCACTGAGCGTCCCGGCATAATGAATGAGACATGCCGGGATCGTGCCGGTCCCGCGCGCACGCGCGGGAGTGATGTCATCGCCGTTCCGGCCAATAACAGCGCTATAGCAGGAAGAAGCTCCGAGGGGACATGACGGCGGATAGGAACAAGGAGGACTTCGGGGGCTTCGATTTCAGGTAAGTGCCACATAATGAGCTAGTATGCTATGCATACTAACTTATTATGCCTTTCTCTTGCAGGGTCTTATTTTATCCAGTTTTTTCAGGGGGGTAGTTTACTTCCTCTTTAAGACTTCAGAGCAGAATACTTTGTAAGCTGGGCAGGTAAGATCAAGCGGTGTGACAATTTTCTGTGATCTTCCACCCTTGATTTACATATTGGTTCTGTCTTTAAAGTGGAACTTTGGTCAGAAAATTAATGATAGATTATTTCATGCTTGCCCTTTTTGTTGGTAAAGCTATGGAAAGTGCCCATAATTTAAAATCCAGTAATGCACGGTCTGATCCTGCTCTGAACAACCTCGCTGGTTCTCTATTCTGGGCACTGTGCCGAGAATCAGAGCCACTAGAGGACAATCAGCTGAAGCCTAAAGATTTACTGCTGCTCAGGGACTCTGGGTATTAGCAAAATGGCAGCCTTCGGCAAGAAGAAACTGGAGCAATGCTGGAGACAATTTACAGCACACACTAGCAAGGAACATAAATTGCATATTAATAATTATTCTACCAAAATTAAAGAACATTATCTTTTTATCAAGTTGTTGTGGGTAAATTTTTGTATCAACATGTTGAGTGAAGGGAGGAGACCATAGGATGAATGTCTCTGTGTTTCATTAATTTTTATTGTATGTCATTAAACTGCATTTCTAAATTTCAGGCAGCCGCCTAATCTCATTCTGTATTCATTTTATTTATTTTCACTTAGAACTTGTATAAGCTCCTCAGTATAATTTTAAAGTAGATCTAAAGGCAACCCTTTTTTTTTTCAATAGCATAAGGGAGGACTTAAACCCTTATAAGTTGGGTGTGTGTATTTGTTTTGCCATCTGTGTTCCATTGGGGAGATTTCTCTTCATTCCTGTCCCATAACCAAAAAAAACGAATCAAGAGGAAATCCCTCCAAAGTGAGGGAATACATGGTTGTCACAAGTAATCCCCCTTTGGAGGATTTCCCCTCTATTACTGTTCTGATTTTCCTCCACTTTTGATAACAGTAAGGCCTCATGCCCACTGGCGTTTTTACAGCTGCGTTTTTTGCAGCTTAAAAACGCCTGTCCATGTTATTGTAAATATTTTTTATTTTTTATTTTTTTTTTGAAAAAAAAAAAAAAAACCTTGGAGCTAAAAACGCGACCGCGCGTTAGTGCGCGCTTTTTGCGCGTTAGTGTGCGTTTTTGCGCGTTTTTTGACTCTCGCGTTTTTTTCTGCCTAATTCTGACGCTGAGGAACGCACTGGTCTTGGGTTTTTTTTACAGCTTAAAAACGTCTATGCTATTTGCAGCTCAAAAACGTCTAGGTGGGCATGAAGCTATAGACTAACATGGACAGGCGTTTTTAAGCTGTAAAAAACGCTCAAAAACGCGGCTGTAAAAACGTCCGTGGGCATGAGGCCTAAACATGACAAATGGAGAGGGTGAATCTCCCTGACCGGTCACAGACTGTAAAACCTGACAGGTGTTCTAATCCACCTCCACTCTATCCAAAACTAAAGAAAAAGTTATGCCTTTAGTTATAGTTAATTTTTTATCATTTGATTATCGGCCTCCCATATAGACAGATTGCTGGCCAGTACTTTGTGCCAATCTGTGTTCTATTATCTATAGGTCTCATCCTTGCACATAGGGGAATGCAGGCGTGACCACCTCGTTGGTTTACTGTTTTTTATTGCCCAAATAAAGACTGGGGTGGGTACTGAAAAAAGCCTAATGAATTGCTAAAATAGTCTCTTTAACAAATATATTTACTTAATAAACTCTGAAGTTAAAACCTTTTTAAATACCTATTTAGAGATCTGTTTGTGCTCATGTGTCTGCTATTCTATTCCTAAGCTGCTGGGCAGGGGCTGTTAACATTAGTAGAAGTGCTAATATTTCCCTTATCTCCCACTCTCTGACCCAACTTCCATCAGCCCTTGACTTCTGTATTCGAGTGAGATGGGTGTTTGTTGTCTCTGGCCTAGCTTTGCCTAAAGTGAATTATAGAAGGTGGGTGCTGATGTCGGCCACTTTGGAGGAGGGGCAGGATGAGATGCGACACGCCCTTGTAGGAGTTTCTAGAGTATTCATCCTGGGTGACCGCTGCACTACACTGCAAGAAAAAAAAAATGTTTTTAAACTGTATGTATTTGGATTACAAATATAATATTAAATGCAGGGTGTATAACACTGGTGTTTGAGTACTCAAACATTTTTCTAAAGAGGAAGCATATCAAATCAATAATGTCTACCTACCTCTTTTGTATGCAGGATGCGGGAATTCGTGATAGAAGGGAGCAGTATCCTCTTAGTGAAGAGTAATGGGACATTCAGCGCTGTGGGCAACAAGTGTTCCCACTATGGAGCTCCTTTAAGTAAGGGTAAGTCCTGTAGAGAATATGCCCGGCAGACTTTTACCACTGCATTTCTCATCCAGAGCAGCCAACTAACATTTTATTTTTTATTGATTGCTGTAACCTGAGAGAAGATTGAATAAAATCACTTACTGTGGGATGTTGTATATTTTCACTTTAGACTTATTACAGAAACCTTTTTGTTTCTTTGATCATTTTCCTTGTTAAATGGTACAAGAGTTTGTTATATAATTATTCTTGGTGTATAACCACTTAACGACCGCTCACTGTATATATACGTCGGCAGAATGGCACCGACAGGCACAATCACGTAGAGTGTACGTGATTGCCTTTGTACAGTTGGGGGGTCCAATCGGACCCCCCTTCTGTACAGTGAGCGGTGGCTAAGTGTCCGGGAGCGTTCCGGGATGAGGGGGCAGCCATTCGTTTCTGGCCACCCCCTCGCGATCGCTCCCGGCGAATGGAAATGCCCCCTCTGTCTGTGTCAGACAGAGGGAGCAGGAGGAAGTGATGTCATCTCTGGTGCGGCGCTCACATATACCGAACGCCGTACAAGAGAAGACATCAGGTCAGTGCACACAACACTACACTGACACCAGGACACATAGGGAAATAAATCGCCCCCCCAGACACCCCAGATCACCCCCCAGATCACCCCCCCCCAGCCCCCAGTCACAGTGTCACTGATTGCAGTGACCATTTATTTAGTGATCACTGCAATCAGTGACATTTGTGACTGTAAAAGTGTCACCAAAGTTTAGTCTTAGGTCCAGTGTAGCCCCCTAACCCCCCCTAATAAAGGTTTAATCCCCTGATAACCCCCCAGATAACCCTTTCACCCCCTATCACCACTGTCGCTAAGCGATCATTTTTATGATCGCTGTCTTAGCGTCAGTGATGCCGATCGGCAGCCAGTAATTTTTTTTAGGTTCGCCGCATGTTTTTATCGCGTCAGGTACCCCAATATATTATCTAATAAAGGTTTAACCCCCTTGATCGCCCCCCAGGTAACCCTTTCACCCCCTATCACCACTGTCACTAAGCGATCGTTTTTCTAAACGCTGTCTTAGTGTCTGTGATGCAGATCGGTAGCCGGTAATTTTTTTTAGGTTCGCCGCAGGTTTTTATAGCGTCAGGTACCCCAATATATTATCTAATAAAGGTTTAACCCCCTTGATCGCCCCCCAGGTAACCCTTTCACCCCCATCACCACTGTCACTAAGCGATCGTTTTTCTAAACGCTGTCTTAGTGTCGGTGATGCAGATCGGTAGCTGGTAATTTTTTTTAGGTTCGCCGCAGGTTTTTATAGCGTCAGGTACCCCCATATATTATCTAATAAAGGTTTTAACCCCCTGATTGCCCCTAGTTAACCCTTTCACCAGTGATCACCATATAAGTGTTACGGGTGACGCTGGTTAGTTAGTTTGCTTTTTATAGTGTCAGGGCACCCGCCGTGTATATAACCCAATAAAGGTTTAACCCCCTGATCGCCCGGCGGGTGATATCAATTAGGTTTTAGCGTCAGAGAGGGTCTGCGTCACACCCCAGGCAGCGTCAGGTTAGTGCCAGTAACGCTAACACCCACGCGTGAAGCATACACCCCCCTTAGTGGTATAGTATCTGAACAGATCAATATCTGATCAGATCTATACTAGCGTCCCCAGCAGTTTAGGGTTCCCAAAAACGCAGTGTTAGCGGGATCAGCCCAGATACCTGCTGGCACCTGCGTTTTGCCCCTCCGTCCAGCCCAGGCCACCCAAGTGCAGTATCGATCGATCACTGTCACTTACAAAACAAAAACACACATAACTGCAGCGTTCGCAGAGACAGGCCTGATCCCTGCGACTCCAGTGCTGTAGGAGGTGATTTCACCACCACAGTTAAAAAAAAAAAGCAAATATGCCGAAGCATTGGGGCAGCAGGGGCGGAGGAGCGATTTTGCTCCTAATGCCGCGTACATACGGTCGAAATTCTGACGGAGGCTTGCCCGTGGAAAAGTCCAACCATGTGTGTGCGGCATAACTTTTTTGCGGGAGGATGCCCCCATGCTTCGGCATATATAAATGGTGCGTGTATGCCCATCATTGGAAGTGGGTGGATGAAGGGCGGTATTCTAATGGTGGGCATACCCACCGATCAATCTCTTTTTTCGTTCAGCCAACTGGCTGCATGAAAAAAAAAGATTACAATACATGTCCAACAAGGACCAGCAACGTACTGGTATGTTGCTGCACTTTGAATGTTTATACCAGAATGATGCCTGCGGGTTTAGGTATCATCTTGGTATCATTCTTTTCAGCCTGCGGCCGGCTTTCATGTAAAAGCAATCCTAGCGGCTAATTAGCCTCTGGACTGCTTTTACAAGCAGTGGGAGGGAATGCCCCCCCCCCCCGGATATAAAAAGCACCATTGGGAAATTGGGAAAGCATTTTATCACACCGATCTTGGTGTGGTCAGATGCTTTGAGGGCAGAGGAAAAATCTAGGGTCTAGAAGACCCCAGTTTTTTCAAAAAAAGAGTACCTGTCACTACCTATTGCTATCATAGGGGATATTTACATTCCCTGAGATAATAATAAAAATGATAAAAAAAAAAAATACTTGGAAGGAACAATTTAAAAATAAAAGAAAAAAGCAAAATTAATAATAAAAAAAAAGAAAAAAAAAAAGCACCCCTGTCCTGCCCTGCTCTTGCCCAATGGCGAACGCAAGCGTCGGTCTGGCGTCATATGTAAACAGCAATTGCACCATGCATGTGAGGTATCACCGCGAAGGTCAGATCGAGGGCAATCATTTTAGCAGTAGACCTCCTCTGTAAATCTACTGGGGTAACCTGTAAAGGCTTTTAAAGGCTTTTAAAAATGTATGTAGTTTGTCGCCAATGCGCGTTTGTGTGAAATTTTAAAGCATGTCGTGTTTGGTATCTATGTACTCGGCCTAAGATCATCTTTTTTATTTCATCAAACATTTGGGCAATATAGTGTGTTTTAGTGCATTAAAATTAAAAAAAGTGTATTTTTTAACCCAAAAAATGCGTTTGAAAAATCGCTGCGTAAATACTGTGTAGAAAAAAAAAATGCAACACCCACCATTTTAATCTGTAGGGCCTTTGCTTTAAAAATATATATAATGTTTGGGGGTTCAACATAATTTTCTTGCAAAAAAAAAAATGTTTTCATGTAAACAAAAAGTGTCAAAAAGGGCTTTGTCTTCAAGTGGTTAGAAGAGTGGATGTAAGCTTCCTAATGTTGTGTATAAAATGCCAGAACAGTTCAAAACCCCCCCAAATGACCCCATTTTGGAAAGTAGACACCCCAAGCTATATACTGAGAGGCATGTCGAGTCCATGGAATATTTTATATGTTGACACAAGTTGCGGAAAAACGACAATTTTTTTTTTTTTTTGCACAAAGTTGTCACTAAATGATATATTGCTCAAACATGTCATGGGCATATGTGTAATTACACCCCAAAATACATTCTGTTGCTTCTCCTGAGTACGGGGATACCACATGTGTGAGACTTTTTGGGAGCCTAGCCACGTACGGGACCCCAAAAACCAAGCACCGCCTTCAGGCTTTCTAAGGGTGTAAATTTTTGATTTCACTTCTCACTGCCTATCACAGTTTCGGAGGCCATGGAATGCCCAGATAGCACAAAACCCCCCCAAATGACCCCATTTTGGAAAGTAGACACCCCAAGCTATTTGCTGAGAGGTATTGTGAGTATTTTGCAGATCTCGCTTTTTGTCACAAAGTTTTGAAAATTGAAAAAAAAAATATATATATATATATATATTTTTTCTTTCTTCATTTTCAAAAACAAATTAGAGCTGTAAAATACTCGCCATGCCTCTCAGCAAATAGCTTGGGGTGTCTATATTCCAAAATGGGGTCATTTGGGGGGGTTTTGTGCGATTTTGGCATTTTATGGCCTTCGAAACTATGATAGGTAGTGAGGAGTGAAATCAAAAATTTGTGCCTAGAAATCCTGAAGGCGGTGCTTGGTTTTCGGGGTCCCGTACGCGGCTAGGCTCCTAAAAAGTCCCACACATGTGGTATCCCCGTACTCAGGAGAAGCAGAAAATTTTATTTTGGGGTGTAATTCCACATATAACCATGGCATGTGTGAGCAATATATCATTTAGTGACAACTTTTTGTAATTTTTTTTTTGTCATTATTCAATCACTTGGGACAAAAAAAAAAATATTCAATGGGCTCAACAGGCCTCTCAGCAATTTCCTTGGGGTGTCTACTTTCTAAAATGGGGTCATTTGGGGGGGTTTTGTGCTATTTTGGCATTTTATGGCCTTCGAAACTGTGATAGGTAGTGAGGAGTGAAATCAAAAATTTGCGCCCTTAGAAATCCTGAAGGCGGTGCTTGGTTTCCGGGGTCCCGTACGCGGCTAGGCTCCCAAAAAGTCCCACACATGTGGTATCCCCGTACTCAGGAGAAGCAGCAAAATGTATTTTGGGGTGAAATTCCACATATAACCATGGCATGTGTGAGCAATATATCATTTAGTGACAACTTTTTGTAATTTTTTTTTTGTCATTATTCAATCACTTGGGACAAAAAAAAAAATATTCAATGGGCTCAACAGGCCTCTCAGCAATTTCCTTGGGGTGTCTACTTTCTAAAATGGGGTCATTTGGGGGGGTTTTGTGCTATTTTGGCATTTTATGGCCTTCGAAACTGTGATAGGTAGTGAGGAGTGAAATCAAAAATTTGCGCCCTTAGAAATCCTGAAGGCGGTGCTTGGTTTCCGGGGTCCCGTACGCGGCTAGGCTCCCAAAAAGTCCCACACATGTGGTATCCCCGTACTCAGGAGAAGCAGCAAAATGTATTTTGGGGTGAAATTCCACATATAACCATGGCATGTGTGAGCAATATATCATTTAGTGACAACTTTTTGTAATTTTTTTTTTTTTTTTTAGTCATTATTCAATCACTTGGGACACAAAAAAAAAAATTCAATGGGCTCAACATGCCTCTCAGCAATTTCCTTGGGGTGTCTACTTTCCAAAATGGTGTCATTTGGGGGGGTTTTGTACTGCCCTGTCATTTTAGCACCTCAAGAAATGAGATAGGCAGTCATAAATTTAAAGCTGTGTAAATTTCAGAAAATGTACCCTAGTTTGTAAACTCTATAACTTTTGCGCAAACCAATAAATATACGCTTATTGACATTTTTTTTACTAAAAACATGTGGCTGAATACATTTTGGCCTAAATGTATGACTACAATTGAGTTTATTCGATTTTTCTTATAACAAAAAGTAGAAAATATCATTTTTTTTTTCAAAATTTTCGGTCTTTTTCCGTTTATATCGCAAAAAATAAAAATCGCAGAGGCAATCAAATACCATTAAAAGAAAGCTCTATTTGTGGGAAGAAAAGGACGCAAATTTCGTTTGGGTACAACATTGCATATCCGCACAATTTACAGTTAAAGCAGCGCAGTGCAAAATTCTGAATTCACCTCTGGTCCTTTAGCTACCAAATGGTCCGGGGCTTAAGTGGATAATGTACTCCTCTCTAAAATGCCTGTGCGTACTGTACATTCCAGTGTGAGCTTATCCATTGTTCAATGAAAACTCTGCAATGGTGGTAATCAAAAATAGCTCCATTTACATTCATGCCCACTGACAGCATTGTAGTGAATTATTTGGCAAGAAAAATGTCTTCAGGTCAGGATTTACCATTGGGTACTGTATGCAGGTGCCTATAAACAATTGATTATATAAACCATTTTTTTTTACATCACCAGTAGGAATAGGCATTTTTACACATTGGGGTTGATTTTATAAAGGCATATAGGGTGGTAATTTTGCAAGGGAAGTTGCAATTTGCAATGTCCCCCAGAGCTTAGAGAATATGGTGAAACTTGATTTTGAAAAGAATACCTTACCATGTGGAGGGAAAATAAATAAATAAAAAAGAGCAGAGCGTCACTTCATTCACTCTGGGGTACATTCAGAGGCGGCTCTAGGCTTTGTGAGGCCTTAGGCAAAATTTAGACTCGAGGCCCCACTCGCGCCCATAATAGATAAAAAAATAAAAAAATTCAAGCAAGTAAAAATGGCTGCAGAAAGATGTGTGGATATAGCATACAGGCGATCAGCACTACTTCCAGGTCACCCTCCTCACCCATCAGACATATGCAGCCAATACAACATCTGGGACCCAGCAAGGTGACAACCCCTCTAGGATTTTCCCCTGTGCCTTGGGAGAATGGGAAGGGGGTGTCACTGAATCATTCCACATCTACAGAGAAAGGAGAGTGGGGGGATCCCTGCGCAGAGGGAGGGAGAGAGGGAGCTCTCTAGCACCATCCCTGTCTGCAGCCCCTCCTGTGTACCATGTCCCAGTCTGCAGTGCCTGTCTGTGGGAAGCTGTGTGTGATGCTTGGAACCGTACCTTCAATGCCAGCAGGATGTTCATAATGGCCAGCAGCAGGCAGGGTCCATTCTCATTCTGGGTGGCGACAGTGTCCTGCTCCTTCCAGGGGATCTGTTTGCTTTGTGACGGAGTGGTCCCTGGTCACCTTTACCTTCCACCTGTCCTCCATTTTCCAGCCCCAGTCAGCCTGTCCTCCATTCCTGGGAGTTCTTTAGAGCTCTTCTCCCTCCCAGGACTATCGATCCTTGCAAGCCTCGCTGCTCAATTTGCCCGCCAGGCCCGCACTGGGAACAAAAATAGACTGAGAAGCCCATGATAGCGGCCCCTTCCCGCTCCCCAGCCTGAGAGAACCCCGCAGCAGCCGGAGGGAAAAGAGGGGGGAACCTAACAAAGCTGCCCCGGGGGTGAGGTGGCAGAAAAGAGAACAGGGGTGGGGGAGAGCACGGGAGTGAGGCTGAGAGCAGCAGAGGGGGGGGGCAAGAGCACTAGGGGGGTGCACTGGCAGAAGTGGAGAGCCTGGCGGAAGCAGAGAGCACAGGAGAGGGGTGGGTGATAGAGAGCATAGGGGCCAGAGAGTACTGGGGGAGGGGCAGAATAGCATAGGGAGGGTGGGGAGTGGAGAGCACCAGGGGAGCTGGATAGCACAGTGTGGTGGAGAGCATAGGGGGGGAGCACGGGGGGTGGGGGGAGTTGGAAAGAACTGGGGGGGGGGGCTGGATAGCATTGTGGGGTGGAGAGCTTGGGGGGAGCCAGGGAGAAAAGTGGGGTCTGGAAAGTACGAGGGGGGAGCTGGAGAGCACTGTGGGGGGAGCTAGGGAGCACGGGAGCAGAGAGCACCAGGGGGGGGAAACTGGACAGCACAGGGGGCAGCACAGGTAGAACTGGGAGGGGTTAGGGAGCACGGGGGGAGCAGAGAGCTCTGGGGGGCTAGAGAGCACTGTTGGGGGGAGCACGGGGTCGGAAAATACTGGGGGGAGAGTATGGGGGGTAGACGGGGAGGACCAGAGAGCACTGTGGGGGGCATATCAGTGTGGGGGGAGCCAGGGAGCACAGAGCACTGGGGGGAGGTGGAGAGCAGTGGGGGACGACGACGACTGGACAGCACAGTGGGGGGGATCCAGGGAGCACAGAGGGACCAGAGAGCACTGTGGGGGAGCCAGGGAGCACAGAGAACACTGGGGGGGAGCTGGGGAGCAGTGGGGGGGAGAGCATGAGGGGAGCCAGGGGGCACAGAGGACCCAGGGGGGGACTGGACAGCACAGTGGGGGGGGAGCATGGGAGGAGCTGGGGAACAGTGGGTGGTGGGACTGGACAGCACAGTGGGGGGGGGAGAGCATGGGGGGGAGCTAGGGAGGGGACTGGACAGCACAGTGGGGGGGAGCTGGGGAGCAGTGGGGGGACTGGACAACACAGTGGGGGGGAGAGCATGGGGGGAGCTGGGGAGCAGTGGGGGGGCTGGACATCACAGTGGGGGGGGGGGGCTGGGGAGCAGTGGGGGTGGACTGGACAGCACAGTGGGGGGGGGGGAGAAATATGTTAAACATAGACTAAAAGGTGGGACTTTATATGAAGCACTCTGCTAATTGAAGAGAGCCAATTAATGTATCCATTGTTTTATTTATACAGACAAAGGACATACATACACATGTAAAATAGTAGCATTTTATAGTAATAGTAGGTCATAGTAAAAAAGTTTAAACAATGAATGTGGATACACAACTGTCCAAACATAATACATCGTAGCAGACCAACGGTATGTAGACCGAAGTTTGTAGTGGTAACATATAGGCATAATAACAATGGCAAATTGGCTCAATGCAATAAAATAATAATAAAATACAGATGTAGAACATAAGAACTGTGACATCTCATCATGTGAAGGCTCTACGCGTTTCGTGGTTGTAACCACTCGTCAGGAGCAAAATCACAGTAGAGGGGTATCTATAATGAGGTAAAAATGCCAAAATGGTAAGATGGTAGGTAAAGAAAAGTATATACTTAGAAATGCAGAAAAGGAGAGGGGGACCAAATAATCTCAGAGTAATCTCACCTATCTGTTTTATCGGGGTAAATCAGTAGGATGATATCAATGGTAACAGGCATAGAAAGCATCATCCCCAGGAACTGAGACGGTGATGCCCGAGGTACGGCGGTAACATCAGCAGCCAGTGGTGGATATAGAGAGGGAAGCCAGCTGGACAGCTGGGGTGATAATGGATAATATAATTCATAAAATATACATATTCCCAGTGGTATCTGTGGAATCGATAAGGAGACAGTGAACTCGTTAGGCAGCTGAAGGGCTGGAGGGGGTATAAGGGTAAGTTGTAGTGAAAGTAACAAATGAATGGGAACAAAGAATAACCATTGTGAACAAATAATATCTGAGTAAGGCCAGAAAAACCAAGAAGTGGTGTAAGGTGAATGCATAGGTACCTGTGAGGATGGGTGAGGGGGATATTCCAAAATGCAAGCGTGTCGACAAAGGAGCATGACTGAGGGAATGGCGCTGTGCAAGGATGGTAGATATGCCTGCCGTAAACCGAGGGCAGCCGTCAACGTCACGCTGTGTCATGGAGGGGGTGGACCCACCGCCCAAGCAAATAGACATGCTTGGCGTGTGACATCCAAGCCTCCCTCGTGGAGGACGCGAGGAGGAAAAGCGTGTCCGCGGCGCGGCGTCATGAATGACGTCACCCGCAGGACATGTGGGCGTGGCGTCGACACGTAGCGAGTGTCTAGCCCAACCCGCACGAAGGGAGGGGAGACCGCGGTACGTGTCGCAACTCCTGGGGATGATTAGGCAAAGCCTAACCCCACTGTCAAAGCTAATCCCTGTGTAAGAGAAACAGACATGTCGGCAAAAAATGGGTCACTATTTTACATGTGTATGTATGTCCTTTGTCTGTATAAATAAAACAATGGATACATTAATTGGCTCTCTTCAATTAGCAGAGTGCTTCATATAAAGTCCCACCTTTTAGTCTATGTTTATCAATCATATCAGGATGGAGGTATATATAGTTATTGCATCAATTAAAAGTCCAAACTTTAGCTTTAGTCTTAGCAGCTCCTTTTCCACAGTGGGGGGGAGAGCATGGTGGGGGGGGTCAGTGGGGGTGCAAAAAATTATATATGGGATATACTGCGCTGTGCAAGAAGTGAACACAAAAATTAGCTGCCAACACAGCTGAGATGATGACTTTTTAGTTGAAACGCGTCGGATGGACCTATTCACACACATCGCTCTTGCATTTTGTGATATGCCTATGATGTTCTTCCAAATGTGAGTGTACATTTTTTTCATCTTTTTTTAATAAATACTTCCTTGTAGGGTATCACACTATGTGAGTTTCTTTCCCCATTACGCATGTTATGTGGTTACCGTATCTCTGGCTCCAACAAGACTATATGTATTCATACTTCCTGGTGTTTACGGGAATTTGCGGTGCCGACTGATATGCAGATTCAGGACCAGCTGGATACACCTTGCTGACTAATTATTTAAGCCTGTTTTGACTTGGGTGGTCTACACCTTACCAAGTCAATACCATCTTGTAAGCCTCCTCCTTATATCGGTGGTGGCGTCTCTATCCTTTCACAGAGAGGGTCATATCCATGTGGGACTCTTTATTTCAACCTTGCAGTTTTTTCTACACGTTTGGACTGTCATTTGTGTGTGGTCACAATAGAGGACTGCTTCGTTCTGATTTATTTGTTACATATAATATTTTTTTCACGGATCACACTCAGTCACTTGGTGTCACTGAAATTAATATATATGCATGTTTGCAACATTTGTTATGTGTTGGTAACTGACTCTTTCACAAAAATAAGCGCTACACTTTTTCATTGGGCAGTGGGGGTGGACTGGACAGCACAGTGGGGGGGGGGAGCTGGAGAGCAGCGGGGGGGACTGGACAGCACAGTGGGAAGGGGAGAGCATGGGGGGAGCTGGGGAGCAGTGGGGGGGGGACTGGACAGCACAGTGGGGGAGCCAGGGAGCACTGATGATCAGAGAGCACTGGGGGGGGGAACCAGGGAGAAGAGGGGGTGTCGCGTACCTGGTAGGTGAGCCCGACGTGCAGGGAGTGGCCTCTCGTAGACCTCTGGCTCGAGAACCCCTGATAGAGCAGACAGGGGCTCAGGAGGGCAAAGGAGCACAAGTGCCTGGCAGGAACTGAAGCAGGTGGAAGTAGAAGCAGCAGACTGCAGCTGTGGGTAACTGATGGGAGATGTGCAGTGGTCCGCAGCAGGCACTAGAGGATCAGGAAGCAGACTTGGTGAAGACAGGCCGGGTCAGACACAAGCGGGCAGATGAGTACAAAGCAGGATCCAAGAATAGTTAAAGTCCAGGCCGGGTCAGTGTATCAGGCGGGCAGCAAACTGGTTAGAGGAGAAGGCAGAAGAGAAGTCGGGACGAGCCGTGGTCAAAGGCGGGCAGCAGACAGGAGAAGCCAAGGGAAGCCGGGTCAGGTACCAGAGCAATCAGGTCAGAGGTTCAGGTAACAAGGGTCTTCAGGAAACGCTGTAGACCGGACAGCAAGGATGCAGAGTGACAGCTCTCTTTAAATAGGCAGTCTTTGGCGCCAAACTGCGTCATAGGCGTGTACGCGCTATCGCCCGTTCGCCACTATCGCGTGCCCGCGCGCGCTCGTTTGCCGCTATCGCGCATGCGCTGAACGGGTCTGCCTGTGCATAGAGATTCTGAGACCCCGATCGCTGGGATGAGTGAGAGAACGTCTTTCCTGACATTGCCCCCCTCCTACGGGCAGCCTCCGGATGCCCAACTGAGCCAGCCTACCTGGGTGAGACCTTTTGAAGGCCGTGATCAATCTTTTGGCATGAATGTTGGTTTCCGGTTCCCAGGAATTTTCCTCGGGGCCATAGCCCTTCCATTTAACCAGATATTGGGTTTGGTTGCGTCTCTTCCTGCAATCCAGGATAGACTCGATTTCGAACTCCTCCTCACCATTGATGAGCACGGGCTCAGGAGGGCCAATACCTTGATTGGGAAAGGGATCTGGGACTGCAGGTTTGAGTAGCGACACATGGAATATCGGGTGTATCCGAAAAGATTCCGGTAATTTCAGCTCGTATGCCACGTCATTAATTTTCCTTGTTACAGGGAAGGGACCCACAAATTTGGGGCCCAGTTTCTTAGAGGGGCATGTCATTTTTAGATTCACTGTGGACAGCCAGACTAGATCTCCGGGTGTAAGGTTAAGTTCCCCCCTCCTCTTTTTGTCGAACACCTCCTTATTATGCGCCTGAGTCCTTGCCATTGTCTCCTGAAGCAACTTACTGTTGGTACTGAGGAAGTTCAGGGTCTCCTGGGCGGCTGGGACCGCACACTCTGGAATATTATTAGACAGGAACAGAGGGTGGAAGCCGTAGTTTGCAAAGAACGGTGACTGCTTGGTCGCTGAATGAACGGAATTGTTGTAGGCGAACTCGGCGAGGGGTAATAGTGGTACCCAGTCGTCTTGAGAGAAGGACGAGAAACAGCGCAAATATTGCTCCAGGGTCTGATTTGTGCGTTCCGTCTGACCATTGGTCTGGGGATGATAAGCTGAAGAGAAGGAAAGGTCAATCTTTAAAGATTCGCAGAGTGCCCTCCAGAATCTGGATGTAAACTGCACCCCCCGGTCAGATACAATGTTCACAGGAATGCCGTGCAGTCTTATGATTTCTTTGATGAATAGTTTTGCGGTCTCGGGGGCAGAAGGTGTACATCTCATGGGCAGAAAGTGGGCCATCTTGGAAAGTCTGTCCACTACCACGAAAATGGTAGTGCAATTTTCTGATGATGGTAGTTCCACAATAAAGTCCATCAAAATCATTCTCCAAGGTCTGTCTGGAATGGGTAAAGGCCTCAACAGACCCCAAGCTCTGGTCTTGCTGCCCTTGTTCTGAATGCACGTGATGCATGATTCCACATAGTCCTTGCAGTCTTTAGACAGTTGAGGCCACCAAAACGTGCGCTGGAGAAGTTCAGATGTTTTGTGCACCCCAAAGTGGCCAGCCAGTTCATGATCGTGACAAGATTTGAGAACGTTAATCCGTAATTGTGGAGGTACGAAGATCTTGTCCTTGAACCACAGCAGGTCGTCTTTCAACTGTAGGGTAACATCCGGTGGGTAGGCCTCATTGGTAGAAGCCTGCTTAATCTGAGAAAGTAGGTCTCCTTGCAGTAGAAGGAAATTTCCGGGAGTCAGGATGGTGTCTGGGGGTGAGAGAGCTTCAGCTCCGCTAAACATCCGTGAAAGCGCGTCCGGCTTGGTGTTCTTGGACCCGGGCCTGTAGGTTATATGGAATGAAAATCTGGTGAAAAAAAGTGCCCACCTGGCTTGACGTGGTTTCAGTCTTTTGGCTACTTTCAAGTACTCCAGATTTTTGTGGTCTGTGTAGATCAAAATAGGATGTGCTGCCCCCTCTAGTAAGTAGCGCCACTCTTCCAACGCGGCCTTAATTGCGAGTAGCTCTCTGTCCCCCACATCATAGTTCCTCTCAGCTTCGGACAACTTCCGAGAGAAGAATGCGACTGGATGCAACTGCGACTTGGGACCCTGTCTCTGGGAGAGCACCGCCCCCACTGCGATCTCCGAGGCATCTACTTCCAAAATGTAAGGCAGAGCGGGGTCTGGATGTTTCAGGACTGCGGCCGAGACAAACTGATCCTTTAAGGTGGAGAAGGCAACTTGGGCTTCCGGGGTCCAATGGAATCGTATGCCTTGCTTCGTCAAACTGGTGATGGGCGAGATGATGGTAGAAAATCCCCGGATAAACTTGCGATAAAAGTTTGCAAAACCTACAAAGCGTTGGATCCCTTTTTTGTCTGTAGGAATTGGCCAATCCAAGATGGCGGAAACCTTTTGTGGGTCCATTTTGACACCTTCTATGGAGATAATTAGTCCCAAAAACTGAATGCTGTTGTTCAAACTCGCATTTCTCGGGTTTCGCGTAAAGGCCATGCTGACGGAGTCGGGTTAACACTTTCCTGACATGCTCTCGGTGAATGGACAAGGACGAGGAGAAAATCAGGATATCGTCCAGGTAAATTATAACAAACAGGTCTAGGTAGTCTCTGAAAATGTCATTCACAAAGTGTTTGAATGTGGCAGGGGCGTTACACAAACCGAAGGGCATCACGAGATATTCAAAATGCCCGAATCGGGTACGGAAGGCAGTCTTCCATTCGTCCCCATTACGAATCCGGACCAGATTGTAGGCCCCACGAAGATCCAATTTAGTGAATATGGCTGCAGCCCCGAGTCTCTGAAATAGTTCTGGCACCAAAGGGAGAGGGTACCGGTTTTTAATTGTAATCTTATTTAGCGCACGGTAGTCTACGCAAGGGCGTAGGGAATGGTCTTTCTTTTCGACGAAAAAGATTCCTGCTCCTGCTGGTGAAGTAGAAGGGCGGATGAACCCCTTCTCCAGGTTGTCGTCGATATAGGTCTTGAGGGTCCCGAGCTCTAGTTCGGTTAGAGGGAAGATCCTTCCGAATGGCACCTCTGCCCCGGGGAGGAGCTCAATCGGACAGTCATAGGATCGGTGCGGGGGAAGTGTTTCTGCACCCTTTTTGCTGAATACATCCAAAAAATGATGGTAAACTTCGGGAACGGACTGGCGGGTTTCAGAGTCAGCGTCTAAGCAGAGCAGTGAGGAGGGAGCGTCAGCGACTTCTGGCACACAGTGCTGACGACAGTAAGGAGAAGGGAAGCTGATCTTACTCGTGGTCCAGTCAATTTGTGGGTTGTGTGCCCTCAGCCAGGGCATACCCAGTATGATGGGAAATAGGGGGGATTCAATGATGTCCAGGCGAAGTAACTCCCGGTGATTACCGGAGATGGTTGCACTTAAAGGGACGGTTTCTAGTATGACTGGCCCTGACTTAATAGCTGATCCATCGGCCAGGTGTACAGAAAGTCCCTTAGCTCGGGGTTGCAAGGGGACCTGGAATCTGTTGACAAAGGAAGCGTCCATAAAACCGCTGCATGCTCCGGAATCAATTATTGCGGTAGTTAGTATATTCCTTCCTGGAAGCTGTAAGGAGACAGAGACAGCCAGATGAGTTGAGTTGTCAAACGAAGTAGGTGAGTAGGTAGAAAAGATAGAGGAACACTTACTGGTCTTAGCAGGACAGGTCCTCACAAAATGACCTGGTTCCCCGCAGTAGAGGCAGAGATTGTTGAATCGCCGCCGTTGGCGCTCTTCGGGGGTGAGCGAGGGGCGAAGCAGGCCAAGTTGCATGGGTTCCGAAGTATGAGCAGACGGGTGAGCGGGAGCCAGAGGAGCGGAGTGAGCAGGGTTGAACACACGAGGTAGCATCCATACAGGACGAGAGGGACCAGCGGTACGTTCAGCTCTTCGTTCCCTTAACCGCCTGTCAATTAAAGTAGACTGAAGAATTAGAGCGTCCAGTGTTGCTGGGATGCCAACTCGAGCCAGTTCATCCTTAAGGGGCTCGGAGAGGCCCATACGGAACTGGTGGCGCAGGGCAGCATCGTTCCAATTTGTGTCCGAACTCCAACGTCTGAATTCGGACACGTAGTCCTCCACGGGCCTGCGACCCTGCTGCAGGGAACATAATGCTGCTTCCGCGGTGGCTGCTTGTTGGGGATCATCGTAGAGAAGATCCATGGCTTCGAAGAAAGTGCGCAGGAGGTTGAGGCAGGTGTCTTTATGCTCCAGAAGGCGGTGGGCCCAAGACTGAGGTTCGCCTGATAGTAGGGCGATGACGAAGCCCACCTTGGTGGTTTCAAGGGAAAAGGTCCTGGGTTGAAGAGCGAAAAAGAGCTCACAGGCGTTACGAAAAGCTCTGTATTTACTACGATCTCCAGAAAACCTCTCGGGAGGAGGAATCCGGGGTTCAGGTGGTAACATGACGACCGAGGGTGCGGGAGAAGCTCCAGATGCGGCAGGTGCCGTGTTAGACAGGGTCTGGACACGCTCCTCTAGGCGGGTATAGCCTTCCTGTAAGATCCTGACTGCCGTAGTAAGTCCATCTAGGTGACGGCAGAGTTCCTCCATGGGAGAGGCTCCCTGCGTGGGCTCAGACATGGCTGTCCGGTACTGTCACGTACCTGGTAGGTGAGCCCGACGTGCAGGGAGTGGCCTCTCGTAGACCTCTGGCTCGAGAACCCCTGATAGAGCAGACAGGGGCTCAGGAGGGCAAAGGAGCACAAGTGCCTGGCAGGAACTGAAGCAGGTCGAAGTAGAAGCAGCAGACTGCAGCTGTGGGTAACTGATGGGAGATGTGCAGTGGTCCGCAGCAGGCACTAGAGGATCAGGAAGCAGACTTGGTGAAGACAGGCCGGGTCAGACACAAGCGGGCAGATGAGTACAAAGCAGGATCCAAGAATAGTTAAAGTCCAGGCCGGGTCAGTGTATCAGGCGGGCAGCAAACTGGTTAGAGGAGAAGGCAGAAGAGAAGTCGGGACGAGCCGTGGTCAAAGGCGGGCAGCAGACAGGAGAAGCCAAGGGAAGCCGGGTCAGGTACCAGAGCAATCAGGTCAGAGGTTCAGGTAACAAGGGTCTTCAGGAAACGCTGTAGACCGGACAGCAAGGATGCAGAGTGACAGCTCTCTTTAAATAGGCAGTCTTTGGCGCCAAACTGCGTCATAGGCGTGCACGCGCTATCGCGCATCCGCGCGCGCCCGTTCGCCACTATCGCGTGCCCGCGCACGCTCGTTTGCCGCTATCGCGCATGCGCCGAACGGGTCTGCCTGTGCATAGAGATTCTGAGACCCCGATCGCTGGGATGAGTGAGAGAACGTCTTTCCTGACAGGGGGTATGCAGGGAGAACTGGGAGGAACCAGGGAACACGGGGGCAGTAAAAAGTTGGATAGGAGGAGCTCCGGTGGATGGATCTCATCCCAGCGCCTGCTGCAGCCTGGCCGACCGCCCATAGAGAACGTCAGTACCAGGTCGTGCCGCCCTCCTGTGTGCCTGGAAAGGAGGAGCGGCGGGGACAGCTGCATATGGATTAATTGAGCTTTCCATATTCTTTCTGCAGCCAATGCAGAACAAGCGGTCATTCAGCGGCTGCAGGAGGAATATGGAAAGCTCAATTCCTCTATATGCAGCTGTCCCAGCCGCTCCTCCTATCCAGGCACACAGGAGGGCGGCACAGGCCGGGTACTCACGTTCTCTCTGGGCGGTCGGCCAGGCTGCAGCAAGCGCTGGGATGGGATCCATCCACCGGAGCTCCTCCTTCCCCTTCACAGAAAGTCAAAGGGCAGTGATAGTTTCTGCTGTCTGGCCCGACTCCTGACCCGAATAGGCAGCCGGCCAGACGCGGAGAGGCCAGGTGAGCTGCGCAACCTGAAAGAGCAGCTCGGCTGTTTTGTGTGCCCTATGGCTGCCCGCACGGCTTTTACAGATGGCACCTGGAGTCTGCCTGTTGGTCAGTCCAGTGATCGAGCAGAGGCAAATTAGGCGGTTGCAAGGCCCCTGTGAGTGCGAGGCCTTAGGCGGCCGCCTAATTAGAGGGCCGCCTCTGGGTATATTCCCTTGCAAAGTGCAACAAACCTCTCAGGCTCGGTTAAAACTGATGCAACATATGGTTCGGCTTGTGAGACCCCAAGTCGGATGACATGTGAAATTCAATGTTTCCCTATGAGAGCTGATACTACACAAGTCTGTCCGAAAAGGTTAGAAAAGGTTCCTGCACTACTTTGGTTTGACTGATACGACTTCAATGCCACAGAGTATAAAAACTCACATAAAAGTCGTACTCCAACGTTGCACTGAAAGTCGTGCGACTTTGGACTCGGGCTGACTCCTGTGATCTGATCCTAAATGTGAATCCGTGCCTATAATTTTAGCATCATTTCAATCAATGGAAGCACTAAAAACCCCACAAGGTACATGCAATGTATGTATCTTTTTTTTTTTTTTTTCAAAATCTTTTATTTAAGCAAAGGACATGGTTCAAGGACACACAACATTGCATAGACACATTGGCATACAGTACAGCACAACCCATTGTCATTGCAAAATCGGAAGAAATTGGTGAGTTGGAGAGCCCTCCAGAACTTCTGGCGGAAGGATCCCGAGGGGGTTAGTGAGATCAAAGATCGATGGCCAACCTTTATACTTCACAAGATGAGAGGCCTGGTTACAACCAGATGCCCTCAGATTCTGAAAGGCTGTATTTAGTATCCCGGGGTAAAGAGCGGGTTAATGTATATCTTTTGTCTTGTATGTTTGGAAGAATGTAACAAATCTTTATATAATGTGGTTGTATTTGTTTGACAAAGATAAAATAGTCTTCTGCTTGTTGCTGGTTTAGTGTAATTATTTACCTACAGTTTACGCACCATACTACAGAGCTTAAAAATGCATTGTGAGCCTATTAAAGGGTGTAGCTGCATTATTTGCAAAGCTTGTAATCTGGATAACTGCTGATAACTGGTGTTAGTCTAATACATACTGTTCTACAGAAGAATAGGTTATATAAAGTATTTTAATACAATGTATTTAACAGTAGACATTCATTTATTTATTTATTTATTTATTCATTCATTCATTCATTCATTCATGCAAGTGTAGAACATTTCTCCCTTTATAAGGCCTGGTTCACATCTATGCAGGTTGCATATATTAGATTCACTATGTGTTTTTCAATAGACATTTTTGCTCCATTGAAGTCTATGGAACCAAAAACACAACCTGCTGATCCCTGGCCCTTTTCATAAAATGCACAGATTTGAACGTGACCCATAGGAAACTATGTAAAATGGACTGTAGGGTTTCTGAAAAACTGAAAACGCACTAAAAAATGCATATGTGTGAACCAGGCCTTGGATAATGCAATAATGAGCTTGAAATGGGATCTAGTCTTTATTCTCAACTGCTATGCTCTGGGACTGAGAAAGGCCAATAGTGTTTACCATTATTTGTGCATTGATCCTTTCTGACAGCAATACAAAAATAAAAGTGTATATACAGAAAATATTTTCACCCCCCCTCCTTACCCACCGGAAACTCTGTTGAATGTTGGACGATTTATGTGTGTGTGTGTGTGTGTGTATGTATGTGTGTGTATATATATATATATATATATATATATATATTGTGACAGCAGGAAGGTAAAGTCACCTGGTTGCATCCAGGGGGGTAGATATATTTCGCCCAGATTCAGGCTTTACGCCGACTTATACAACTAGGGAGTTGATGAAGCCCAGCTGAGGCTAGTGGGCTCATGAATGACTCATACCTCTAGGGAGAGTGCTGGGCGTCGTGAGGCAGGGAGTTGATGAGACCAGCTGAAGCCTGTCAGTTCGTTTAAGGCCTCTATAAAAACTCCCAGATTCATTAGGTGTTAGCTCATGCCTGGAACCAGACCTGTGTGGACTGTCTAGGGAGAGTGAACCCCTGTGCGGTGAGACAAAGCCTGTGTGGCTATTTGCTTGGACATTTAAAACCAGGGACTTAGGGACTAGGACAGCACTAGGCTGATCCCAGTTGTTAGTTAGGAAACCTGTATGTTTAGTCAGAGGTCAAGTTGACCAGGATTTATTTTGTTTATGTTTCTTTTGCTTTGCTGTGTTTTGTCACTGTAAATAGAAAATAAACCGCACCTTTTTGATTTTGAAAACCACAACCACCGTTTGCTGGGCCTGTTTTTGTGTGGGGAGCCCATCTCGGGGGGCACACACACCCGCTGCCGAGCTAACCCCCTCACAGTTGGTGGAGAACCAGTGGCAGTTTTTTTTTAAGCCAGCATGGAGGAGATACTGAAGCAGCTGGCTCTAGCAAATGCCAATCAACAGCAGACAAATGCAGGTTTGCAAAAGAGCCTTGCAGCTCAACAACAGAACTTCGCAGCCCAGCAGCAAGCTCATCAACAGAGCCTTGCAGCCCAGCAGCAAGCTCATCAACAGAGCCTTGCAGCCCAGCAGCAGACAAACGCAACTTTGCAACAGAGTCTGGAGGCTCAGCAACAAGCCCAGCAGCAATCTGAGGCCCGCTTCATAGACCTGTTACAGAAGCAAGAGCAGAGACTACAACAACAGATGGAAGCAGCAATGCAGCAACGTCCGCAGACCAGTGAGGAAAGCCGTCCCACTAATACCGCGTCCTTTGGGGTGAGTCGTTTATTGACAAAAATGACTGGAGAGGATGATCCAGAGGTATTTTTGACCACATTTGAAAGGACTGCTGAAAGAGAAAAGTGGCCTGAGGAGCAGTGGGCTGGACTGGTGGCTCCTCTGTTAACTGGTGAATCGCAGAAGGCTTACTATGACCTAGAGCCTGACCAAGCAAAAGACTATGTGATGCTAAAAGCTGAAATATTGGCAAGGCTGGGTGTCACCCTGGCTGTCCGGGCTCAGCGTGTGCATAACTGGACTTTCCAGCTTGGAAAACCCCCCAGGTCTCAAATGTATGATCTCATTCACCTGAGCAGGAAGTGGCTACAGCCAGAGACTTTGTCCGCACCAGAGATTGTGGAACGTGTTGTAATGGATCGGTTTTTGAGAGCTCTTCCTACTGCCATCCAAAAGTGGGTAAGCCATGGAGACCCAGAGACGGCCGGTGGTCTTGTGGATCGTGTAGAGAAATACTTGGCTACAGAGAACCTGACGGCCTCTTCCAGAGACACTCGGACTTTCCACCCTAAGACCAGACCATCCCCAGGGGCGGATAAGAGGATTCCAAGGGGTGAGGGTGGAGAGAGTGAGAGGGTGGGAGCTCTACCCCAAGTTTGGCGAGAACAGCCTGGGAAATCAGCGGCTCAAGAGGCCGCAAGAAGGATCGTTTGCTACCGCTGCCGGCAAGCGGGACATATTGCAGCCAATTGCCCGGTTGTGGAGGAACCCATGCAGTGTGACTTTCTGACGGGCAGACGTCAGTCGCTGTGTGCGACAGTCGCATGCACTGCCATTCGAGGAACTGAGAAACATTTATGCAAAATGTGTATTAATGGTAGAAATGTTGTGGTATTACTGGATTCAGGTAGCCTTGTGACCCTGATAAAGGCTGAATTAGTTAAAACAGAGGTCTCTGGGAATAGCAAGGTAGCTGTTATTTGTGTGCATGGGGACACCCGAGAGTATCCAGTGACTACAGTGTGTTTCGAGACCCCCAAAGGTACCCTCTCTCATCCAGTGGGGTTAGTATCTCAATTACCGCATGATGCCATTGTGGGAAGAGATTTTCCGAAGTTCTGGGAACTGTGGGATGATCCTGAGCCCCCCACTGGTGCCCCTATGTACCAGGAATGTGATAGCCAGAACTCCTCTGAGAGTGGTGAGGACTCTCCAGAATTTCCCTTGTCAGTATTGGCAGGGGAGACTCAAGAAACTGGAGAGGAGCCCACCTCCTCAGACGAAAACCTACCGTCTGTGGAGTTTTCTGATCTGGAGGTTCACAGGGAAAATTTTGCCACAGAACAGTTAAAAGACCCCGCCCTAATAAAGGCACGGGAAAACGTAGTGGAAATAGATGGCGAGTTAGTGAACCCAGATAATACCTGCACTTACCCATACTTCAGCGTAGAGAAGGACCTACTGTATCGGGTGGCAAAAAGGGCAGAAGAAACCGTTGAGCAGCTTGTGGTGCCCAAACCTTACAGGAAGTTGGTGTTGGAGTTGGCCCATGGGCACATTCTTGGAGGTCATCTGGGGACAGAGAAAACCAGAGAGAGGGTATTACAGAGATTCTATTGGCCTGGGGTGATGAAGGACATAGAAAATTATTGTTCCTCCTGCCCTGTGTGTCAGAGGTCGGCCCCGATGCCACATTTCCGTAGCCCGCTGGTCCCTCTACCCATCATTGAGGTCCCGTTTGAGAGAATCGCAATGGATTTGGTAGGTCCTATAATCAAGTCCGCTAGGGGGCACCAGTACATATTGGTTATAATGGACTATGCCACCCGTTATCCAGAAGCGATCCCTCTCAGAAATACCTCGGCCAAAACCATAGCCAAAGAGCTATCTCTTGTTTTTAGCCGGGTGGGTATTTGTAAAGAACTGCTTACGGACCAAGGTACACCCTTTATGTCCCGGGTTATGAAAGAGCTGTGTAAATTGTTCAAAGTGACGCAATTGCGTACATCTGTGTATCACCCCCAAACCGATGGGCTGGTTGAAAGATTCAACAAAACCCTAAAACAAATGTTGAAGAAAGTGGTGGATAGAGATGGAAAGGATTGGGACTGTCTACTTCCTTATTTGATGTTTGCTATTAGGGAGGTGCCCCAATCCTCTACGGGATTCTCCCCCTTTGAGTTACTGTATGGGAGACACCCAAGAGGGCTGTTGGATATTGCCAAGGAAACTTGGGAAAGTGAGAGTTCTCCCCACAGGAGTGTGATTGAGCATGTCGCCCTGATGCAAGATCGAATTGCACAGGTAATGCCCATCGTGAAGGAACATTTGGCCCAAGCGCAGTTGGCACAGCAGAGAGTGTACAACCGTGGAGCAAAGACCCGTACCTTTTCCCCGGGGGATAGGATATTGGTACTTGTCCCTACGGTTGAAAGTAAATTCCTTGCCAAATGGCAAGGCCCCTACGAGATAATGGAAAAAGTGAGCGAAGTGAATTACAAGGTCAGACAACCAGGAAGGCGAAAGCCCGAACAGATATATCACGTTAATCTGTTGAAAGCCTGGAGGGATAGAGAGTCCCTAGTCGCAGAAACTTGGTCACCAGCTCAAACTGGTTGCGTGATTCCGGAGGTTGGAATAGCAGCCACCTTGTCACAACCCCAACAACAGGAGGTTAAGGAGTTTGTGCTTCGCAACAAGGAGGTGTTCTCTGAGCTGCCGGGACAAACATCTGGGGTAGAGCATGATATTATTACCCCGCCCGGTGAAAGGGTGAAGTTAAAACCCTATCGGATCCCAGAGGCCCGACGGGAGGCAATACGGGAGGAAGTACAGAAAATGCTGAACTTAGGGGTGATAGAGGAGTCCCAAAGTGATTGGTCTAGTCCCATTGTGTTGGTGCCTAAACCGGATGGGAGCTGGCGATTTTGTAACGATTTTCGTCAGTTGAACAAAGTTACAAAATTTGACACCTACCCCATGCCACGTATAGATGAGTTGATCGACCGGCTGGGAACAGCCCGATACATGACAACTCTTGACCTCACAAAAGGGTATTGGCAAATTCCCCTGGCCAAGTCGGCCAAAGAGAAAACCGCATTTGTAACCCCAGACGGGGCGTTCCAATATAAGAGAATGCCGTTCGGGTTACAGAATGCGCCGGCCACATTCCAGCGGAAAATGGACCAGATACTGAGGCCCCATCGGAAGTATGCTGCGGCTTACCTGGATGACGTAATTGTCCATAGCACAGATTGGGCCTCACATCTGCCAAAAGTGCAAGCAGTCCTAGACTCTATCCGGGAAGCGGGGTTTACGGCTAACCCCAAGAAGTGTACCATTGGGCAGGAGGAGGCCAAATATCTTGGGTACACCATTGGCAGGGGAGTGATAAAACCCCAACTCAACAAAGTCGAGGCCATCCAGAGTTGGCCACGTCCCAACAGCAAGAAGCAGGTACGAGCCTTTCTGGGAATCGCTGGGTATTATCGGCGATTCATTCCCCACTTTGCTTCTACGGCTGTGCCCCTAACCAACCTGACGAAGGGGAAAGGGTCGGTCATGATTAAATGGACCCCCGAGGCTGAGGCAGCATTCCAATTCTTGAAACAAGCCTTATGTAGCCAGCCAGTGTTGTACTCACCCGACTTCTCTAAAGACTTTGTCGTACAAAGTGATGCGTCAGATGTGGGGTTAGGAGCAGTATTGTCCCAGGTCTGGAACGGGGAAGAGCACCCAGTCATTTACCTCAGCAGGAAGTTGAAGTCCCATGAGGTAAATTACGCCACCGTTGAAAAGGAGTGTTTAGCGGTGAAGTGGGCTCTAGATTCCCTTCGGTACTACCTGCTAGGTAGGCACTTTGACATGGTTACGGATCACGCTCCGTTAAAGTGGATGGCTCAAAACAAGGAAACAAATAGAAGAGTGAATAGGTGGTTCCTGGCCCTCCAGGAATTCAACTTCACAGTAAAGCATCGCCCTGGCGTTCAAATGGGGAATGTGGATGCTTTGTCTCGAGTACATGAATGCCTGATTGCTGGTGTTCCAACCCCGAGGTTAAAACAAGAGGGGGGGGGTATGTGACAGCAGGAAGGTAAAGTCACCTGGTTGCATCCAGGGGGGTAGATATATTTCGCCCAGATTCAGGCTTTACGCCGACTTATACAACTAGGTGGAGAGTTGTATAAGGCTAGTGGGCTCATGGATGACTCATACCTCTAGGGAGAGTGCTGGGCGTCGTGAGGCAGGGAGTTGATGAGACCAGCTGAAGCTTGTCAGCTCATTTAGGCCTCTATAAGAACTCCCAGCTTCATTAGGTGTTAGCTCATGCCTGGAACCAGACCTGTGTGGACTGTCTAGGGAGAGTGAACCCCTGTGCGGTGAGGCAAAGCCTGTGTGGCTATTTGTTTGGACTTTTACTAAACCAGGGACTTAGGGACTAGGACAGCACCAGGCTGATCCCAGTTGTTAGTTTAGGAAACCTGCATGTTTAGTCAGAGGTCAAACTGACCAGGATTTATTTTGTTTGTTTCTTTTTGGCTTTGCTGTGTTTTTGTCACTGTACATAGAGAAATAAACCGCACCTTTTGATTTTGAAAACCACAACCTCCGTCTGCTGGCCCTGTTTTTGTGTGGGGAGCCCAACTAGGGGGTCACACACACCCGCTACCGAGTTAACCCCCTCACAATATATATATATATATATAATCTCCATCTCTCACACACAGATACTGGGTATGGAAAATAGGATTTTTATAACAGCTTACCTGTAAAATCCTTTTCTTGGAGTACATCACGGGACACAGAGCGACATAGTCATTACTAATGGGTTATATAGTTACCGTCAGGTGCTGGCACTGGCAACTTCCAAAACCGGAAGTACCCTCCCCTATATAAGCCCCTCCCATCCGGGAGCACCTCAGTTTTGTAGCAAAGCAATAAGTGTCCCAAAAAGAGGGGTGGGAGCTCTGTGTCCCGTGATGTACTCCAAGAAAAGGATTTTACAGGTAAGCTGTTATAAAAATCCTATTTTCTTTTTCGTACATCACGGGACACAGAGCGACATAGTCATTACTAATGGGATGTCCTAAAGCAATGCCAAATGAGGGGGGGGATACACCATATATAAGCTGAGCGCTATCAGACATGAGGATCTTTTGCGGCCTGCAACACACTGCGCCCAAAGGCGACATCCTCCTGACTTCTAACGTCCACCTGGTAGAACCTAGTAAACGTGTGAACTGAAGACCACGTTGCGGCCTTACAGATTTGAGCCAGGGAGGCCTGGTGATGTACTGCCCATGAAGTTCCAACTGCTCTCGTGGAGTGCGCTCTAACTTTGAACGGAGGCGGTCTCCTTCTCAAGCCATAAGCTTGCATAATGACCTGTCGAATCCACTTGGCTAAAGTAGATTTTGACGCTGCCTGACCCTTTCTGGGGCCTTCCGGCAGAATAAACAAAGTATCCGTTCTGCGAATCTGAGCAGTGGCTTTTAGATAAGCTTTAACTGCTCTTACTACATCCAAAGAATGCAATAACTTTTCCTCCACCGAAGTAGGTTTGGGGAAAAAAGAAGGAAGAACCACATCTTGGTTCAAATGAAACCTCGATACCACCTTAGGAAGAAAGGCTGGATGAGGACGTAACACTACTCTGTCCTTATGGATAACCAGATATGGCTCCCTACAGGACATAGCTGCTAATTCCGATACTCTTTTAGCCGAACAAATGGCTACTAGAAAAATCAATTTCCTGGTGAGAAGCACCAAGGAAATATGCTGTAATGGTTCAAGTGGTTGTTTCTGTAGAACCGACAGAACCAAGTTTAGATCCCATGGACATATGGGAATATTAACCGGAGGACTAATACGCATCACTCCTTGTATAAAGGCTTTGACTAGTGAATGCGAAGCCAAGGGCCTTTGAAAAAATATTGACAAGGCCGAAATCTGACCCTTGATAGTACTCAAGGCAAGCTTCCTATCTACAGCCCACTGTAGGAAGTCCAGAATCCTACCTATTACGTACTTATGTGGATGCCATTTCTTGGCCTCACACCACGCGATGTACGCCTTCCAGATTCTATAGTAGATCTGCCTGGATACCGGCTTCCTGGCATTGATCATGGTAGATACCACAGCATTAGAGAGCCCTCTCTTTTTTAGAATGTGGGCTTCAATAGCCAGGCCGTCAAACCTAGGGCTGGTAAGGAAGGGTGGCACATCGGTCCTTGCGAAAGCCGGACGACGTGGGAGAGTCCAAGGACTCCCCACTGAGATTTTACAATCTCCGCGTACCACGCTCTTCGGGGCCACGCTGGAGCCACCGGAATCACTGGTTTCTTTTCTACCCTGATTCTGCGGAGTAATCGAGGTAACCATTGGCGGTGTGAATGCATATATCAGCTTGAACTGATCCCAAGGGAACACTAGGGCATCCGAGCCGCAAGCTAGGGGATCCCTTGTCCGAGAGACAACCCTGTCCCCCTTTGCGTTGAATCTGGATGCTAGAAGATCTACATCCGATGTTCCCCACCGCTGACATATTGTCCAGAAAACCTCGGGGTGAAGGGACCCTTCCTCTGGGCCTAATTGCTGGCGACTTAGAAAGTCCGCCTTCCAATTCTCCACTCCTGGAATGAATACCGCAGATATGGCTGGGACATATTCTTCTGCCCATTTCAGGATGTAATTTACTTCCCTCTGGGCTGCACGACTCCTGGTGCCCCCCTGATGATTGATATATGCCACTGCTGTGGCATTGTCTGATTGAAATCTGACAGGGGACCCTTGGAGTTTGGATGTCCATGCTACTAGGGCATACCGGGCTGCTCGTATCTCTAAGAGATTGATGGGCAGGGCCTTTTCTGCATCCGACCATCTGCCCTGGAGAGACTATTGCTCCAGTACTGCTCCCCAGCCTATAAGGCTGGCATCTGTAGTGACCACCTTCCAAGAAACCGGACTGAAGGATTTCCTTTTTTCCAGATTCTGGGGAACCAACCACCAACGGAGGCTCTTGCGAACGGAAGGGGACAAGGACATTGTAAGTCTAGGGCCTGAACTTTTTTTGTTCCAGGCTGACAGTATGGCCCCTTGCAAATTCCTTGAATGGAATTGACCGTAGGGTACTGCTTCGAATGATGCCACCATTTTTCCCAGCAGCCTCATATACAGGCGTATGGACGGCTGTCTTTTTTGTACCCACTAAGTGGATCAAATCTTTCAAAGACAACACCTTTCCTCGAGGCAAGAATATTTTTCTCTGGCCTGAATCCAACCTTAGCCCCAAGTATTCCAGACTTTTGACTGGTTTTTAGGGCTGACTTGTCTCGGTTGATAATCCAACCGTGAGATTCCAGATACTTGATCGTCTTGTGAACGACCACGTCTAGTTTTTTCACTGAGTGGTCTATCAGCAACAAGTCATCCAGATATGCCATTATCATTACACCTTGTGTTCTTAGATTGGCCAATAAAGGGCCAGAATTTTTGTGAACACTCTTGGTGCTGTGGCCAAACCGAAGGGTAAGGCTCTGAACTGAAAATGGCGCCCTTCTACTGCAAAGCGTAGAAATTTTTGGTGGACTGGAAAGATGGGAATGTGCAAATAAGCATTTTTGATGTCGATCGTGGCTAACCAATCCTCTCCTTGTAGGGCAGTGGCCACCGATCGGATCGACTCCATCGGAAAGTCCTGATATACAGGAATTTGTATAGCCCTTTTTAGAATTAATATGGGCCTCCCGTCCGCGTTTGCTTCGGGACTGTAAAGAGGTTTGAGTAAAACCCGAACCCTCATTCTTCCAGGGGAACCTCCATAATTACTCCTTGGAGCAATAGTTGTTCTAGTGCCAACAGGAGGGACTCTCTCTTCCGGGGATCCCTTGGCACGTTTGACCTCAAAATGGGAAGGAGGGGAGTCTTTTAACTCCAAACTGTATCCCAAACCTACTGCGGAGAGCACCTATCTGTCTTGATCGTGTCCCGCCAGGTCTCTTGCGAACAACTGGAGTCCTCCCCCCACCCGACTGAGTGGGGGCTTCAATGAATTTAACTTTGGGGGAGGTTTTGTACCTCCCCTGACCCAGGGTTTCTCATTACCCTGCTACTGTCCCTGTTTTTTACCCCCGGGATTTAACCGAGGAGGCCGTCGGAACTGTTACACAGCCGATGCCCCAGGGACTGGAGAAGCAGGCCTCTTAAAGAGGGACCTCTAACTCTGCTTTTAACCGGCAAGAGCGTATTTTTACCGCTGGAAATTTTCTGGATATATTTGTCCAGGTTTTCCCTGAATAAGCGTTCACCATGAAATGGGACGCTAACCAGCCATTCTTTACAGGGAGCTTCAGCAGACCAGTTTTTGAGCCATAGGAGCCTACGCATATGTACTATAGACAGCGTAAGGCGGGAGGCCTGATGGACTGAATCCTCTATGGCGTCAACCGCAAAGCCTAAGGCTCTAGGTAGATCAGCTAGGGCAAAGCCTGCTGATCTGTCAAGTCCCTCAAGACCTGTTTCAACTGATCCTTCACTGCTTAGCAGACCCCAATAGCTGCTACTGCTGGTTGTATCACCAAGCAGATTTTCATAAGGACTCCAATCTTTTATCTATTGGGTTCTTGAACATTTGGACATTATCCACTGGACATGTCAGTGATTTATACATACAAGAGATGGCTGCGTCCACTGTAGGGACCTTCCATTTTTTTTTTTTTTTTTTTTGATGAACTTATCCTCCATGGGATAGACCACCGGAAATCTCTTGGGGGAATAAATATTTTCTCAGGACGTTCCCAATCCTGGTAAATGAGCCCTTTCAGTAAAGGGTGAAGTGGAAAAGAACAAACAGTCTGGGGGCTTCTAGCGACCCCAACGAGGATACAGTAGTGGTTGATGGTTCCGCAAGGTGCATTTTTAAATGCTGATCGGACCATGTTAGTCAGAGACTGAACCCATAATCTTTCAGCTTGAGATGCTGAGAAAAGGTTCCCCCACTGTTGATTCCTCTATAACAGAATCAACCTTATCCTGATCCCCTTCAGGCAGGTCGATCCCTGTATGGGACTGTTGCTCTGTTAACAGGCACTCTGAAGGAGGAGACGGAGATCGGGCGTGCTTTCCCTGACAGGGAGGCAGCGATAAATTTTGACAATCTCTCTCTAATCCTCCCAGAGCTGAGGAAAAAACCTCCTCTGTTACATACACAGGAGCAGGTGACTGAGGACAGCCACAGTACCAAGTACCCCTGCGGGGTCTCTACGGTCACTTACCTCTGAACTTCAGGGGAGACTGGTGCAGCAGGAGTATGCCCAAGATCCTCAGAGCCCGATGAGACCCCCTTCGCTTCCTGGAAGATTCAGTTCCGGAGCTACTGGACGGCATATTCCTAAGCCTAAAGCTGAGGTATTCCAGCCGTAATACACCACTTTTACTGAGAATAGTCTAGCACAATTGCTGCTATATCACAGTTGGTGTCTACTAATGTGCCTTTCTAGGGGATGCCTGTATCAACCGCTTGCTGTATGCCTTTAAATGTTGCCAGCTCTGTCTCTGTACTTCATAGCCAGCTTACTGCAATAATGTGGCTTTTTAAAAACCTGCTGGGACGCCCGCACATGCGCAGAAGCGCTGCGGCGCGCACAGAGCGTCATCCCCCAGGCCCTGCCCCTTTTTCCAGCCACCTCTATATATAGAGGCGCGTGCACGCGCACGCGCGCGGCCACGTGCGCCTCGGCGCTAATTTTCAAACATGGAAACCAGGGACAGGAGCCAGGGCCCCCTTTGCCGCAGGCCGGGGGATAGACGAACACTGCAACATGGCAGAGGAAACAGTTTCCTGTAGGAGAACTCACCAGCTGCCTGGACTTTGTTCTCTGAGAAGAAACTAGTCCATATGACAAGAAAAACATTCCACAGCGGCCTCTAGTGGACAAACACAGGTACCGCAGTTTAATATACTAAACATATATAAAAAAACATTCCTTTTTTTTTTTTTTTTTCTTGACCACCATTAAAAATTATTACATTTTTTTAGTAGTTACAGGCATGCACAGATATTAGCGGGAATACCGTTAGGTAACAGACAGAAAGACAAATTAGGCTTGGGGGTCCCCCAATAGAACCAAGTTCCTGGGGGCCCCCACTTACCTGTTCCCCGCCGCAGGACTTTGTTTGGTCCACAAAAGCCCAAACTTCACCTATCACGGCAGGCATTGTAATCAAACCTTCAGGGACCGGGTTCCCAAGGATTCCACTCCCCTGGACCTGTATAGCACCCTGCACAGAAAACATCTTGGTCGTGGGTATGACCAGAGCTCTGGATCCCAGGGTCCAGCTCTCCTAAGAGAAGCATTACAGGCAAAACCTTGCTCTTCTCTGCAAGGCCCGGGTACCGACCGTTTAGCTATGAAGCTTTTTTGGTCGGATCCGGAATAGCTTACTGAGGCCCAAAAGAACCTGTACGCAAGCTCAGTGAAAAACACATGTTTCTTCTTGGCCAACACCTTAGACACTGGCAAAAAAACTGAGGTGCTCCCGGATGGGAGGGGCTTATATAGGGGAGGGTACTTCCGGTTTTGGAAGTTGCCAGTGCCAGCACCTGACGGTAACTATATAACCCATTAGTAATGACTATGTCGCTCTGTGTCCCGTGATGTACGAAAAAGAAAGTATTCAGACTCCCTTAAATTTTTCACTTTGTTATATTGCAGCCATTTGCTAAAATCATTTTAAGTTCATTTTTTTCCCTCAATGTACACACAGCACCCCATATTGACAGAAAAACACAGAATTGTTGACATTTTTGCAGATTTATTAAAGAAAAACTGAAATATCACATGGTCCTAAGTATTCAGACCCTTTGCTCGGTATTTAGTAGAAGCCCCCTTTTGATCTAATACAGCCATGAGTCTTTTTGGGAAAGATGCAACAAGTTTTTCACACCTGGATTTGGGGATCCTCTGCCATTCCTCCTGGCAGATCCTTTCCAATTCTGTCAGGTTGGATGGTAAACATTGGTGGACAGCCATTTTTAGGTCTCTCCAGAGATGCTCAATTGGGTTTAAGCCAGGGCTCTGGCTGGGCCATTCAAGAACAGTCATGGAGTTGTTGTGAAGCCACTCTGTTATTTTAGCTGTGTGCTTGGGGTCATTGTCTTGTTGGAAGGTAAACCTTCGGCCCAGTCTGAGGTTCTGAGCACTCTGGAAAAGGTTTTCTCCCAGGATATCCCTGTACTTGGCCGCATTCATCTTTCCCTCGATTGCAACCAGTCGTCCTGTCCCTTCAGCTGAAAAACACCCCCATAGCATGATGCTGCCACCACAATGCTTCACTGTTGGGACTGTATTGGACAGGTGATGAGCAGTGCCTGGTCTTCTCCACACATACCGCTTAGAATTAAGGCCAAAAAGTTCTATCTTGGTCTCATCAGACCAGAGAATCTTATTTCTCACCATCTTGGAGTCCTTCAGGTGTTTGCTAAAAAAAAACAAAAAAACAAAAACAAACTCCATGCGGGCTTTCATGTGTCTTGCACTGAGGAGAGGCTTCCGTCAGGCCACTCTGCCATAAAGCCCCGACTGGTGGAGGGCTGCAGTGATGGTTGACTTTCTACAACTTTCTCCCATCTCTCGACTGCATCTCTGGAGCTCAGCCACAGTGATCTTTGGGTTCTTCTTTACCTCTCTCACCAAGGCTCTTCTCTCCCGATAGCTCAGTTTGGCCGGACGGCCAGCTCTAGGAAGGGTTCTGGTCGTCCCAAAGGTCTTCCATTTAAGGATTATGGAGGCCACTGTGCTCTTAGGAACCTTAAGTGCAGCAGAAATATTTTTGTAACCTTGGCCAGATCTGTGCCTTGCCACAATTCTGTCTCTGAGCTCTTCAGGCAGTTCCTTTGACCTCATGATTCTAATTTGCTCTGACATGCACTGTGAGCTGTAAGGTCTTATATAGACAGGTGTGTGGCTTTCCTAATCAAGTTCAATCTCTATAATCAAACACAGCTGGACTCAAATGAAGGTGTAGAACCATCTCAAGGATGATCAGAAGAAATGGACAGCACCTGAGTTAAATATATGAGTGTCACAGCAAAGGGTCTGAATACTTAGGACCATGTGATATTTCAGTTTTTCTTTTTTAACCCCTTCCTTACTGGGCACATATACCCCCTTCCTGCCCAGGCGAAATTTCAGCTTTCAGCACTGTCACGCTTTGAATGACAATTGCGCGGTCGTGCGACGTGGCTCCCAAACAAAATTGACATCCTTTTTTTCGCACAAATAGAGCTTTCTTTTGGTGGTATTTGATCACCTCGGCGGTTTTTATTTTTTGCGCTATAAACAAAAATAGAGCGACAATTTTGAAAAAAAAGCAATATTTTTTGATTTTTGCTATAATAAATATCCCAATTTTTTTTTTTTTTATATATATATTTTTTTTCCTCAGTTTAGGCCGATACGTATTCTTCTACATATTTTTGGTAAAAAAAAATCGCAATCAGCGTTTATTGATTGGTTTGCGCAAAAGTTATAGCGTTTACAAAATAGGGGATAGTTTTATGGCATTTTTATATATATATTTTTTTTTTATTAGTAATGGCGGCGATCAGTGATTTTTTTCGTGACTGCGACATTATGGCGGACACATCGGACACTTTTGACACTAATTTGGGACCATTCACATTTATACAGCGAACAGTGCTATAAATATGCACTGATTACTGTATAAATGTGACTGGCAGGGAAGGGGTTAACACTAGGGGGCGAGGAAGGGGTTAAATGTGTTCCCTATGTGTGATTGTTACTGTGGGGGGAGGGGACTGACTGGGGGAGGTGACCGATCTGTGTCCCTATGTACAAGGGACACAGCATCGGTCCCCTCTCCCTGACAGGACATGGATCTGTGTGTTTACACACACAGATCCATGTCCTTGTCTCTGTAACCGCCGATCGCGGGTGCCTGGCGGACATTGCGGCCGCCAGGCATGCGCATCGGCATCTCAGTGATGCGCCGGGCGCGCGCGTGCCGCCGGCGCTCGCGCGCCCCCCAGTGGCCAAATAGCGGAGGCCGTATATTAACGGCCTCCCGGCATTTGACAACCACCTTGCGGCCGTATATTCTCGTACGGCGGGCGCGAGGTGGTTAATAAATCTGCAAAAATGTCAACAATTCTGTGTTTTTCTGTCAACATAGTGTGCTGTGTGTACATTAATGAGGAAAAAATGAACTTAAATTATTTTAGCAAATGGCTGCACTATAACAGAGTGAGAAATTTAAGGGAGTCTGAATACTTTCCGTACCCACTGTATGTATGTACCATATTTATCGGCGTATAACACGCACAGGCGTATAACACGCACCCTAACTTTAAGAGGGTAGTTTCAGGAAAAAAACTTTCCACAGCACCCTGCGTATAACACGCAGGCACAGTTTACCCTCTATTTTCAGGGTAAAAAAGTGAGTGTTATACGCCAATAAATACAGTATATCCCTTTCCAGCTGAGCGTACGCATATACGCGGCCTCGACTTTCGGGGGTTATACCAGGATCATGATCCCAGTACCGTTGTTTAGAGCGGGCGATTGGCTATCCAGGCATAACAACCGATGTGGCTAAAAGTCGCTTGGTTGTTATACCGGAGGAGCGGGAGGGGACATCCCCCTCCCGCCGCTCTGACCTGGCCTCCTGTCCTGCTGGGAGACCCAATCCCCGATCCGTCACTTCCGGCGCCTTGTGTCAGACTGGCATTAAGCCATAAACGGCTTCGTGCCAGTCTCCTGAATGTAAACACGGAAGCGACGTCACGACGTCCCTTCCTGTTTACTCGGCTGCCAATGGCGCCGGATTAAAAAAATATATACAGTATTCAGAATCGCAGTTTTCGGCGCTCTGAATACTTTGAAGTGTAAAGGATGGATGTGACCCCCCGATCCCTCCATAAAGAGTACCTGTCACCCACCTATTACTGTCACAAGGGATGTTTACATTCCTTGTGACAGCAATAAATGTGATCACATTTTTTATTTTATTTTTTAAAACACAATTTAATAGTGTAAAAATAAATAAAATTAAATAATAATTTTTTTTTTTTAAAGCGCCCGCAAGCTCGCGCAGCAAAGAAAACGCAAAAGGAAGTCACACCCTTATATGTAAACTGTGTTCAAATCACACATGTGAGGTATCGCAGCGATCATCAGAGCGAGAGCAATAATTCTAGCCCTAGACCTCCTCCTGTAACTCGGACCTCCTCCTGTAACTCTAACCTGGTAACCGTAAAAAAACATTAACCACTTAAGCCCCGGACCATTTGGTAGCTAAAGGACCAGAGCTGTTTTCAGAATTTTGCACTGCGCTGCTTTAACTGTAAATTGTGCGGACATGCAATGTTGTACCCAAACAAAATTTGCGTCCTTTTCTTCCCACAAATAGAGCTTTATTTTAATGGTATTTGATTGCCTCTGCGATTTTTTATTTTTTGCGATATAAATGGAAAAAGACCGAAAATTTTGAAAAAAAATGATATTTTCTACTTTTTGTTATAAGAAAAATCGAATAAACTCAATTTTAGTCATACATTTAGGTCAAAATGTATTCAGCCACATGTCTTTAGTAAAAAAATGTCAATAAGCGTATATTTATTGGTTTGCGCAAAAGTTATAGCGTCTACAAACTAGGGTACATTTTCTGGAATTTACACAGCTTCTAATTTATGACTGCTTATCTCTTTTCTTGAGGTGCTAAAATGGCAGGGCAGTACTAACCCCCCCAAATGACCTCATTTTGAAAAGTAGACATCCCAAGGAAATTGCTGAGAGGCATGTTGAGCCCATTGAATATTTTTTTTTTTTGTCTCAAGTGATTGAATAATGACTAAAAAAAAAAAAAAATTACAAAAAGTTGTCACTAAATGATATATTGCTCAAACATGCCATGGTTATATGTGGAATTTCACCCCAAAATAAATTTTGCTGCTTCTCCTGAGTACGGGGATACCACATGTGTGGGACTTTTTGGGAGCCTAGCCGCGTACGGGCCCCCGAAAACCAAGCACCGCCTTCAGGATTTCTAAGGGCACAAATTTTTGATTTCACTCCTCACTACCTATCACAGTTTTGAAGGCCATAAAATGCCAAAATAGCACAAACCCCCCCCCCCTCCCAAATGACCCCATTTTGGAAAGTAGACACCCAAAGCTATTTGCTGAGAGGCATGTTGAGTATTTTACAGCTCTAATTTGTTTTTGAAAATGAAGAAAGCAAATCATTTTCTTTTTTTTTTTCCAATTTTCAAAACTTTTTGACAAAAAGCGAGATCTGCAACATACTCCCCATACCTCTCAGCAAATAGCTTGGGGTGTCTACTTTCCAAAATGGGGTCATTTGGGGGGGGGGGGGGGGTTGTGCCATCTGGGCATTCCATGGCCTCCGAAACTGTAAAAGGGAGTGAGAAGTGAAATCAAAAATTTACACCCTTAGAAAGCCTGAAGGCGGTGATTGGTTTTTGGGGTCCCGTACGCGGCTAGGCTCCCAAAAAGTCTCACACATGTGGTATCCCCGTACTCAGGAGAAGCAACAGCATGTATTTTGGGGTGTAATTCCACATATGCCCATGGCATGTTTGAGCAAATATATCATTTAGTAACAACTTTGTGCAAAAAAAATAAAAAATAAAAATAAATTGTCTTTTTTCCGCAACTTGTGTCAACATATAAAATATTCCATGGACTCGACATGCCTCTCAGTATATAGCTTGGGGTGTCTACTTTCCAAAATGGGGTCATTTGGGGGGGTTTTGAACTGTCCTGGCATTTTATACACAACATTAGGAAGCTTACATCCACTCTTCTAACCACTTGAAGACAAAGCCCTTTCTGACACTTTTTGTTTACATGAAAACATATATTTTTTTTGCAAGAAAATTATGTTGAACCCCCAAACATTATATATTTTTTTAAAGCAAAGGCCCTACAGATTAAAATGGTGGGTGTTGCATTTTTTTTTCCACACAGTATTTGCGCAGAGATTTTTCAAACGCATTTTTTTGGGGAAAAATACACTTTTTTTTTATTTTAATGCACTAAAACACACTATATTGTCTAAATGTTTGATGAAATAAAAACAATGATCTTAGGCCGAGTACATAGATACCAAACACGACATGCTTTAAAATTTCGCACAAACGTGCATTGGTGACAAACTACATACATTTTTAAAAGCCTTTACAGGTTACCACGTTAGATTTACAGAGGAGGTCTACTGCTAAAATGACTGCCCTCGATCTGACCTTCGCGGTGATACCTCGCATGCATGGTGCAATTGCTGTTTACATATGACGCCAGACCCACGCTTGCGTTCGCCATTGCGCAAGAGCAGGGCAGGACAGGGGTGCTTTTTTTTTTTTTTATTATTAATTTTGCTTTTTTATTTTATTTTTAAATTGTTCCTTCCATATTTTTTTTTTAATCATTTTTATTGTTATCTCAGGGAATGTAAATATCCCCTATGATAGCAATAGGTAGTGACAGGTACTCTTTTTTTGAAAAAACTGGGGTCTTTTAGACCCTAGATCTTTCCTCTGCCCTCAAAGCATCTGACCACACCAAGATCGGTGTGATAAAATGCTTTCCCAATGGCGCTTTTTATATCCGGGGGGGGGGGGGGGACATTCCCTCCCACTGCTTGTAAAAGCAGTCCAGAGGCTAATTAGCCACTAGGACTGCTTTTACATGAAAGCCGGCCGCTGGCTGAAAAGAATGATACCAAGATGATACCTAAACCCGCAGGCATCATTCTGGTATAACCATTCAAAGTCCAGCAACATACCAGTACGTTGCTGGTCCTTGTTGGACATGTATTGTAATCTTTTTTTTCATGCAGCCTGTTGGCTGAACGAAAAAATGAGATTGATCGGTGGGTATGCCCACCATTAGAATACCGCCATTCATCCACCCACTTCTAATGATGGGCATACATGCATCATTTATATATGCCGAAGCATGGGGGCATCTTCCCGCAAAAGTTATGCCGCGTACACATGGTCAGACTTTTCCACGGGCAAGCCTCCGTTGGAATTTCGACCGTATGTACGCGGCATTAGGAGCAAAATCGCTCCTCCGCCCCTGCTGCCCCAATGCTTCGGCATATATGCTTTTTTTTTTTAACTGTGGTGGTGAAATCACCTCCTACAGCACTGGAGTCGCAGGGATCAGGCCTGTCTCTGCGAACGCTGCAGTTATGTGTGTTGTGTTTTGCAAGTGACAGTGATCGATCGATACTGCACTTGGGTGGCCTGGGCTGGACGGAGGGGCAAAACGCAGGTGCTAGCAGGTATCTGGGCTGATCCCGCTAACACTGCGTTTTTGGGAACCCTAAATTACTGGGGACGCTAGTATAGATCTGATCAGATCAGATATTGATCTGTTCAGATACTATACCACTAAGGGAGGTGTATGCTTCACGCGTGGGTGTTGGCATTACTGGCACTAACCTGACGCTGCCTGGGGTGTGACGCAGGGTTAACTTGGGGCAATTAGGGGGTTAAAACCTTTATTAGGTAATATATGGGGGTACCTGCCGCTATAAAAACCTGCGGCGAACCTAAAAAAAATAACTGGCTATCTATCGGCACCAGCATAACTAATACAGCGTTTAGAAAAACGATTGCTTAGTGACACTGGCAAAAGGGGGTGAAAGGGTTACCTGGGGGGCGATCAAGGGGGTTAAACCTTTATTAGGTAATATATGGGGGTACCTGACGCTATAAAAACCTGCGGCGAACCTAAAAAAAATAACTGACTACCGATCGGCATCACCGACAATAAAACAGCGATCAGAAAAACGATCGCTTAGCGACAGTGGTGCTAGGGGGTGAAAGGGTTATCTGGGGGGTGATCAAGGGGGTTAAACCTTTATTAGGTAATATATGGGGGTACCCGACGCTATAAAAACCTGCGGCGAACCTAAAAAAAATAACTGACTACCGATCGGCATCACTGACAATAAAACAGCGATCAGAAAAACGATCGCTTAGCGGTGGTGCTAGGGGGTGAAAGGGATATCTGGGGGGGCGATCAGGGGGTTAAACCTTTATTAGGGGGGGTTAGGGGGCTACACTGGACCTAAAACTAAACTGTAGTGACACTTTTACAGTCACAAATGTCACTGATTGCAGTGATCAGTAAATAAATGGTCACTGCAATCAGTGACACTGTGACTGGGGACTGGGGGGTGGTCTGGGGGGGACTGGGGGGGCGATTTGTGTGCCTGTGTCCTGGTGTCAGTGTAGTGTTTTGTGCACTGACCTGATGTCTTCTCTTGTACGGCGCTCGGTATATGTGAGCGCCGCATGAGAGATGACATCACTTCCTCTGCCTGTGTAAACATTACACAGCAGAGGAAGCTCTCTCATTCGCCGGGAGCGATCGCGAGGGGGTGGCCGGAATCGAACGGCCGTCCCCTCATCTCGGATCGCTCCCGAATGGAAAACGGCCGCTCACTGTAGAGGAGGGGGGCCTGATCGGACCCCCCAACTATACAAAGGCAATCACGTAGATATACGTGACTTTTCCTGTCGGTGTCATTCTGCCGACGTATATCTACAGTGGGCGGTCGTTAAGTGGTTAAAGCGTCGTCTATGGAGATTTTTAGGTACCGTAGTTTGTCACCATTCCACGAGTGTGTGCAATTATAAAGCATGACATGTTTGGTATTTATTTACTCGGCGTAATATCATCTTTCACATTATACAAAAAAATTGGGCTAACTTTACTTTTTCATTTTTTTTTAATTTATGAAAGTGAATTTTTCCAAAAAAGTTGCGTTTTTTAAATCACAGCTGCACCGTGTTACATAAAATATTGCAACAATTGCCATTTTATTATCTAGATTCTCTGCTAAAAAAACATATACAATGTTTGGGGGTTCTAAGTAATTTTCTAAGCAAAAAATATGGATTTTAACTTGCAAACACCAAATGTCAGAAATAGGCTTAGTCATGAAAGGGTTAAGTATGTGTATTGTGATGGGTTCACAAACACACATTCTGGGACAGACAAGTGACAAGCCAATGTTGTGCAACGCCACATTGGTATTTGGGAATAGATTGTTTATCTAACTAGGCATTTCAAAGGAAACTTGTTGATTAACCACCTTAATACAGCACTTCCTGCCCAGGCCAGCTTTCAGCGCTGTCACACTTTGAATGACAATTCGCGGTCATGCTACACTGTAACCATGTGACATTTTTTATAATTTTCTTCACACAAATAGAGCTCTCTTTTGGTGGTATTTAATCACTTCTGGGTTTTTTGTTTTGAAAAACAAAAATAAATTTTGAAAAAAAAAAAAAGTTTTTCTTAGTTTCTGTCAGTAAAAGTTTGGAAATAAGTAATTTTTCTCCTTAACTGCGGTCAGTGTGAGGCGAGGAGCACCGATTACCGGCATGTCAGTGTTTTACATGTGACCGGCTGTGATTGGACACAGCCGATCACATGGTTAAAGAGCCGCGGCCGCGGTTATTTACAGAGATCGGGGTCGCGCCGTGTCCTAGTAACATGGCTCGGCCGCGATCGCTGCGCACCCCCGCGAGCAGTCGTTCTGGGAAGCTGTCATATGACGTCCACTCAGAACGAGAGCCGCCCAGCCCAGCTGTAATTTGACAGTGGGCGGGCGGCATGTGGTTAAAGAAGAGACTGACCAAACCAGGTATACTCTACATATCTAAGGGACAAATAATGACTGTTAATTTTATTAAAAGACCACCTTGGCCCTTGAGGGCCAACCTAATTAGTAGTAAAAGAATGCAAATTGGGACATTTCCATTTTTTTTTTTTTTTTTTTGACTGCAGCTGTCCATAGCAAAGAGGCATTATCTGTCACCCAGAAGGACAAAAGCAAATCAAATGCCTAATAAAACTGGCCAATCAAATTGCTTGTCCATGTCAACCATGGGGGGAAAAGGTGTATATTAGGGCAGTGTTTCTCAACTCCAGTCCTCAAGGCGCCCCAACAGGTCATGTTTTCAGGTTTTCCATTATTTTGCACATGTGATTTAATCAGTTTCACTGCCTTACTAATTACCACAGCCATTTCATCTGAGAGAAATCCTGAAAACATGACCTGTTGGGGCGCCTTGAGGACTGGAGTTGAGAAACACTGTATTAGGGGAGGCTCTTTTTGGCTAAAATGTGACAGGAGACACTGGGTTATCTGAAGGCTGCTTGCTGTTCATTGTAATTTTTACTTTAATTTGTCATCTTTTGCAAGTATCTTGTGAATTTTTTTCTGTGCTGGGACTTAATAAATGTATTTCTGTGGATGAACCGAGTGCTGTGGGAAAAACTAGAATTAAAATCATTAATTATCGTTCTATTACAACTATATGACTACATCACTAAAAACACTGACTGTGTTAATGGGTCAATCTCTCCTGCGGAGATATTGTGTTCTAGTGCAGTGATGGCGAACCTTGGCACCCCAGATGTTTTTGAACTACATTTCCCATTATGCTCATGCACTCTGCAGTGTAGTTGAGTATCATGGGAAATGTAGTTCCAAAACATCTGGGGAGCCAAGGTTCGCCATCACTGTCCTAGTGGGGGTGAGCAGGGAGCCGACCCTGCCAGGAGAACATTGCAAGCGGGTAAAGCCACTGGCAATAATCACATGTGAAAATCCAGCATACTGGTTGCACCCAAGTCAATCAACTTTGGTACAATCAGCCTGACCATAAATGGTTTGAATCTCGTCCAGTCCCAATGTGACGGACCCCGGTACTTAAGAGGCGTATGTCCATCGTATAAGCTTCTCTTGCTCGATAACAGAACGGTCCAAGATCCCGCAGCCCACCCAATCACTAGTCGGAACACAATGTAGGGTGGTGAAAAACATAAAAACTGTTTATTGAAAACTTGCAGAGCATTTATATACCACACAATCAGGCGAGCCTGATAACATTGTATGCAAAGGAAACTATATACAGGAATATAATTAACATAACTAGGGGACAGCCAACATAGACTATGCTAATCTACCTCTAGCAACTAATAGCGGACAGTGATATAATTAACATGAGCTAATTTAATAGTCACCTAAACCAGCCTAGGTGACCAGACCATTCGGCGCCTACAACCCTGAATACAAAGTACTGTACAATACACATTATAAGTATAAACACATAACATCTCACAATAATTTGGTAAGTTAAAATGGTCACAAGGTTTATCTCATCTTCAAGAGATGCTCAGACAAAACGAAACAATAGAACAATGAAAATTACTAACCCCACCTCTATCCGGCAATAAGTCTACAACAGTCTGAGACAAACTCCTACAATATCCCAACAGTCTAAAAAAGTGGAATTAATTTATCTTCAGAGATTTCTTAAGGGATATTGTTAATTTGATATTTCTGTCCCATTTTGAAGGAGCCTCTCCAACCCAGTCTGCAGGAGGGCCATCATATTCCCTCTGACCATTAACTTGTACAAGATTTATTTTACCTCTTTACCATAGGTGTGCGCAGCCTATTGCATTAGGGTGTGCACCCCAAAGCTCAAACACACGTGTGTGTGTGTGTGTGTGTGTGCAAGTGTATATATAGAGCAGTGAATGATGTCAGTAGGGCAGAGATTAGTGTCAGAAGTAGTTTTTATTATTATATATTATTTTTGAATTTTTTATTTAATTTTATTTTTTTACAATTTTTTTGGAGGCCCATTGGGGGGCTTTGGTGAAATATCAGGGGTCTAAACAGGGGGAATCTGCGCCACACTGGATGATTAGGGTGTGCCCAGGCACACCTGGCACACCCTGTGCGCACGCCTATGCTCTTTACATCCGCTCCAGAAGGGAAGCTTTATTGTCCTTATTTAGCGAAGTAATACAAACCACGCTCTCAATGTCCATTAATTGGTTGTCCATCATTCTAGAATTATCTGCTTTCTCCTCGGGCATAATTAGCGGGTAGGAGGCTTGCCCCTAGTCCTCTTCAAAAGCCCCGATCCTAGCTGGGTCTGTCGCACCCGGCTGAACCATCTATGGCGGCTTAAGTCTTGGATACTCAAACAGGAAAACTGTGAGATCATCCTGCCATAGTTTATGACTCTGTCGCTATTACCTGGAAGATTTGCTTGCTCTTACCCATCATTTCATGTTTTAGTACCAACTGCTGCTTTATCCATTATATAAAATAAGTAAAAAATCCAACCGAGAGAGTGGGACCCCTCATAATGGTAACGGCAACGTACAGACTCATGAGTTCGTCAAGAAAATCCTCAACTTTAAAAGAGCTTTTCATGTGATTTTACTCTCCAACATCTACCAAAATAGCAGCTTTGGGGTGATCAAAAAGAAAAGAGCTACAGTCCAATGTTGGCTCCTCTTGCTGTATTTATTAAATGATCAACAAGTAAGCTGCATGCACACTATCTCCACTACAAATAAACAAACTTCTTTGACTCGTTTCACTGCTCCCGACTTTCTCACAAGGTGGACTGATTCCTTAAAATAGATACACTGGGTACAGAAAGAAATTAAATAAAACCAAAAGTACACCAGTTCTATAAAGTGCTTTAGCTTACAACTAAACATTTAAAACACCAAAAAGATCTGAGGGTCTAGAGAAGCACACAGTTCTTCTCCTCTGTGCACAAGATTGGGCTATATAAGAATGAGGCTGTGAAGGAATATAAGGCCTCATGCCCACGGACGTTTTTACAGCTGCGTTTTTGAGCGTTTTTTGCAGCTTAAAAACGTCTGTCCATGTTAGTCTATAGCTTCATGCCCACCTAGACGTTTTTGAACTGCAAATAGCATAGACGTTTTAAGCTGTAAAAAAAAAACCAGGACCAGTGCGTTCCTCAGCGTCAGAATTAGGCAGAAAAAAACACAAGCGTCAAAAAAAGCGCAAAAACGCCGCGATTGCGTTTTTCAGCTCCGCGTTTTTTTTTTCTTTTAAAAAAAATAAAATAAAAATATACAATAACATGCACAGGTGTTTTTAAGCTGTAAAAAACGCAGCTGTAAAAACGTCAGTGGGCATGAGGCCTAAGGGATACTTTCATGTGATTACTCCATTTTTGTGTGAAGATGTGTTCAGATGTTTTTCGTTTCAAAAGTTTTTTATTAGAGCATACTGTAGAGTACAACAAGAAGTAGTCAGAAATGGTGAATGTATATCGTTCACGTTACATATAAAGCATAACTATTACAGAACATCAGAAAATTAGTGGATTAAGTGCTATCATTTGTCGCTGATCAATATTAGGGAGGGTGTTGACACGGTGGCATCAGTGTGTATCAGCGGGGGTGGTCCCCAGAACTTCGACAGCGGGTAACGTTATGCGTTTACATCAGGTTCATGGGGTATCAGAAAATGTGAAATCATAGCCTCAGAGGCCTGTTCTTGTTGAGGAAGTAAGGGAACATGGGTACAAGCGGGGTTCACAGATGAGGGATAGGCGCGTGAGGAGAGGGGGGCACATAGGGGAAAAAGAGAAAGAGAGAGAAGAGAGAAGGGGGAGAGGGAACGTTGTCGGCGGAGCCGCGGTGTGGCCAGGGGGGCCACCACGCGCAGTGGTAGAGGAAGGTGGAAGATCATGGGATAAGGAGGTTGGGATCAAAGTCTGGGGGTAGAAAGTTATCCACCCATGGGGTCCATATGTTAGTGTGTCGAGGGACACGGTCTAACAATGTGGCCTCAATTTTGCTGTGTATCATGGCTTGGGTTACTCTATTCTTTGTTTCTGCTATGTAGAGTTTCGGAGTTTTCCAGGCTTTGGCAATAGTTTGCTTGGCAGCAGTGGTCAGCTGGAGGAGAAGACTGATTTGATTTCTGGTATATTCTCCCTGTATGTGGTTTAGGAGTGCCAGGGCAGGGTCAGGGATCACTGTTTCATGCAGTATTGTGGAAACCATTTGAAAGATAACCTTCCAGAATTGTTGTGCTATCTCACAAGACCACCAGATATGAAGATGGGTACCCTGGTCACTGCAACCTCGGAAACAGGTCGAGGGATAATTCGGTACAAATTTAGATATTCTTGCTGGAACCAGGTACCAGCGCATTAAAACTTTATAGTTTGTTTCAAGCGCTACCACATTTTGGGAAGAAGATTTGGTGGTGGCCCATATAGCAGACCATTCTTCAGGAGAGAGAGAAATATTTAGGTCCTTGGACCACTGTGCAGCATATAGAGGGAGGTCAGCTGATAGGGTGGAGAAGTGGCTATATAGGCTAGATATAATGCCTGGGGCATGAGGGTCTGCTGCGCAGATTTTCTCGTATATAGATTGGGTGGTCAGACTAGTGCACGGGCCGACTATTGATTTGGCAAAGTGGAGTACTTGAAGATAACGGAAAGATTCAGAGGTTGGGAGTGAGGCACTGGATTGGAGATCTGAAAAAGATTTAAAGGTGGAGTTGGCAGTAAGATCGCATATTTTAGTTATGCCCGCTTGCGACCAGCGAGAAAAGGTGCTGGGTTGAGTGTAGGCAGGGTAGAATGAAGGGTGGTGTAAGAAGGATAATAAAGGGTTATGCGGAGAGATCAGTTTGAAGGGGTCGCGTAGCCTGTCCCATAGCTTTAAGGAGTGGTAGGTGATGGGGTTGGTAATATGACCACGGACGGGAGGGGGTAGCCATAGAATGTTATTAACTGTTAGTGGGTAAAGGTCTATAGCTTCGAGGGAGACCCATTTCGGGGTTTCAGTAAGTGCATGTAATAGAGCTAGTTGGGCTAGTTGGGCTGCCTGGTAATATTTGGCAAAGTTCGGGATGCCCAGGCCCCCGTGTAGTTTATGGCGAAGAAGGATAATTTTCGGGATTCTGGGTTTGGTGAGGCCCCATATATATTTAAAGACTCTAGATTGAATAATCCGGTGGAAGTAAGAAGGAACATCGATCGGGAGGACTCTATATAGATATAATAGTTTGGGAAGCAAGGACATCTTAACAGCGGCCACCCGCCCCAGCCAGGAAACACACAAAGGTTTCCAGGTGTCCAAGATAGATGACAATTGTGCCAGCATGGGGAGATAGTTAGCTTGGTATAAAGAGGTTGGGTTTCCGGTCAGTTTTATGCCAAGGTACGGGAGAGAGGTAGCAGACCAAGTAAAGGGGAAGTTTAGTTGTAAATGGGTGACTTCGTGGGGTGGGAGAGACACATTAAGAGCTTTAGACTTTGTTTGATTAACCTCCAAACCTGAAATGGAGGCAAATTTATCCAGGGTTTGAATAAGGTTAGGGAGAGTGGTGCGGGGTGAGGTCACAAATAAAAGTGCATCATCTGCAAAGAGGCAGATTTTATGCGAGGTGGAAGCGATTTCTAGTCCTTTAATATTAATGTTTGTTCTAATCAGAGCTGCCACTGGTTCGATAGCTAATGCAAAAAGTAAAGGGGAAAGGGGGCATCCCTGTCTAGTACCTCTTGCTATAAGAAAACTGTCCGAGCGAAATCCCGAGTACCTAATATAAGCTTGCGGCTGGTTATAGAGGGAGTTTATCCACTGTAGAAAGTGTGGGCCAAAGCCCCAGCGTTTAAGAATGTAGTCTAGGTATGGCCAGGACACCATGTCAAACGCCTTCCTTATATCAAGAGATAATAAATGCATTGGGATATGACGGGTTTTTGCAATATGCTGGAGGAGTATCACTCGTCTGATGTTATCGCTGGCTTGCCTACGGGGTATAAAGCCTACCTGGTCTTTGTTTATTAGTTTGCCGATAAGAGGGTTGAGGCGAAGTGCCAATATTTTAGCCAGGAGTTTGATGTCCAGGTTAAGTAGGGAGATGGGTCTAAAATTAGACCAAAGGGAATTATCAGTGTTAGGTTTGGGTATCATTGCTATAATAGCTGTCAGTGTGTCTCGGCCAAAGACCTGATTCTGAAGTAGGGAGTTGAACGTTTTACTTAAGAGGGGGGCTAGAGTTGTAGCAAATTTTTTGAAGTATGTGGCTGATAGTCCATCTGGGCCTGGCCTCTTATGGGGTTTGAGGGTTTTTATCGCTGCAAGGACTTCTTCTGTAGAAATGGGTGCCTCTAAGGGTTCACGGTCTGAGTCCGAGAGAGCAGGCAAAGGGGTGTCGTGAAGGAGTGAGTCAGCGGTAGAGTGGGAAAAGGTAGATTTAGCTTTATAGAGGTCTTCTAGACGCTTGCGGAATTCCTTTAGAATTTTGATAGGGTTACTAGTGTATGTATTTTTCTCGATCCGTAATCTGATGGGAACATGGTTCCGTTCTGGTCGACGGAGACGCATGGCTAGGAAAGTATCGGGTTTGTTGGCCTTAGTGTAAATGGTATGGCTGGATCTGCGGATGGCCTTATCAGCCGATTCAGCCAGCAGCAGATCCAGTTCAGTTCTGGATTTTTCCATTGCTATCCTATGGGGCTCAGTCTGGGTTTTCTGGAACTGAAGAAAGTTCTGGTGGTACTCCTTCTCAAGGTTGGCTAGTTGGAGCTTCTTATCTCGTTTAAGATGTGTAGATACTGATATGCATGTGCCTCGGATTACCGGTTTGTGTGCCTCCCAGAGGAGAACTGGAGAGATATCAGGAGTATTATTATGACGCAGGTAATCTCCAAGGGCCACCTGAATGTCAAGGCAGTATGACGGATTAGTAAGATGAGCTTCATTAATACACCAGGAGCGGTCGCTGGTTTGGGGAATCAGAGAGGAAACCGTGGTAAGGACTGCACAGTGGTCCGACCATGGTATAGGTTGTATAGAGGAGTTGACAAGTGTTGGGGAGGACGCAACCGAGAGGAATATGTGATCGATCCTAGAAAAGGATTTATGGGGATATGAGTAGAACGTGTAGTTCTTCTTCGTTGGGTTGCATTCTCGCCAAGTGTCAAGCAATGAGGCTTGTTGCAGTAATTTTCTAAAGCGTGTGGAAGAGGCATACTGGTCTGGAGCATATGGGGATTTATCCATATGTGGCTGAAGTACTGAGTTAGAGTCGCCGCAAAGGATCACCGTGCCCCTGCAATGTGTCCGGATGACTTGTAGGAGGTGAGAAAAGAAGGGGTTTGGGTTATCATTTGGGGCATAATAGGAGACCAAGGTAGTTTCCACTTCTTGAAGCATGCCTACAAGGATTATATAGCGACCTTCCGGATCTTTGATTTCTGAGATTAATACGAAAGGGAGGGATTGGTGAAGGGCTATGAGTACACCGCGCTTTTTCACATTAGCCGAGGCAGTATACACTTGAGGGTATCGGGGGCTAAAGAATTTTGGTGTCGCTTGCGTCGTGTAATGAGTTTCCTGGAGGGCTACAATACTAGCTTTTAATGCTATGAATGTTTGGAAGGCCTTAACTCTCTTATGCGGTGAGTTGAGTCCCTTTACATTAAGGGAAAGAATGTTCAGGGGGGCCATGGGGAAGGAGAGGAGATATTAGGCAGAAGGGCCCCAAGGGCCCCGCAGCCCCGCCGACAAGGATCAGGAAAAGAGAAGATACAAGGGAGAAGGGAGGGAAGAAAGGGGAAAAGGAGAGGGTAGTAGTTGTAAGGCAAATGGATGAATAGATATAGGAAGTGGCAATGGGGTTTGGTCGCCCGACCAGGTAGTGGACAGACTCGCCAGTCGGCCAGCCGACTCGCGAGTGTGCACACCATGCAGAGGGGGGGGGGGGCAATGACAGCCTCCCGCCGCTAAAGGGGGATTGTGGTTAAAGTTTTTAAAAGTTAAACCAACAAGAAGTAACAGGAAAGACAGTGGTTATGCAGGTATTGCTATGTAACCTATGTTTGTCTGGAGGCACACGGACCTCCAGATTGACTCTGTGGAGACATGGTACAGGGACACACAAATACTCAGGTAGGGTGTATCCGTATACATATATCCTCCCATAAGCATTTAAAGTGAGAAACAGAGAAAGAAAACAAGTTACTGTTCATAACATTTCAATTTACCAAGGTCAAGCACTAACAGACAAAGAATAGGCGGCAGTGTCCGGGTCGCCGCATGCGCCCAGGGAGTGCCCCGAGCACATGCGGCGAGCCAGAAAACAGGCGCCAACCAAAATGTCACACAGTGAATGTTGTGCAGGAATCATAGTACATTTTCCCAAAAAGGAGAAATGGCACAGGGACACACAAATGCTCAGGCAGGGTGTATCCGTATACACATATCGTCCTATAAACATTTAAAGTAATAAACAGAGAAAGAGAACAAATAACCGGTAATGACATTTCAATTTACCAAAATCATGCCCAAATGGACAAAAAAATAGGCGGTATCGTCCGGGTCGCCGCATGCACCCAGGGAAAGCCCTGAGCCCATGCGGCGAGCCAGAAAACAGGCGCCAACCAAAATGTTATGTAGTGAATGTTGTGCAAGAATCATAGTACATTTTCCCCAAAAAGGGGACACCGTAGGAAAAGGAAGAAAAAAAAAAAAAAAAAAATTATATAACCTTCCTGGTTTTCCTGAGTAGTAAGGTGAAAAAATAAAACAATAATAATAATGAAAAAAGAGGGGAGAAAAGTGTATAACACTTGTTGATGAGAAAGGGAATATAAAAGATTCATGGGGCCTGAGCCCCCGCAACCCCGGGAAGAGGGGGGTAGGTGGACTGCACAGACATCCCCCATACCATTAGGGGGTGTCTATCACAGGACAGTCCCCCTTTAACTTGATTGAAGAGTTATCATCACGTCATAAAGTATAGGTTAGCTTCAATCAAGGGGCCTCCGGTGGCAAAAAGTGGTTGTGAAAGGAGCAAAAGTAAATTCAACGTGGAGAGTAGACTTGTCGGTCCCGGGAGATGTCCCTGGGTGGGCGAGCTGGTGTACCTCTACGGATGGATGAAGGGCCAGGATTAGATCTCCTTGGAGTGGTATTATAGGGATGCGTTGCTGCCCGGGCGGGGGTGCGAGGCAGTGTCGTCTCCGCAGGTTGCTCCGGGGTAGTTAGGTGCAGGGCCTCAAGAAGACGTTGGAGGGATTCCGGTGATGTGGAGGAGTGTTGCTGGCCCTGGTAGGAAAATTGCAAAGCAAAAGGGAAGCGCCAGGTGTATTTAAGTTGGTGCTGCAAGAGAATCTGGAGTTGTGGTTTCATGGCACGGCGTTTAGCAATTGTAGATGGAGCTAGGTCAGAGAACAATTGATACATGTGACCCTGGAACAGGAGAGTGTCCTTATTGCGAGCAGCAGCTAGGAGTTGTTCCTTTGTACGGAAAAAGTGCAGTTTAATGATAATATCTCGCGGAGGCCCGTCTTGCTGTCGGCGGGTCAGGGCCCTGTGTATTCTATCGAATTCCAGGCGTTCTATTTGTATAGCAGGTGATAGTTCTTGGAATAGGGCCGTTGCGAAAGATTGTAGGTCTTCCACATTTTCTGGGATACCTCTCAGGCGTAGATTTGATCTACGGGAGCGATTTTTCAGCGTCCTCGAGACGTGAGAGTAGCATGTTGTTCTCATCACGGAGGGCTGCCTGCTCTTGAACCTGCTCTTGGAGTGTAAGCTCTATATCATCTACCCTGGTTTCCAGGTCTGCCGTGCGCTGGCCTAGCTCCCTGATCTCACGTGACAGCCTGCTTGTTATCTGATCAGATGTAGTTTTTAAGGCCTTTTGCAGCATGGCTTCCATAAACTGTAGAAAATCACCCTGGGACATACCTGAGGAGGGCAGGAAGGAAGGACCGCTGATGGTGGACTCATCCCCGCTGTCGGCGGTGGCTTGTTCTGGCTTGTCTGGTGAGGCAACGTGCTGTTTAGTCAGGGCCTTCGCCGCCATCTTGGACGAGGCGCGGGCCAGGGCGTCTTTGATCGGTTTAGATTTGGATCTACCGCGATGGCCGGTTAAAACCATCCCAGACGATGCTGTGGCCGTTCCGGAGGCTGTATTCAGCAAAAGCGGGGTTGCAGGGCGGCTCAGGCGCGGTGTATGATCCCGATGTTGCGGCGGGAGGTGCGGAGCTCTAGTGGAACACGTCCGCCATACAGAGCCTCGCGCATGCGCCACCCGTTCAGATGTTTTTATCAGTCACCAAGTAGGAAATTTGAATTGACAATGTAGTTGCTGATCCTAGTAGATGAGGAATCCGCGGAACAGATAAAATATATAATATTAGTAGACTTGCTTGATTTATTGGATATAATAAAATAACTAAGGTGTGTTTTTAACGAGAGCCTCATTCTTTAATAAGGAAACACAAATAGAAATTGAGTAACTTATTAAGACTTATCAGTTATATAATATAAAGGGTGAACTGGGTCAAGTATTTCTTTACTCACGTTTTCAAATGTAATCTGTTACTAGTATGTGCATAATGTTTATAAATGAACTCCTTGACCGAGACAAGCCCAATTACGTATTGTTTTTTTCTTATACTATTTCTTGATATAATATTTTCTCACTTTAATTTAATGTTGGCAACATTGAAAAGCTTTTTAATGCAAAACAATGTGGGCTGATAGTGCTGATGTATCTTGTTGATTCAGACGAAATGTAAATTTTAAGAAGTCCACTTCTATGGTTACAATGACTGTTGCAACCACAAAACTAACCTTACACCTAAAAGGTGGGGTTCTCTAGGTGCCATTCGGTACACAAAAGTGTGATCTTGGTGTTTTGTACTGTGGGAGACCGACGGCTTGTTGAGAAGCATCCAAGACTGCATTGTGCGACACAATGTGGGCGCTCATGTTTTCTACTTTAAAAAGTTTTATATATTGCAAAAAAAAACAGAATTGAAACTCCTATCGTGAAACTTATTTTTGTACTTTTTCAGTTATGCTTGTTTCAAAGCCACTTGGTCTGTTGAAAGTAACCTCTTTTATGTGATCTCATCTTTGGTGGAGGTCTGTCATTTTTGGAGTTATTGTTTGGTTACAGAGGCTAAATTTACTCTTCTTCTTCTTGTATTCTTTTCGAGCATGCGCGGGCTTCCCGGAGGACAGGTAAGTGTACACACACTTTTCTCGTCGAGAAACATGCTGACAAGAATCTCGATGAGAAAAATAGAGAGCAGGTTCTCTATTTTTCTCGTCAAGATTCTTGTCGGTTTTCTTGACGAGAAACCTGATAGCCGCGTACACACAACCGATTTACTCGGCAAGAAAGCTCTGCCAGCAAGTTTCTTGTCGTTTTTCGACGAGAAACTCGGTCGTGTGTACGAGGCTTAAGACTAGTGATCATTTTTTCTTTTGAGAAAACTATCACTGGTTTGACTTCACTGGAGCACGGGCTACAAGTAGAGAGACTTTAGGCAATGTTCTCTGGGGAATGCATCCAAATTGGCCTCTGCCAAAGAAAAAATAACTTCTGTATTTGTCATACAAAAATGTAAATTACCCAGCAACTACTTGCAGAGAGGCCTATAGACAATAGTCATGTGATAATTCAAAATTAGGAAGCTGGTAATTCTATTTTATAAATATTTACAGGGTTCCTGGCAGGGGACAGAGTGCGGTGTCCTTGGCATGGTGCATGCTTTAACGTGAAAACAGGGGACATAGAAGAATACCCAGGATTGGACAGTCTGCCCTGTTTTAAGGTAATACCAGTCACATGCACGCAAACGACTTGGCCAAAGTTACTAGTCCTGGCCACTCAATTTTTTTTTTATATTGTATTAAAAAAATAAAAGTTTTGGTTTTGATCTCTCAAGCATCTGGTCACCGTGTTCATTTTTCCCAAATGCCACAATCACTTAACTGTTACCTTTTTGGATGTTACAAATGTTTTGGTATGTGCTGCATCACAGGTGAAAATTTACTATGTGGATATGTGTAAGCCACCCACAGCCCCCAGTTGCTTGTCCTAGACAATGTGCAATTGTACAGCGTTTCTGATGTCACTTGCTTCTGAAAGAATGTGAAATGTGTCCAGCTGTGTGGGCAGGCTGAGACTGCATTAAGCCGCAGATTTCTGAATTCTACGTTTTGTGTATATCTTTATGCATCTGGTAAGGTGGGGCATTCAAGGATCGATTCTCTAATGGTTAAATATTGCTTGTATTTTCTCTTTTTAAAGTGTCGCTAAAGGCAATTTTTTTTTGGATATAGTCGAGGGGAGTCAAATCTCTTGTCAGATTTTATTGCAGTCTGTGCCCCCATTAGGGAGATTTACCTTCCCTGCGGTATTAACCCTTTTTCAACCGCTAGCGGGGGTTAAAACCGCACCGCTAGTGGCCGAATATCGCGGTAAATACGACGGTATAGCGGCGCTGAAAATCGTGCCGCTATACCGCCACAGCACATGCCCGCCCCAGTGTGAAAGGGGCCTTAAGCACTTACCTGAGCCCAATATCGATCAAGCGCTGTGCCCGTCTGCTGCAGCTCTTCTCTGCTCTCCCTCTTCTTACAGGAAACTCTGCAGCGGGAAAAGAGCTGTGTCACCCTATAGACGCACACAGCCTGGCTTGGGAATGAGAAGAGGAAAAGTCAGGGGCACCGGAGGGTGACCCCAGAACAGGAGGTCCGGGGTTGCTCTGTTCAACACTGTCAAGCCTCGTACACACGACCGAGTTTCTCGTCAAAAAATGACAAGAAACTTGCTAGCAGAGCTTTCTTGCCGAGTAAATCGGTCGTGTGTACGCGGCTATCAGGTTTCTCGTCAAGAAAACCGACCAGAATCTCGACGAGAAAAATAGAGAACCTGCTCTCTATTTTCTCGGCAGGATTCTCCCTTTTCTCGACGAGAATCTCATCACGTGTTTCTCGACGAGAAAAGTGTGTGTGTGTGTGTACACTTACCTGTCGCCGTGGAAACCCGCACATACTCGAAATGACTTTGACGGATGCGTGGTAGCTTCCTAGGCATAGGTAGGGTGTAGCAAGATGGCGGCGACGGCATCGAATGTGACGAGCGCACGCTCGTCGTAGTCGATTACGTCACCGCGTTTGCTCCTGTGAGGGGGTTAGCTCGGCAGCGGGTGTGTGTGACCCCCGGGATGGGCTCCCCACACAAAACAGGCCCAGCAAACGGAGGTTGTGGTTTTCAAAATCAAAAAAAGGTGCGGTTTATTTTCTATTTACAGTGACAAAACACAGCAAAGCAAAAGAAACATAACCAAAATAAATCCTGGTCAAGTTGACCTCTGACTAAACATACAGGTTTCCTAACTAACAACTGGGATCAGCCTAGTGCTGTCCTAGTCCCTAAGTCCCTGGTTTAGTAAAAGTCCAAACAAATAGCCACACAGGCTTTGCCTCACCGCACAGGGGTTCACTCTCCCTAGACAGTCCACACAGGTCTGGTTCCAGGCATGAGCTAACATCTAATGAAGCTGGGAGTTCTTATAGAGGCCTAAATGAGCTGACAAGGTTCAGCTGGTCTCCTCATCTCTGTCTGCACGACGCCCCACACTCTCCCTAGAGGTATGAGTCATCCATGAGCCCACTAGCCTTATACAACTCTCCAGCTAGTTGTATAAGTCGGCGTAAAGCCTGAATCTGGGCGAAATATATCTACCCCCCTGGATGCAACCAGGTGACTTTACCTTCCTGCTGTCACATACCCCCCCCTCTTGTTTTAACCTCGGGGTTGGAACACCAGCAATCAGGCATTCATGTACTCGAGACAAAGCATCCACATTCCCCATTTGAACGCCAGGGCGATGCTTTACTGTGAAGTTGAATTCCTGGAGGGCCAGGAACCACCTATTCACTCTTCTATTTGTTTCCTTGTTTTGAGCCATCCACTTTAACGGAGCGTGATCCGTAACCATGTCAAAGTGCCTACCTAGCAGGTAGTACCGAAGGGAATCTAGAGCCCACTTCACCGCTAAACACTCCTTTTCAACGGTGGCGTAATTTACCTCATGGGACTTCAACTTCCTGCTGAGGTAAATGACTGGGTGCTCTTCCCCGTTCCAGACCTGGGACAATACTGCTCCTAACCCCACATCTGACGCATCACTTTGTACGACAAAGTCTTTAGAGAAGTCGGGTGAGTACAACACTGGCTGGCTACATAAGGCTTGTTTCAAGAATTGGAATGCTGCCTCAGCCTCGGGGGTCCATTTAATCATGACCGACCCTTTCCCCTTCGTCAGGTTGGTTAGGGGCACAGCCTTAGAAGCAAAGTGGGGAATGAATCGCCGATAATACCCAGCGATTCCCAGAAAGGCTCGTACCTGCTTCTTGCTGTTGGGACGTGGCCAACTCTGGATGGCCTCGACCTTGTTGAGTTGGGGTTTTATTACTCCCCTCCCAATGGTGTACCCAAGATATTTGGCCTCCTCCTGCCCAATGGTACACTTCTTGGGGTTAGCCGTAAACCCCGCTTCCCGAACAGAGTCCAGGACTGCTTGCACTTTTGGCAGATGTGAGGCCCAATCTGTGCTATGGACAATTACGTCATCCAGGTAAGCCGCAGCATACTTCCGATGGGGCCTCAGCATCTGGTCCATTTTCCGCTGGAATGTGGCCGGCGCATTCTGTAACCCGAACGGCATTCTTTTATATTGGAACGCCCCGTCTGGGGTTACAAATGCGGTTTTCTCTTTGGCCGACTTGGCCAGGGGGATTTGCCAATACCCTTTTGTGAGGTCAAGAGTCGTCATGTATCGGGCTGTTCCCAGCCGGTCGATCAACTCATCTATACGTGGCATGGGGTAGGTGTCAAATTTTGTAACTTTGTTCAACTGACGAAAATCGTTACAAAATCGCCAGCTCCCATCCGGTTTAGGCACCAACACGATGGGACTAGACCAATCACTTTGGGACTCCTCTATCACCCCTAAGTTCAGCATTTTCTGTACTTCCTCCCGTATTGCCTCCCGTCGAGCCTCTGGGATCCGATAGGGTTTTAACTTCACCCTTTCACCGGGCGGGGTAATGATGTCATGCTCTACCCCAGATGTTTGTCCCGGCAGCTCAGAGAATACCTCCTTGTTGCGAAGCACAAACTCCTTAACCTCCTGTTGTTGGGGTTGTGACAAGGTGGCTGCTATTCCAACCTCAGGAATCACGCAACCAGTTTGAGCTGGTGACCAAGTGTCTGCGACTAGGGACTCTCTATCCCTCCAGGCTTTCAACAGATTAACGTGATAGATCTGTTCGGGCTTTCGCCTTCCTGGTTGTCTGACCTTGTAATTCACTTCGCTCACTTTTTCCATTATCTCGTAGGGGCCTTGCCATTTGGCAAGGAATTTACTTTCAACCGTAGGGACAAGTACCAATATCCTATCCCCCGGGGAAAAGGTACGGGTCTTGGCTCCACGGTTGTACACTCTCTGCTGTGCCAACTGCGCTTGGGCCAAATGTTCCTTCACGATGGGCATTACCTGTGCAATTCGATCTTGCATCAGGGCGACATGCTCAATCACACTCCTGTGGGGAGAACTCTCACTTTCCCAAGTTTCCTTGGCAATATCCAACAGCCCTCTTGGGTGTCTCCCATACAGTAACTCAAAGGGGGAGAATCCCGTAGAGGATTGGGGCACCTCCCTAATAGCAAACATCAAATAAGGAAGTAAACAGTCCCAATCCTTTCCATCTCTATCCACCACTTTCTTCAACATTTGTTTTAGGGTTTTGTTGAATCTTTCAACCAGCCCATCGGTTTGGGGGTGATACACAGACGTACGCAATTGCGTCACTTTGAACAATTTACACAGCTCTTTCATAACCCGGGACATAAAGGGTGTACCTTGGTCCGTAAGCAGTTCTTTACAAATACCCACCCGGCTAAAAACAAGAGATAGCTCTTTGGCTATGGTTTTGGCCGAGGTATTTCGGAGAGGGATCGCTTCTGGATAACGGGTGGCATAGTCCATTATAACTAATATGTACTGGTGCCCCCTAGCGGACTTGATTATAGGACCTACCAAATCCATGGCGATCCTCTCAAAAGGGACCTCAATGATGGGTAGAGGGACCAGCGGGCTACGGAAATGTGGCATCGGGGCCAACCTCTGACACACAGGGCAGGAGGAACAATAATTTTCTACGTCCTTCATCACCCCCGGCCAATAGAATCTCTGTAATACCCTCTCTCGGGTTTTCTCTGTCCCCAGATGACCTCCAAGAATGTGCCCATGGGCCAACTCCAACACCAACTTCCTGTAAGGTTTGGGCACCACAAGCTGCTCAACGGTTTCTTCTGCCCTTTTTGCCACCCGATACAGTAGGTCCTTCTCTACGCTGAAGTATGGGTAAGTGCAGGTATTATCTGGGTTCACTAACTCACCATCTATTTTCACTACGTTTTCCCGTGCCTTTATTAGGGCGGGGTCTTTCAACTGTTCTGTGGCAAAGTTTTCCCTGTGAACCTCAAGATCAGAAAACTCCACAGACGGTAGGTTTTCGTCTGAGGAGGTGGGCTCCTCTCCAGTTTCTTGAGTCTCCCCTGCCAATACTGATAAGGGAAATTCCGGAGAGTCCTCACCACTCTCAGGGGAGTTCTGGCTATCACATTCCTGGTAGATAGGGGCACCAGTGAGGGGCTCAGGATCATCCCACAGTTCCCAGAACTTCGGAAAATCCCTTCCCACAATGGCGTCATGCGGTAACTGAGATACTAAGCCCACTGGATGAGAGAGGGTACCTTTGGGGGTCTCGAAACACACTGTAGTCACTGGATACTCTCGGGTGTCCCCATGCACACAAATAACAGCTACCTTGCTATTCCCAGAGACCTCTGTTTTAACTAACTCAGCCTTTATCAGGGTCACAAGGCTACCTGAATCCAGCAATACCACAACATTTCTACCATTAACACACATTTTGCATAAATGTTTCTCAGTTCCTCGAATGGCAGTGCATGCGACTGTCGCACACAGCGACTGACGTCTGCCCGTCAGAAAGTCACACTGCATGGGTTCCTCCACAACCGGGCAATTGGCTGCAATATGTCCCGCTTGCCGGCAGCGGTAGCAAACGATCCTTCTTGCCGCCTCTTGAGCCGCTGATTTCCCAGGCTGTTCTCGCCAAACTTGGGGTAGAGCTCCCACCCTCTCACTCTCTCCACCCTCACCCCTTGGAATCCTCTTATCCGCCCCTGGGGATGGTCTGGTCTTAGGGTGGAAAGTCCGAGTGTCTCTGGAAGAGGCCGTCAGGTTCTCTGTAGCCAAGTATTTCTCCACACGATCCACAAGACCATCGGCCGTCTCTGGGTCTCCATGGCTTACCCACTTTTGGATGGCAGTAGGAAGAGCTCTCAAAAACCGATCCATTACAACACGTTCCACAATCTTTGGTGCGGACAAAGTCTCTGGCTGTAGCCACTTTCTGCTCAGGTGAATGAGATCATACATTTGAGACCTGGGGGGTTTTCCAAGCTGGAAAGTCCAGTTATGCACACGCTGAGCCCGGACAGCCTGGGTGACACCCAGCCTTGCCAATATTTCAGCTTTTAGCATCACATAGTCTTTTGCTTGGTTAGGCTCTAGGTCATAGTAAGCTTTCTGCGATTCACCAGTTAACAGAGGAGCCACCAGTCCAGCCCACTGCTCCTCAGGCCACTTTTCTCTTTCAGCGGTCCTTTCAAATGTGGTCAAAAATACCTCTGGATCATCCTCTCCAGTCATTTTTGTCAATAAACGACTCACCCCAAAGGACGCGGTATTAGTGGGACAGCTTTCCTCACTGGTCTGCGGACGTTGCTGCATTACTGCTTCCATCTGTTGTTGTAGTCTCTGCTCTTGCTTCTGCAACAGGTCTATGAAGCGGGCCTCAGATTGCTGCTGGGCTCGTTGCTGAGCCTCCAGACTCTGTTGCAAAGTTGCGTTTGTCTGCTGCTGGGCTGCAAGGCTCCTTTGCAAACCTGCATTTGTCTGCTGTTGATTGGCATTTGCTAGAGCCAGCTGCTTCAGTATCTCCTCCATGCTGGCTTAAAAAAAACTGCCACTGGTTCTCCACCAACTGTGAGGGGGTTAGCTCGGCAGCGGGTGTGTGTGACCCCCGGGATGGGCTCCCCACACAAAACAGGCCCAGCAAACGGAGGTTGTGGTTTTCAAAATCAAAAAAAGGTGCGGTTTATTTTCTATTTACAGTGACAAAACACAGCAAAGCAAAAGAAACATAACCAAAATAAATCCTGGTCAAGTTGACCTCTGACTAAACATACAGGTTTCCTAACTAACAACTGGGATCAGCCTAGTGCTGTCCTAGTCCCTAAGTCCCTGGTTTAGTAAAAGTCCAAACAAATAGCCACACAGGCTTTGCCTCACCGCACAGGGGTTCACTCTCCCTAGACAGTCCACACAGGTCTGGTTCCAGGCATGAGCTAACATCTAATGAAGCTGGGAGTTCTTATAGAGGCCTAAATGAGCTGACAAGGTTCAGCTGGTCTCCTCATCTCTGTCTGCACGACGCCCCACACTCTCCCTAGAGGTATGAGTCATCCATGAGCCCACTAGCCTTATACAACTCTCCAGCTAGTTGTATAAGTCGGCGTAAAGCCTGAATCTGGGCGAAATATATCTACCCCCCTGGATGCAACCAGGTGACTTTACCTTCCTGCTGTCACACTCCATTCAAAGAATCGCAGGTTCTTTGAATCGAGCGTGTGTACACTCGGCCGGGACAAGTTTCTTGTCCAAGAATCTCATCAAGAAAAACAACGTGTTTTTTCTTGACGAGATTCTCGGCCGTGTGTACGAGGCTTCACACAGAGCAGGTAAGTATAACATGTTTGTAAAGGCTTTTTTTTTATTTTATTTTTTTTATTAAATGACAATCACTTTAATGGATATGCTACGAATGGCTTGATGCAAGATACCTAAGCATGTATCAGGGCTGTTTTGGCAGCAAAAGGAGGACTTAATCAATATTAGGTGGGTGATCATAAAGTTATAGCTGATCAGTGTACACTATATTCTGATATTTTTTTTTTGTTATTTTTGCTTTTTTTTTAAGGATGTTCCAAACAGTTGATTTGGCCACATCTAATGTTTTTGCTATCTCTCTGATGGGTTTGTTTTATTTTTTCAGCCTAATGATGGCTTGCTTCACAGATAGTGACAGCTCTTTGGATCTCATGTTGAGAGTTGACTGCAACAGATTCCAAATGCAAATAGCACACTTGAACTTAACTCTGGACCTTTTATCTGCTCCTTGTAAATGGGATAATGAGGGAATAACGCACACCTGGCCATGGAACAGCTGAGCAGCCAATTGTCCCATTACTTTTGGTCCCTTAAAAAGTGGGAGGCACAGATACAAACTGTTGTAATTCCTACACCGTTCACCTGATTTGGATGTAAATACCCTCAAATTAATGCTGAAAGTCTGCAGTTAAAGCACATCTTGTTTGTTTCACTTCAAATCCATTGTGGTGGTGGTGTATAGAGCCAAAAAGATTAGAATTGTGTAGATGTCCCAATATTTATGGACCTGACTGTATATTAAAACAAATGTATTAAACGGCCAATTGGGCACTTGCAAGTGAGGATAAAAAAAATAGCATAGATGTGCAAAGTACGGCGTTGCAGACGCCTCTTATGCCACTTCCGGTTCCTCTGATGGAAGTCATGTGTCGTGACGTAATGCGTAGGAAGTGGCCGGATACCCAGCGAACCGGAAGTGACGCAAGAGGCGTCTGCAACGCCGTACTTTGCACATCTATGCTATTTTTTTATCCTTTCACTTGTAAGTGCCCATTTGGCCATTTAATAAATTTGTTTTAATATACGTTTTTGCACTATGGGAGATTCTTCTTTATCCCCTTTATATACCTGATCCTTGCGGTCAATTCATGCTTGGGAGTCTGGAAGCCGTCATCCCCATTTGGAGCACATAACCTGGAGAGACACCATTGGCTACTACTGGATTTAAAGACAGGGAGATATACCCCTGTTCCCCACTTAACCACTTAACGACCGCCCCATGTACATATACGTTGGCAAAATGGCACGGACAGGCAAATCGCGTACCTGTACGTGACTGCCTTCGTATGGGTGGGGGGTCCGATCGGACCCCCCTCCGGTACATGGAGCGGTCAGTTTCCGTGCGGGAGCAATCCGTGATGAGGGGGCCGCCATTCGTTTCTGGCCACCCCCTCGCGATCGCTCCCGGCGAATGGGATGCTTCCTCTGCCTGTGTAATGTAAACACAGGCAGGAGGAAGTGATGTCATCTCTCCATGCGGCGCTCACATAGACCGAAGCGCCGTGGAGAGAAGACATCAGGTTAGTGCACAAACAGTACACTGACACCAGGACACATAGGCACATGATCGCACCCCCAGATCGCCCCCCAGCCCCCAGTCACAGTGTCACTGATTGCAGTGATCATTTATTTACTGATCACTGCAAACAGTGTCATCTGTGATAGTAAAAGTGTCAGGGCAGTTAGTGTTAGGTCCCTTTTAGGTCCATGGTAGCCCCCAAACCCCCCTAATAAAGGTTTAACCCCTTGATCGCCCCCAGGTAACCCTTTCACCCCCTATCACCACTGTCACTAAGCGATCGTTTTTCTGATCGCTGTATTAGTGTCGTGGTGCAGATAGTTAGTCAGTTATTTCTCTTATCGTCCATGGACTGACACAGCTGGATACTGTAATCGTGTGGGTATATGTCCCTGCTCGCAGGAGAAGATCTAGGCAGAATGTTAGATGTTAGAAACATACATTCTAGAACAAACCAGAGTTGAACAGCCCCGCCCAGGGGGGCGGTCCCTCCGGACATTACCCTCCCACCTGCAGCTAGCAGCCTCAGTTTTTTTTTCTGCCTAGCAGAAGGAGAAGACGTGGCTCTCTCAGGAGCCAGTCTCCTGGAAGATTTTACTTTTAAATTTTATTCCTTTTGGGAATTTTATTATTTATTTTTGAGACCTTCAATCAACTGTCGTCCGGGCAACAGGTTGGGTACACTGATATCCTCGTAGTCTTCCCTGTCCGACCATCGAGCGTGCTGATCCTCGCCTTGTGTGCGTGAGACTCGGTTCACGACATGCCCCATGACTCCAGGGGTGGCCGGGTTGCTTTCATGCTCCCGCGGTCCTCTCAAGATTGAACAGTACCTGACTGACTATCTCTCGCGGTGGACCGGGCCGACTGCTACGCAGTACTGCTCTGTGATAGGTCTGTCGGAAACAAGCCAGTGGGGCCCTGAAAGGGACGGGTAAGTAGTCTCTCCTACTGCAGGTGAGTACATGCTGGCTGTGTTTCTTTATATGGGGGGTTTCTCCCTGTCTCCCCCTGTTATGCTGCTCTCTGCACCCTGTACTGGTGCTGTGCTGTGGGGGTGCTTGGGGGTCACTCTGGCCTGGCTGAGCGCTCATGTCAGTAGTGGGTTCTGGGGAGAGGGGCAGTTTTTCTGGTGTGTGAGATGGTTATTGCGTGCGCCATTAGCGCGCGCATTAGAGCTGTTTGACCTTTGAATTTCGCACTCGGCGGCCATCTTGGCGTGGTTTAATGGCGCAGTTATAGCTGCGGCCGGCGGCCATTTTCTTGTAGCCGCCTCACATTTACTTTCGGTTTCGGCCTCTAGCGGCGGCTCTGCTGCGGCGCGAATCTCCTCACAATCTCCTCACAGATTCTTCACTCTCCTTATGCTCACAGCGCGGTTTCTTCAGCAGGACTGAGCGGTCCTTAAGGGTTAGTGAGTCCTCAGGGTATCCCCTCCTCAGCCTCAACGTAGCCAGTGGGTGGACTGTATATTCACTGTATAGTTTATAAGGTCTCAAAGGGTGGCGTTATGGAGTCTGATACACCTGCTTCTCCACACTTGCCTGGGGCAACTGGCAGTGCTGCACAGTTAAACATGTTCATGTGTTTCCTGCACCCGCGGTCCTTATGGACCAGTTGTCGGCAGTCCTGGAATCATTCCTTGTCAGAATGGAAGCGATGTGCGAGCGAAAGGAGCTATAAGCCCCCTCTCCCCACAAAAATCTTTAGTGAAGGAGTGCTCTGATTCAGATATGGGCCTAGCTACTGTGCTCAGGACCCTAGCTCTAAATATTTTAATGGATGGTTATATGTGCAAATTAACAAATATATTGGGGGCGCTGAGAAACTAATGAATCACTAACAATAAAATATATTAGTAAACATATTAATGGATTGATAATGGTTTAAATATACACACCAGCAAATGTGAAAAAAATGAGTCACAATGATCATTCTATGGCTATCCAACCAATAAACACAATAACATGTGCAATCTCCTTAATAGATTAGCAATAATGACCCATCAAAATAAAAATCAAATCAATGAATTAATGTGACACTGAGTGCAAAAAAAACTTTAAAAATTGTGATGCCAATATTGATAATTAGATGTCCCAAATTGATTGAAACAAATATCAGCAATATAGTATATAATACACTGTGCAATATCAATTGTGACAACTGAATGTCCCAAAATTGTACAAATGTTGAAATTAATAAGAATCCATAAGTAAAACAATAAATATGAATCCTTGTGCAGAAAGCTTAATCCATCCAAGATATTGCTTGAAGTGATAACCTTCACCAATTTAGTGTGAAACACCCGATAGTGCTCGTGGTAAATAAAGCAGCTTACCAGATGTTGTTGACTCTTTTAATTAAAAAGGAGTCATATACGCTTTTAGCAAATTCCACTTGCTAACATGGATATAGATGTCAGATATGGGCATGGAAAATCCCTGCCTCCCGGAGGCTCGGATGGAGATGTATAAACCACAAGAAAGAGAAATGGAGCGGAAATAGTGTAATTCCGTTTAATAATAAAAATAAAGTAACAACATGGCAGCCAAATGCCCCCTTACTTGAATAGTGCCTTGAGCCCGGCACTGAGGCTGGTGAGCGTGGACTAGTAGGGCTAGTGACCCGAATAGAGATGAACCGGCGTGCGTTCCACCTTGTTTGGAGGAAGAACCAGCAGGACCGGAAGTGTCGTCAGAGCGTAGTCTAGCGTCGCCTCGACAGCTGTTTCGTATTGCGCGTCGTCAGGAAGCGTGCTAGACTACGTAGAACTGACTATTAAATACGGATGTCAATCAAGGAGAGGGGAGGAGTCACCGAAATCAAATCCAGCCTCAATGCTGTCTCTCCGCATTCACAGCGATAATTTTAATACAACGGAGGTCCATACAATTGAATAACACATTAATATAAGTAATATATATCCCGCTGACAGCACATCTATTATACTACATGAAACATAGTATGCATACATAATCTATGCTAACTCTATAGCATAGATAAAAAGTTGTGCGCGATGATAGCGCCATCTAGTGTATAAGTGGATAAAACCACTCTCAATCTGTATATTATGCAGAAAAGAGTATATACAATGGTGTCATTGAATATAAATTATAAAAAAATTTCTAAAAAATAATTGATTTATTATATAAATTCATAAAACAATAAAAGACAATAAAAAACAATAAAAAAGGAATAGAAATATATAAATATATATTTTTCTAATTGAACCCATATATCTGCAATCCAAATTGGTAATTGGATAACTATTTATTCGTTGGTGAGGAAGCAATTCAAATCTAGGTCAATATTGAGGCCCAGCGGCTGCATGGTGGACAGTCTAAACAGCCACTGGGTCTCATTCTGGGATATGGCCTTGGTGAGGTCCGTCCCCCTCCAGTTAAATGTAGCCCTATCAATACCATAAAACACCAATTGGCGAGGATCTCTATTATGATATTGAAGAAAATGACGCGATACGCTATGGTTAGGAAAGCCTTTGGCTATATTTGCCACATGTTCATTTATCCTAATTCTGAGCTCTCTTGTAGTCCTCCCCACATATTGCAGGGAACAAGGGCATTCCAAAACGTAGGTCACGTATCTGGAGTAACAAGTGATTAAGGGTTTAATCTTAAATTCTTCCTGTGTTACCAAGGATTTGAATTTACTTATTTTCTTGGTACGTCGAGATGTGGTACGGCAAGCCTTGCATCTAGTACAATAGTGAAACCCAGACCCATCCAAAAAAGTCAGAGGTTTTTCAGGGGGGTCAGGAACATTAGGTGCAATGATGTTTCTCAAACCTGGCGCCTTTCTATAAATAAATCTAGGCCTTTGGGGTATAATAGATGCCAAGTCTCTATCCTTTTGTAGTATAGGCCAGAACTTTTTGAAGATTTTTTCAATACTTTTGTATTGCCTATTAAAACCTGTGATAAATGGCAGTGTTCCCATGGTTGAAAGATCTTTTTTCTTTTTGGATTCCAGAAGGGAATATCTGTTCATACTCCCCACCTGTTTTTTAGCCAAGACCAATTAATTCCTAGCATATCCCTTCTCACAAAACCGATCTGTAAGGATTGCTGCCTGAGTGTTATAATCGCTATCCTCAGCACAGTTGCGCCGGATGCGCATGAACTGGCCCTTGGGTATGGCCCCAAGCCATTGGGGATGATGGCAGCTGTTAGTTGGCACAAAGGCATTCCTATCGGTGGCCTTAAAGAATGTCCTCGTGCCAATCTTGCCATTTTGTTTGACCAAAGTAAGGTCCAAATAATTGATGGTTGTCAGACTAAACTCAGCTGTAAATTTTAGCCCATATTGGTTGGAATTTAAATCCTGCAGGAAGCTATGTAATGTGGTCTGGGATCCTTCCCACAACAACACTACATCATCGATGTACCTTTTATAATATAATAAAGATGAAAGTTGATCTGTATAAATGGTTTCCCCCTCCCATTTGTTCAGTACCAAATTAGCCACGCTTGGGGCATAACGAGCCCCCATTGCGACCCCTTTTATTTGTTTATAGAACTCCCCCTGTGCCCAAAAATAGTTGTTTCCCATAGCGATTTTGAGTCCCTCAACTAAAAAATTTATTTGGGATTTTTTGAGCTGTGAATCTGCAGTAAGTGCCACTTGAACTGCAGTAAGCGCATCCTCCTGTCTTATATTGGTATAGAGGGACTCTATGTCCACTGTAACCATAATGGTTGCATCTGTCACTTGGATGTCGGTAAGGGATTTAATCAATTCACGACTATCCTTGAGATAAGACCTGCCTTGAATAACCAAAGGCTGTAGGAATATATCTAAATATTCTCCTACTCTGGAGTAGAGGGAACCAATCCCGCTTATAATTGGGCGACCTGGTGGTTTTTCTTTATTTTTATGTATTTTTGGTAACACATATAGCACCGGAGTACGTGGTACTTTGGGTGAAAGGTACTGTGCTTCTTTTATATCTAGGATCTTTTGACTGACCCCTTTATCAATCCAAATATCAAGTTCTATCTTTAATTTATTCAATGGGTTAAATGGCAGTGGTTTATATGTATTAGTGTCTTTTAACAACCTTTGGATCTCTCCATAGTAGTCATCTTTGGTAAGTATAACTACACCCCCCCCCCTTTGTCCGCTGGACGAACTACTATATTTTTGTTTTTTTCCAATTGTTTAATCCCCTCTGACAGGGATTGATTAGTTCTGGCCTTTTTAATTTCTAAGGATTTAATCTCATCTTGCACCATATGTTTAAACACCTCAATGTGATGGTGTGTTCCCTTTTGGGGATTGAATATGGAGTTATTTTTCAGCCCACTATGTTTGAATTTAGTCATTTCTATCAAAGGGGGACTAGGATCCTTCTGAGAGAAGAATTTTTTAATATTGAGCTTCCTCACATATTTTTCCACATCAATGAAAAGTTCGAATTTATAAGGATTCTTGTTGGGTGCAAATTTTAATCCTTGTGTTAAAACATTTAATTTGTTTTCTGAAAACGAAACACCTGCTAAATTGAAAATACCTTCATCTAGCTGTCTCTTTGTCTTTTTCTTTCTGGCTCCCCCTCTTCTACCTCTTTTTCTATATATTCTTTCGGGTATTGGGGTATAATAGGTTGTGCTGAGGATAGCGATTATAACACTCAGGCAGCAATCCTTACAGATCGGTTTTGTGAGAAGGGATATGCTAGGAATGAATTGGTCTTAGCTAAAAAACAGGTGGGGAGTATGAACAGATATTCCCTTCTGGAATCCAAAAAGAAAAAAGATCTTTCAACCATGGGAACACTGCCATTTATCACAGGTTTTAATAGGCAATACAAAAGTATTGAAAAAATCTTCAAAAAGTTCTGGCCTATACTACAAAAGGATAGAGACTTGGCATCTATTATACCCCAAAGGCCTAGATTTATTTATAGAAAGGCGCCAGGTTTGAGAAACATCATTGCACCTAATGTTCCTGACCCCCCTGAAAAACCTCTGACTTTTTTGGATGGGTCTGGGTTTCACTATTGTACTAGATGCAAGGCTTGCCGTACCACATCTCGACGTACCAAGAAAATAAGTAAATTCAAATCCTTGGTAACACAGGAAGAATTTAAGATTAAACCCTTAATCACTTGTTACTCCAGATACGTGACCTACGTTTTGGAATGCCCTTGTTCCCTGCAATATGTGGGGAGGACTACAAGAGAGCTCAGAATTAGGATAAATGAACATGTGGCAAATATAGCCAAAGGCTTTCCTAACCATAGCGTATCGCGTCATTTTCTTCAATATCATAATAGAGATCCTCGCCAATTGGTGTTTTATGGTATTGATAGGGCTACATTTAACTGGAGGGGGACGGACCTCACCAAGGCCATATCCCAGAATGAGACCCAGTGGCTGTTTAGACTGTCCACCATGCAGCCGCTGGGCCTCAATATTGACCTAGATTTGAATTGCTTCCTCACCAACGAATAAATAGTTATCCAATTACCAATTTGGATTGCAGATATATGGGTTCAATTAGAAAAATATATATTTATATATTTCTATTCCTTTTTTATTGTTTTTTATTGTCTTTTATTGTTTTATGAATTTATATAATAAATCAATTATTTTTTAGAATTTTTTTTATAATTTATATTCAATGACACCATTGTATATACTCTTTTCTGCATAATATACAGATTGAGAGTGGTTTTATCCACTTATACACTAGATGGCGCTATCATCGCGCACAACTTTTTATCTATGCTATAGAGTTAGCATAGATTATGTATGCATACTATGTTTCATGTAGTATAATAGATGTGCTGTCAGCGGGATATATATTACTTATATTAATGTGTTATTCAATTGTATGGACCTCCGTTGTATTAAAATTATCGCTGTGAATGCGGAGAGACGGCATTGAGGCTGGATTTGATTTCGGTGACTCCTCCCCTCTCCTTGATTGACATCCGTATTTAATAGTCAGTTCTATGTAGTCTAGCACGCTTCCTGACGACGTGCAATACGAAACAGCTGTCGAGGCGACGCTAGACTATGCTCTGACGACACTTCCGGTCCTGCTGGTTCTTCCTCCAAACAAGGTGGAACGCACGCCGGTTCATCTCTATTCGGGTCACTAGCCCTACTAGTCCACGCTCACCAGCCTCAGTGCCGGGCTCAAGGCACTATTCAAGTAAGGGGGCATTTGGCTGCCATGTTGTTACTTTATTTTTATTATTAAACGGAATTACACTTTCTCTTATCATCCATGGACTGACACGGTGTCTCTTTACACTTTACATGTGGGTTATGTCCCTGCTTGCAGGAGAAGACCTAGGCAGAATGTGAGATGTTATACATACATTCTAAAAGCCAGAGCTGAACAGCCCCACCCAGGGGGCGGTCCCTCCGGGCATAACCCTCCCACTACAGTCAGCAGACTTCAGTTTTTTTCTGCCTAGCAGAAGGAGAAGACGTGGCTCCCTCAGGAGCCAGTCTCCTGACCTATTTTATTCCTTTTTGGAATTCTTTTTTATTTTATTTTTGAGAATCTTCTATCAACTGTCGGCTGGGCAACAGGTTGGGTACAAGATATCCTCGTAGTCTTCCCTGTCCGACCATCGAGCGTGCTGATCCTCGCCTTCTGTGCGTGAGACTCAGTTCACGACAGGCCCCATGACTCCAGGGGTGGCCGGGTTTGCTTTCATGCTCCCACGGTCCTCTCAAGACTGAACAGCTCCTGACTGACTGTATCTTTCGCGGTGGACCGGGCCGACAGCTACTCAGTACTGCACTGTGATAGTCCTGTCAGAAACACCAGTGTGTCCCTCAGGGGATGGGTAAGTAGTCTCTCCTGCCTGCAGGTGAGTACAAAGGGCTGTGTGTTTCTCTGTGGGGGATTTTCCCTGTCTCCCCCTGTATTTTATTGTCGCTCTCTGTCACCATTACTGGCGCTGACTGTGTGGGGTGCTTGGGGGTCACACTGTTCTTGGGGGGCTCATGCTGGTCTGCAATGTATGCCTTGGGGCTTTTTTGTGTGTTTTTTTTTTTTTTGGGGCCTGAGCGCCGAGTGGCGCTGTGCATGTGTGCTGTTTCATTTTAACTGCGTCATGGCGGCCATCTTGCCGCGGATCGCCTCAGTGAAGTGCGGCGGCCATTTTCTTGTAGCCCGCGTGCTTTTCAGCACTAGTTTGGCCTCTAGCGCTGCTATAGCAGCGCGAATCTCCTCACAGTCTCCTCACAGCTTACCAGCACTGACACAGCGCGGTACAGACAGCGGAACTAAGCGGTCCCTGGTCCGGTTTGGTGAGTCCCCTGGGCGCCCCCTCCTCAGTCAGCACAGCCTGTGGGTGGACTTTTTATCTGAGAGAGTCTCAGAGAGGGACAATATGGAGTCTGTGTCACCAGCTTCCCCTAAAAATGTCAGTGGCAACAGGCAGTGCTTCAGCACTGCGGTCCCTATGGACCTGTTGTGGGCAGCCCTGGAATCAATTTCTGACCAGGATGGGAGCTGTGTGCAAGCGCAAGGTGCAAAAAGGCGCCCTCTCCCCACTTTATCTACTCGAGGGCAGTGCGCTGATTCAGATATGGGCCTAGCCACTATCGCTCAGGACCCTAGTTCTGAATGTATGGATGGTTTTGAACAGGACATTCCTTATGAGGAAAACTCCAGTTCTGAGTCAGTAAATGACAGGGCGCTTGTTAGTGTGCTCATGACTGCGGTGAGGGACACTCTCAAGCTCAAATGCTGCGGATGCAGAACCTCAGGCGGATACTGTCTCCTTTGGTTCTTTTAAGGCCAGGCCTTCTAAAGGGGTTTTTTCCATTGTACTTTCTTTGACCAGCTCATTGATAAGGTCTGGGAAAAGCCGCAGAAGAATTTTTTTATGGTCCCGCGGCGTTTGTCTATCAGGTACCCCTTGAAGATGCCCTACTTAAAAAGTGGGCTTCTCCCCCAGTGGTCGACCCTCCAGTCGCCCGGTTGAACAAGGCCATCACTCTCCCGATGGAGGGGACTCCTGCATTTGAGGACCCCACTGACAGGAGGTCAGAAGTGGTGAGCAGAACCATGTTTGCCTTGTTGGGATCCGCCCTACGACCTGTGGTAGCGGCGACCCTTGTGTCTAAAATACTTACAGGTTGGGCAAAAATGTTGCACCTAGCTGTACAGGAGCATATTCTTCCTCCAGACACAGTTGCTCTGGCCCACCAACTGGTTCAGGGCCTGGTTTCTGTGTGTGACGCCACGCTGAACGCGGCCCCTTTAATATCCAGGGCCTCTGTCTCGGCGGTGGTATTGCGTCGTCTTATCTGGTTGAAATGCTGGTCTGCTGACCTAGCCTTAGGAAGCTCCTGACGGATCTACTATTTTAAAGGCGGTAGACCTTTCGGTGCTGCTCTGGATGACATCGTCATGGATGTCACGGGAGGTAAACGCACTCTTCTTCCTTAGACTAGCAAGGGTGAGGAGGCCCGCCGCAAACAGGGGCCTTCCTTTCCAGCAAAACGGGTTTTTTCGTCAGTCAGAGTCCACAGGTAGACCCTCTCAGACTGACGGCAGTGCGGCTGGTGGGCACAAGTGCCCCTGGGTGCGTAAGCCAAACAAGCGGCTCCCAAGCCCGCCTCCGCGTGAAGTCTTGCCTCCGCCCGACTCTGGGGTGGGGGGACGACTTCGCAGGTTCACAGATCGGTGGACCTCCCGAATCTCCGACTGGTGGGTGTGCGAGGTGGTCACCTCAGGTTATAGGATAGTATTCCGATCCTGGCCCCCACACAGATTCTTTCCCTTGAATCTTCCTCTCCTTCCTACCTGTCGGGCAGCCCTCTTGGGGGCTGTACAGGATTTGATCAGGTCCGGAGTGATTGTGCCGGTTCCGTCACAGGAGAGTTTTCAGGGATTCTGCTCGAATCTGTTTGTCGTCCCAAAAATAGGACGTGGTTCGACCTATCCTGGACCTCAAGGCCCTGAATGCCTTCGAGAAGGTGCAGAAATTCCGCATGGGATCCATTCGCACGGTGATCGCTACACTCCACCAAAGGGATTTTCTTCTGGCGTCCTTGGACTTCAAGGACGCCTACTTGCATGTTCCGATCTGCGCAAGTCACCAGAAGTTTCTGCGCCTTGCGATCAGCGAAGTCCACTCTCGATTGTGGCTCTTCCTTTCGGCCTTGCCTGGGCACCAAGGGTGTTCACCAAGGTGCTTGCTCCGGTTCTAGCCTTCTGTTACAGCGAGGTATTGCTGTCGTGGGCTATCTGGACGGTCTTCTGCTATGAGCAGAAAGTGGCTCAGACTTAGAGGAAAGGTGACTATCGTCAATTAGACCCTCAGGGACTTCGGGTGGTTCCTGAACATTCAGGAGTCAGTCCTGGTCCCGACTCAGTGTCTGGAGTCTCTAGTTCTGGTTCTGGACTCCTTGGAGGCAAAGGTATCCTACCTCTGGAGAAGTTGCTGACACTTCAGTCTGCGGTGCGGGTGCTGACATCCCGAACATGGTTGTCAATCCGTTGTTTGCATGAGAGTCCCGGGACTCCTGGTGGCCTCCTTCGTGGCCATTCCGTATGCCCAATCACACACCAGGGCATTGCAGAAGGAGATCTTGTCCACCTGGGACAAATCCCTGTTGTCCTTGGATCTTCGGATCCAGGTGATTCACCTGGTCAGGGCGTCCCTGACAGGGTGGTTGGGACCCTCGGCTCTTCGGTCCGGAAAGTCGTTCCCCTCCCATCCAATGGACGGTACTCACGACGGACGCCAGCCTGACGGGCTGGGGTGGAGTCTGCGGAGTCCTGTCGGCTCAAGGCCTTGGACTCCGGACGAGCCCGTTTACCAATCACTGTTCTGGGAATGCGGGCCATCAGACTGTGTCTCTCCTCAGGTCGGAGAGAGTACGGGGTCGCTCCATCAGGAGCCAGTCGGACAACGCCACGGCGGTGGCGTATGTAAACCATCACGGGGGGACTCGGAGCTCAGCTGCGGCTTCCGAGGTAATCCGTATCCTGAAGTGGGCCGGAAGAAACGTGCCGGCTCTGTAGGGGCGGACTATCTGAGTCGCCAATCGCCAGACGCCGGACCAGGAAGAGTGGTCCTTGCATATTTCAACTCCTTTGCCGACGGGGGGGGCACGTCGGATGTGGACCTGATGGCCTCTCGACTCAGTCGCAAGGGTCGAGGTTGTGGCCAGATCCAGGGATCCTTGGGCAATGACTCGGATGCGTTGGTGGCCCCATAGGGTCCTTATCGCCTGATATAAACTCTGGCGATCCTAATTGTTCCGGATTGGCCTCAGCGTCACTGGTACGCTGATCTGGTACGTCTCGTTGCGGACGTTCCCTGGCGGTTGCCGATGAGGGAGGACCTTCAGTCTCAAGGTCCTATGTTTCATCCGGCTTACAGTCTCTGGCTTTAACGGCAGAGCTGTTAAAAGCCAGGTGTTGAGGGACCGAGATCTCTCGGACTCTGTCATTTTGACCATGTTAAGGACACGGAAGTCTTCCTCCAGGCAGATCTATCACCGTGCCTGGAAAGCTTATATCGCGATATGCAAAGCGCTGGACTGGCGTCCTCGGACGTATTCCGTCCCCAGAATCCTGCGTCCTCTACAGTGTGGAGTGACCCAAAAGCTTGCTTTGAGTACCATCAAGGATCAGATTTCGGCCTTGGCCGTCTTCTTTCAGCGACCTCTAGCGGGTCATTTCTTGGTTAGCACCTTGTGTTGGGGGTTGGCCATGTGCTCCCTCCTGTCAAGCCTTCTCTCCCACCGTGGGATCTGAATTTGGTGCTCTAGGTCCTCCAGGAACCTCCTTTTTGGGAATATCCGGGATATTCCTCTCTTGTCTTGTCTCAGAAGGTGGCCTTTTAGTGGCAATCACTTCTGTTTGACGAGTGTCTGAGTTGGCGGCTTTGTCCTGCAAGTCGCCATATTTAGTCATCCATAAGGATAAGGCGGTGTTGCATCCGCGACCTTCCCTTTTGCCAAAGGTGGTGTCTACCTTTCACCTACATGAGGACATTGTCCTCCCGTCTTTGTGTCCTCACCCATCGCATCCCAGAGAGTTTGCGCTGCACATATTGGAGGTGGTACGAGCCTTACGGGTGTACCTGTCTGCTACTGCTTCTATTCGGAAGTCCGACTCACTGTTTGTGACTGCCCCTGGTCCATAACAGGGCCAAGCGGTTTCGTCTGCCATCATTTTTAGGGGAATCAGACAAACCGTCATTCAAGCCTATGCTCTCAAAGGGCGGGCGCCTCCCTTTCCGGTTACGGCGCATTCCACCAGGGCAATTGGTGCTTCCTGGGTTTTCCGACATCAAGCGTCGGTTGCACAAGTGTGCAAGGCGGCGACCTGGTCGTCTGTTCATACCTTTTAAGTTTTTTATAAGGTTGATGTGGCTGCATCTTCGGATGCTTCCTTCGGCCGCAGGGTGCTGCAGGCCGCTGTTTAAAGTTGTGACTCCTCCGTTGAGGAGATCTGCCTTCTTGGAGTGAAAGTTTTGTTTTTTCCATTTTATACTGCTCCCATCCCTCTTGACACTGCTTTGGGACATCCCACGTGTAAAGTGTAAAGAGACACCGTGTCAGTCCATGGATGATAAGAGAAAATAGGATTTTTTGTACTCACCGTAAAATCCTTTTCTCTGACATCCATGGACTGACACGGCACCCACCCTTCCTTTTTAAGTTTGTACTGCTTTGTTACGAACTGAAGTCTGCTGACTGTAGTGGGAGGGTTATGCCCGGAGGGACCGCCCCCTGGGTGGGGCTGTTCAGCTCTGGCTTTTAGAATGTATGTATAACATCTCACATTCTGCCTAGGTCTTCTCCTGCAAGCAGGGACATAACCCACGTGTAAAGTGTAAAGAGACACCGTGTCAGTCCATGGATGTCAGAGAAAAGGATTTTACGGTGAGTACAAAAAATCCTATTATTTCCGCTCCATTTCTCTTTCTTGTGGTTTATACATCTCCATCCGAGCCTCCGGGAGGCAGGGATTTTCCATGCCCATATCTGACATCTATATCCATGTTAGCAAGTGGAATTTGCTAAAAGCGTATATGACTCCTTTTTAATTAAAAGAGTCAACAACATCTGGTAAGCTGCTTTATTTACCACGAGCACTATCGGGTGTTTCACACTAAATTGGTGAAGGTTATCACTTCAAGCAATATCTTTGATGGATTAAGCTTTCTGCACAAGGATTCATATTTATTGTTTTACTTATGGATTCTTATTTATTTCAACATTTGTACAATTTTGGGACATTCAGTTGTCACTATTGATATTGCACAGTGTATTATATACTATATTGCTGATATTTGTTTCAATCAATTTGGGACATCTAATTATCAATATTGGCATCACAATTTTTAAAGTTTTTTTTGCACTCAGTGTCACATTAATTCATTGATTTGATTTTTATTTTGATGGGTCATTATTGCTAATCTATTAAGGAGATTGCACATGTTATTGTGTTTATTGGTTGGATAGCCATAGAATGATCATTGTGACCCATTTTTTTCACATTTGCTGGTGTGTATATTTAAACCATTATCAATCCATTAATATGTTTACTAATATATTTTATTGTTAGTGATTCATTAGTTTCTCAGCGCCCCCAATATATTTGTTAATTTGCACATATAACCATCCACTATATTATTTCAAAAGAACCATTTTTTGGAATCTTGGGGATAGCAGCTTACTTCCAATACATTATTCATAGTATATTTTCTATATATATATATATATATTATTTATATATATATCTTTTTAAGGCGCGAGATCACCAACACACACACCTAAATATTTTAATGTTTATGAACAGGACATTCCCTTGTGAGGAAGACTCCAGTTCTGTGTCAGTGAATGACAGGGCGCTTGTAAGTGAACTCATTGGTGATGTGAGGAACACTCTCAAGCTGGGTGCTGTGGCTGAGGTACTTCAGGTGCACGCTGTTTCCCTTGGTTTCTTCAGGCCTTTCTTTTACCCAGCTTCCTCACTGTTTTCCTCACACGCTGCGTCAAGAGCAGCATGGATGATACAGTGGTACACAGTGTTTTCCTCCCCCTGGTCGGTGCAGCATGGTGGGGGGGGGGACTTTATTCATTTATGTCTCTAGTCCCTGTGAGCCTTCTGTGTGAGGTCCTGAGGCAATAACAGGGTCTCTGCACCTGTGGTTTCCCGCCATTTCCTGGGGAACGCTCTGAGCTCTGACAGACACACGGTCTGAGGATCAGAGGTTACCTGTTACCTACATGCTGCTTCGGCAGCACAGTCAAGCAGGTTGGAATGATACAGAGAAGATTATGCGCCTCTGCGCCATAATTTAAACTCATCCCATACCTCTACACTGCATATATTCGCAGTGTGTGTATGTGTTATTGGTCTCTGCGTCTGCGTAGGTGTCCCCCCACGTTCCAATGCTGTGTTTCAGTGCCATACATGATATAAACGTACACAAAATATGTTTATGCACGACTCTAGATACATTCACAGTATATGTATGTATTATACTCTCTAAGTCGGCGCGAGTTTCCGCCGGGGGCTCCGGTGTCCTCCCGCACTTTCATGGTATGTGCGCTTCGGCTCTCTGCACAGTATAGACATGTTCAATATGTTTATTGCACATACTATATATATTTACAGTATGGGTATACTGTTTGTGTGGGGTTCCTCCGGGTACTCCGGTTTCCCCCCACGCTCCAATGGAAATGTACAGCATTAACATGTGCAATATGTTTATTCACATGCTATCATTCCTACACGGTATCTGTGTGCTGTCTGCGTGGGGTTCTTCCGGGTGTTCCGGTTTCCTCCCACGCGCTGACGGTATGTGCGCCTTTTGGCCCTCTGCACAGTTAAACAAGTTCAATGTTTATCACGCATGCTATAATACCTACATGGTATGTGTATGCAGTCTGTGTGGGTTTCCTCCGGGTACTCCGGTTCCCTCCCACACCCCATTGGTATGGGCGCTTCGGCGCTATGCACAGCTTAAATTTGTGCGATTTGATATCGACATACTAACATACCTACCCGGTATGTCTGTGCAGTCTGCGTGGGTTACCTCTGGGTTTCCGCCCACGCTACATGACATGCGTGCCTTTGGTGCAATACACGGTGTAAACATACACATTATGTTTATACACAACACTACATACATTCACAGTAGTTGTAGGTATTGCATTCTCTGGGTATGCGTGGGGTACTTTGGTTCCTTCCACGTGCCAACGGTGTGCGCGCCTTCAGTGTTATGCACGCACACCGTTATGCGTGAGTTTCATCCGGGTGCTCCGGTTTCTCCCCCGCGCTCCAATGGTGTGCGCATTTTCAGCGCTATGCACAGTATAAACATGTGCAATTTGTTTATTCACAAGCTAACATACCTATACGGTTGTGTACCCAATCTGCGTGGCTGGGTGGGTTTCCTCCCACACTTTATTTGCGCGTTTGAGGCAATACATAGTATAAACGATATGTTTGTACAATCAGCACTTATCTATGGGTAACTGCTGGATGGAACATTGTCATAAGGATCCCTGGTTTCAGGGGTACCACTTTCCACCTTCTAGCAGGTGCACTGCAACTGCTTTAGCCTTCAGGGTCTCTGTGCCCGGGGTGGGTTCGCGCCACCTGTGGAGGCTGAGGTACTGGTCCTCTGACCGAGTTTCTAGGGAAACTCTGTCAAGTTGCCTTTTATTGGCCAACAGTTGAGGCACCCTGTACTCCGGGGCCTCTCTTCTCTGATACATTGCGGAGTCTCTTTTGGATTTTCATACATCTCGCTGCAAGACGGTCCTGTCGGCCGTGTGCATTGCAGGAGAAGGGTCCTTGCATCCGGAGGTGTTCCACCTCCTTTTACTGGAGGTGGGGCACCGGATGTGGACCTTATGGCCTCTCGACTCACTCGCAAGGTGGCAAGATCATGGCCAGGTCCAGGGACCCCTGGGCGGACGCGTCGGACGCGCTGGAAGCCCGTGGGGGCAGTATCGCCTGATATATGCTTCCCTCCGCTACTGTTGTTGCCTCACCTGCTTCGCAGAGTAGGGGCTGAGGCCATTCCGGTGATCCTCAATGCTCCGGAACGGCGTCATTGGTACGCCGATCTACTTCGGCTAGTCGCAGACGTTCCTTGGCGACTGCCTATTGGGGTGGACCTTCTGTCTCATGATCCCATACTGCATCCTGCTTTACAGTCCTTGGCTTTAATGGCATGGCTGTTTAAAGCCAGGTGCTGAAGGACCGAGTTTTCTCTGATTCGGTCATCTCTTCTATGTTGTTGGCACGGGAATCTTCCTCCAGAAAGATATATCACCGTACCTGGAAGGCTTACATCGCTATGTGCGAGGTACTTGAGTGGCGTCCTCGGACGTATTCTGTTCCCAGGATTTTGCTGTTCTTACAGCGTGGGATGACCCAAAAGCTGGCCTTGCATACCTTTTTTGAGGGTCGGATTTCGGCCCGGGCTGTCCTTTTCAACGACCACTACCGGGCCATTCCTTGATTAGCACCTTTTGTGCAGGGGGTTCGGCATGTGATCCCCCCTGTCAAGCCTCCTCTCCCTACTTGGGATCTGAATTTGATGCATCTCGGTTCTCCAAGAACATTCCTTTGAGAATATCAGAGAGATTCCTTTCTTGACCTTGTCCCAGAAGGTGGCCTTCTTAGTGGCCATTACTTCGGTTAGACGGGTGTCTGAGTTGGCGGCCTTGTCCTGCAAGTCGCCTTACTTGGTCCTCCATAAGGATATGGCATTGTGTGCCCACGACCATCCTTCTTTTCAAAAGATGGTCTCGGCCTTTCACCTTAAGGAGGACATTGTTCTTCCATCCTTGTGTCCTCACCCATTGCATCCCTGAGAGTTTGCGCTTCTTACATTAAGATGGGTACAAGCCTTACGGGTGTACCTGTCTGCTACTGTTTCCATTCGGAAGTCTGACAGGGCCGAGCGGTGTCGTCTGCCACCGTCTCTAGGTGGATCAGGCAGACCGTCATACAGGCCTATGCCCTTAAGGGGCGGGCGCCTCCCTTTCCGGTTGCGGCGCATTCCACCAAGGCAATTGGTGCTTCCTGGGCTTTCCGACATCAAGCGTCGGTTGCACAAGTGTGCAAGGCGGCGACCTGGACGTCCGTTCATACCTTTTCAAAATTTTATAAGGTTGATGTGGCTGCATCTTCGGATGCTTCCTTCGGCCGCAAAGCATTGCAGGCCGCTGTTTAATGTTGAAACTCCTCAGTTGAGGAGCTCTGCTTGTTTGGAGTGAAGTTTTGGTTGTTCCTTTACTACTGCTCCCACCCTTCTGATACTGCTTTGGGACGTCCCACACGTTTACAGTATCCAGCTGTGTCAGTCCATGGACGATAAGAGAAAATAGGATTTTTGTACTCGCCGTAAAATCAGTTTCTCTGACGTCCATGGACTGACACAGCACCCACCCTTCCTTTTTAAGGTTTGTACTGCTTTGTTACAAACTGAGGCTGCTAGCTGCAGGTGGGAGGGTAATGTCCGGAGGGACTGCCCTCCTGGGCGGGGCTGTTCAGCTCTGGTTTGTTCTAGAATGTATGTTTCTAACATCTAACATTCTGCCTAGATCTTCTCCTGCGAGCAGGGACATATACCCACACGTTTACAGTATCCAGCTGTGTCAGTCCATGGACGTCAGAGAAACTGATTTTACGGTGAGTACAAAAATCCTATTTTTATTTTTTTTATAGCGTCGGGTACCTCCATATATTACCTAATAAAGGTTTAACCCCTTGATCGCCCCCCCAGGTAACCCTTTCACCCCCTTTTGCCAGTGTCACTAAGCGATCATTTTTCTGATTGCCGTATTAGTTATGCTGGTGCCGCTAGGTAGTCGGTTATTTTTTTAGGTTCGCCGCCAGGTTTTTATAGCGTCAGGTACCCCCATATATTATCTAATAAAGGTTTTAACCCCCTGATTGCCCCTAGTTAACCCTTTCACCAGTGATCACCGTATAAGTGTTACGAGTGACGCTGGTTAGTTAGTTTGCTTTTTATAGTGTCAGGGCACCCGCCGTATATAACCCAATAAAGGTTTAACCCCCTTATCACCCAGCGGGTGATATCAATTAGGTTTTAGCGTCAGAGAGGGTCTGCGTCGCCCCAGGCAGCGTCAGGTTAGTGCCAGTAGCGCTAACACCCACGCGTGAAGCATACACCTCCCTTAGTGGTATAGTATCTTAACAGATCAATATCTGATCTTATCAAATCTATACTAGTGTCCCCAGCAGTTTAGGGTTCCCAAAAACGCAGTGTTAGCGGGATCAGCCCAGATACCTGCTAGCACCTGCGTTTTGTCCCTCCGTCCAGCACAGGCCACCCAAGTGCAGTATCGATCTCGATCGATCACTGTCACTTACAAAACACAACACACATAACTGCAGCGTTCGCAGAGACAGGCCTGATCCCTGCGACTCCAGTGCTGTAGGAGGTGATTTCACCACCACAGAGCATATATGCCGAAGCATGGGGGCAGCAGGGGCGGAGGAGCGATTTTGCTCCTAATGCCACGTACATATGGTCGAAATTCCGACGGAGGCTTGCCCGTGGAAAAGTCCGACCGTGTGTACGCGGCATAACTTTTGCGGGAGGATGCCCCCATGCCTCGGCATATATAAATGGTGCATGTAGGCCCATCATTACAAGTGGATGAAGGGAGGTATTCTAATGGTGGGCATACCCACCGATCAATCTCTTTTTTTCGTTCAGCCAACAGGCTGCATGAAAAAAAAGATTACAATACATGTCCAACAAGGACCAGCAACGTACTGGTATGTTGCTGGACTTTGAATGGTTATACCAGAATGATGCCTGCGGGTTTAGGTATCATCTTGGTATCATTCTTTTCAGCCAGTGGCTTTTAGCGTCAGGTACCCCATATATTATCTAATAAAGGTTTTAACCCCCTGATTGCCCCTAGTTAACCCTTTCACCAGTGATCACCATATAAGTGTTACGGGTGACACTGGTTAGTTAGTTTGCTTTTTATAGTGTCAGGGCACCCGCCGTATATAACCCAATAAAGGTTTAACCCCCTGATCGCCCGGCGGGTGATATCAATTAGGTTTTAGCGTCAGAGAGGGTCTGCGTCACACCCCAGGCAGCGTCAGGTTAGTGCCAGTAATGCTAACACCCACGCGTGAAGCATACACCCCCCTTAGTGGTATAGTATCTGAACAGATCAATATCTGATCTGATCAGATCTATACTAGCGTCCCCAGCAGTTTAGGGTTCCCAAAAACGCAGTGTTAGCGGGATCAGCCCAGATACCTGCTGGCACCTGCGTTTTGCCCCTCCGTCCAGCCCAGGCCACCCAAGTGCAGTATCGATCGATCACTGTCACTTACAAAACAAAAACACACATAACTGCAGCGTTCGCAGAGACAGGCCTGATCCCTGCGACTCCAGTGCTGTAGGAGGTGATTTCACCACCACAGTTAAATAAAAAAAGCATATATGCCGAAGCATTGGGGCAGCAGGAGCGGAGGAGCGATTTTGCTCCTAATGCCGCGTACATACGGTCGAAATTCCGACGGAGGCTTGCCCGTGGAAAAGTCCGACCATGTGTGTGCGGCATAACTTTTTTGCGGGAGGATGCCCCCATGCTTCGGCATATATAAATGGTGCGTGTATGCCCATCATTGGAAGTGGGTGGATGAAGGGCGGTATTCTAATGGTGGGCATACCCACCGATCAATCTCTTTTTTCGTTCAGCCAACTGGCTGCATGAAAAAAAAAGATTACAATACATGTCCAACAAGGACCAGCAACGTACTGGTATGTTGCTGGACTTTGAATGTTTATACCAGAATGATGCCTGCGGGTTTAGGTATCATCTTGGTATCATTCTTTTCAGCCTGCGGCCGGCTTTCATGTAAAAGCAATCCTAGCGGCTAATTAGCCTCTGGACTGCTTTTACAAGCAGTGGGAGGGAATGTCCCCCCCTGGATATAAAAAGCGCCATTGGGAAATTGGGAAAGCATTTTATCACACCGATCTTGGTGTGGTCAGATGCTTTGAGGGCAGAGGAAAGATCTAGGGTCTAGAAGACCCCATTTTTTTCAAAAAAAGAGTCCCTGTCACTACCTATTGCTATCATAGGGGATATTTACATTCCCTGAGATAACAATAAAAATGATAAAAAAAAAAAAATACTTGGAAGGAACAATTTAAAAATAAAATAAAAAAGCAAAATTAATAATAAAAAAATAAAAAAATAAAATAAAAAGCACCCCTGTCCTGCCCTGCTCTTGCCCAATGGCGAACGCAAGCGTCGGTCTGGCGTCATATGTAAACAGCAATTGCACCATGCATGTGAGGTATCACCGCAAAGGTCAGATCGAGGGCAGTCATTTTAGCAGTAGACCTCCTCTGTAAATCTACTGGGGTAACCTGTAAAGGCTTTTAAAGGCTTTTAAAAATGTATGTAGTTTGTCGCCAATGCGCGTTTGTGCGAAATTTTAAAGCATGTCGTGTTTGGTATCTATGTACTCGGCCTAAGATCATCTTTTTTATTTCATCAAACATTTGGGCAATATAGTGTGTTTTAGTGCATTAAAATTAAAAAAAGTGTATTTTTTAACCCAAAAAATGCGTTTGAAAAATCGCTGCGCAAATACTGTGTAGAAAAAAAAATGCAACACCCACCATTTTAATCTGTAGGGCCTTTGCTTTAAAAATATATATAATGTTTGGGGGTTCAACATAATTTTCTTGCAAAAAAAAAAATGTTTTCATGTAAACAAAAAGTGTCAAAAAGGGCTTTGTTTTCAAGTGGTTAGAAGAGTGGATGTAAGCTTCCTAATGTTGTGTATAAAATGCCAGAACAGTTCAAAACCCCCCCAAACGACCCCATTTTGGAAAGTAGACACCCCAAGCTATATACTGAGAGGCATGTCGAGTCCATGGAATATTTTATATGTTGACACAAGTTGTGGAAAAACGACAATTTTTTTTTTTTTTTTGAACAAAGTCGTCACTAAATGATATATTGCTCAAACATGCCATGGGCATATGTGGAATTACACCCCAAAATACATTCTGTTGTTTCTCCTGAGTACGGGGATACCACATGTGTGAGACTTTTTGGGACCCTAGCCGCGTACGGGACCCCAAAAACCAAGCACCGCCTTCAGGCTTTCTAAGGGTGTTAATTTTTGATTTCACTTCTCACTGCCTATCACAGTTTCGGAGGCCATGGAATGCCCAGATGGCACAAACCCCCCCAAATGACCCCATTTTGGAAAGTAGACACCCCAAGCTATTTGCTGAGAGGTATTGTGAGTATTTTGCAGATCTCGCTTTTTGTCACAAAGTTTTGAAAATTGAAAAATATATATATATATATATATATATATATATATATATATATATTCTTTCTTCATTTTCAAAAACAAATGAGAGCTGTAAAATACTCGCCATGCCTCTCAGCAAATAGCTTGGGGTGTCTATATTCCAAAATGGGGTCATTTGGGGGGGTTTTGTGCTATTTTGGCATTTTATGGCCTTCGAAACTGTGATAGGTAGTGAGGAGTGAAATCAAAAATTTGTGCCTAGAAATCCTGAAGGCGGTGCTTGGTTTTCGGGGTCCCGTACGCGGCTAGGCTCCTAAAAAGTCCCACACATGTGGTATCCCCGTACTCAGGAGAAGCAGAAAAATTTATTTTGGGGTGTAATTCCACATATAACCATGGCATGTGTGAGCAATATATCATTTAGTGACAACTTTTTGTAAATTATTTTTTTTTTTTTTAGTCATTATTCAATCACTTAAGACAAAAAAAAAAATTCAATGGGCTCAACATGCCTCTCAGCAATTTCCTTGGGGTGTCTACTTTCCAAAATGGGGTCATTTGGGGGGGGTTTGTACTGCCCTGTCATTTTAGCACCTCAAGAAATGAGATAGGCAGTCATAAATTTAAAGCTGTGTAAATTTCAGAAAATGTACCCTAGTTTGTAAACTCTATAACTTTTGCGCAAACCAATAAATATACGCTTATTGACATTTTTTTTACTAAAAACATGTGGCTGAATACATTTTGGCCTAAATGTATGACTAAAATTGAGTTTATTCGATTTTTCTTATAACAAAAAGTAGAAAATATCATTTTTTTTCAAAATTTTCGGTCTTTTTTCGTTTATATCGCAAAAAATAAAAATCGCAGAGGCAATCAAATACCATTAAAAGAAAGCTCTATTTGTGGGAAGAAAAGAACGCAATTTTCGTTTGGGTACAACATTGCATGTCCGCACAATTTACAGTTAAAGCAGCGCAGTGCAAAATTCTGAATTCACCTCTGGTCCTTTAGCTACCAAATGTACGGGGCTTAAGTGGTTAAACAAAAAAAAGGGTGTATTTTTCCCCAAAAAAATGTGTTTGAAAAATCGCTGCGCAAATACTGTGTGGGAAAAAAAATGCAACACCCACCATTTTAATCTATGGGGCCTTTGCTTTAAAAAAATATATAATGTTTGGGGGTTCAACGTAATTTTCTTGCAAAAAAAAAAAAAATGTTTTCATGTAAACAAAAAGTGTCAGAAAGGGCTTTGTCTTCAAGTGGTTAGAAGAGTGGATGATGTGTGACATAAGCTTCCTACTGTTGTGTATAAAATGCCAGAACAGTTCAAACCCCCCCCCAAATGACCCCATTTTGGAAAGTAGACACCCCAAGCTATTTGATGAGAGGCATGTCGAGTCCATGGAATATTTTATATGTTGACACAAGTTGCGGAAAAAAGACAATTTATTTTTTGCACAAAGTTGTCAAACAGTGAGGAGTGAAATCAAAAATTTGCGCCCTTAGAAATCCTGAAGGCGGTGCTTGGTTTTCGGGGTCCCGTACACGGCTAGGCTCCCAAAAAGTCCCACACATGTGGTATCCCCGTACTCAGGAGAAGCAGCAAAATGTATTTTGGGGTGCAATTCCACATATAACCATGGCATGTGTGAGCAATATATCATTTAGTGACAACTTTTTGTAACTAATTTTTATTTTTTTTGTCATTCAATCACTTGGGACAAAAAAAAAAAATATTCAATGGGCTCAACATGCCTCTCAGCAATTTCCTTGGGGTGTCTACTTTCCAAAATGGGGTCATTTGGGGGGGGGGGGGTTTGTACTGCCCTGCCATTTTAGCACCTCAAGAAATGAGATAGGCAGTCATAAATTAAAAGCTGTGTAAATTCCAGAAAATGTACCCTAGTTTGTAGATGCTATAACTTTTGCGCAAACCAATAAATATACACTTATTGACATTTTTTTTTTACTAAAGACATGTAGCTGAATACATTTTGGCCTAAATGTATGACTAAAATTGAGTTTATTCGATTTTTCTTATAACAAAAATTAGAAAATATCATTTTTTTTTTCAAAATTTTCGGTCTTTTTCTGCTTATATCGCAAGAAAAAAAAAATCTCAGAGCCAATCAATTACTATTAAAAGAAAGCTCTATTTGTGGGAAGAAAAGGACGCAAATTTAGTTTGGGTACAACATTGCATGACCGCGCAATTACCAGTTAAAGCAGCGCAGTGCCAAATTGTAAAATCACCTGTGGTCTTTATGCTGCGTATTGGTCCGGGGCTTAAGTGGTTAAGGAGATTGTTAAGGCTGTATATACTTCTTATTGAGGTAAGAGTTCAGAGAGCATTGAGTGGTAGCCACGAAGATTCACTATAGAAGATATTGTTTTGACACTACGTTCATTACAGTTATTTCAGCACTTTATTCAATTGTGTACACAAGATATTGTGGACTTTTTATTGGGTCAAAGTTATTTCAGCACTTTATCTACACTAGTTATTGTGGACTATTTATTGCTTATTTTGCACAGACGATATATTGCTTATTTTGCACAGTTGTTATATGGACAATATATGTACGTTTAGCACATATATGTGTGATTTTTATACTGAAGTCAATACACCTATAGAAAGTTGCGCTGATCATTATTTTTATTATTGCTGTTCTCCGTATAATCTAATCAAGAAGTGTCCTTTTTTTCTTTGGGAAAACTTATATTTTAAAGTTAAAGTCTACCCAAATATACTGTATATTTCCTATTGTGCTTTTCTGTGAGGTTTGCTTTCCTCATTTGTATATGTCACTTTTTCTTTCCTCCGCAGGTCACAGTGGAGAATGGCAGTGTGCATATTGCTACAAATAAAAAGGCAAGTTACTAAATATTTACAGTAGCATATGCTTTAATTCCTCTAAAATTATGTAATCAGCTAATGGCTTCTTTATCCTTAAATACAGACATTGGAGAATGCAAAAAGAGTAAAAGCTATGTGCCGACACACTGCCAGCAACAGAAGTACTGTAGCAATCATTGGAACAGGTAAACTTTACATTTTTATGATGACTCCTGAAGACAAACGGGAACTGCTTTAAATGCCCCAAAACCATATATTCATTGAGTCGAACAAAACAAACAGTCAATCCTAGATACAAACTACTCAACGCCTATCAAATAGCTTAAAGTAGAAGTCTAGCTTAAATCTGCTCCCACCCCCTTCTAAACCCTATTCTATCTACCCTGTGAAAGGAGGATGTATAAGTATTCTGAGAGCGGTCTGGTCAGGTAATCAGCTGTGGCTTCAGTGTAGAGGAGGTCCATTTGACAATGGATGCCCCATAGTAAGCCTACGGGTGACGTCGGTGCCCAGCATCTGCAGCCTTTGTCGGCGATCTCTCCTCTTCACTGAAGTTGGCCATTGGGGAGATCATGTGACCTGACCAAATCACTCTCAGAATAGGTAAGTATACACGTCTTCCTTTCATAGGATAGAATAGGGTTTAGAAGGAGGGTGGGAGCAGAATTAAGATTAGTTAGGAATAGGCTGGACTTCCACTTTAATCATCACCCTAATTAAGATTCTTATTGAATCTTTGTTCTCATTAAAGAAGAGCTTTGGGTACAACACAGAATTTAGTTATAAACATTAAAAGCTTTTTAGCCCTTATATTCTTGGATGTTCTGTCTAAAGATAAAATAACGTACTGTTAGCCCATAGTCATAACAAAGCCCATAACAGGAATAAAGCCCATTTCAGACAGGATTTTATTTTCCTGGGTTATGAACAAGTTGCAGCCATTATATAAATTGTTATTTGGTCTTACACTAACTTCCTCTGTCTGCTGATGTGTTAAGGGGTTCTGCAACATTAAATGCAGTTACAACTGTAATTTAAAGTAAAACAAAAAAAGCCCAAAGTATACTCAACCTGTTGTAAAATATGCAATATACACTCTATTGTAACCTACAGTATATAACTATTGTATCTATGTATTAATTGTATTTGTCCCTTGTTTGCTAGTCTAATCTAAGTATGCTAGGCCTAATGCTATAATGTTAACTATGAAGACAGACACAGTTTCTTAGCACAAGAAGTTACCTTTATTTCCTTTAAAGTAGGAATATCATATTCTAACAACAGATATCTATAAAGTCTATAACAATAATAATAATGAAAGCTACTTAACACATGCCCTAGATACTTTTTATCGGCTGGTCTCAGATGTTTTAGAATGAAGGCCTGTAGGCCTCTGTATTCTGCATAGAGTTAGGCCCCAGCCATCAGGCTTCTATGAGGCCTTCAGAGATCCATGTGGTTTCAGCATAGGTCTTCAGGTCAAGAGGCTGAATTCATCCTTACGAACCCTTTTTACAAAACCCACTCATTACTCATTCAAACTCCCCCCCCCCATTGCCAACCCATATGCCTCTGGCCCAATCATTGTTCACAAGTAGATCTTATTGTTTCTATACACACATGAGCCAGACCCCCTGCTATGCAGCCTGGGGCCCAATTCCTCTGTGCCTTTTAAAACCATGGGATTGCAAGTGTCATTTTGTTGTAAAAACAGATGTGTGGAAAATTTAGGAATATACCATGTTGTTTGCCCCTCCAACACAACCTTATACCATGTAGGTTTTTACTGTTAGGTTTTTGATCTTGCTGGAATTTTCCTTTAAAGAAAAAGTACATTTTTCTAACCACCGCTCAATTTCCTTAATAAATGTGGACTTAAAAATGATGACAAAGGTGCTAGCCCTTTGATTAAATTCTTTCATTCCACAATATATTCATCTAGATCAGGCGAGTTTTGTCCCTAATCGCCAGGCATGAGACCAGAAGAATTATAGATATAATCTCAGCTATTCATTCTGATTGGGATCACAAGGGATCTAGACGGGGCATGCTGCTTTTTTTGGATATCCATAAAGCGGTCGATTCCCTATCCTGGGGCTATTTATTTCATGTTTTATCTCGCTTTGGGTTTAGCCAATTTTTTTTTTTTTTAGCTCTCCTTCATGCATTGTATGACACACCTACTGCGTCCTTAATGCTTAAAGGATATTACTGTCAGGAACCATGAATCAGACCGAGACAGAAGTACAGTTAAATCACACTTGTTTAATAATAAAAATAAAAAGGTAAACCGAGTAAGCGTAGTCAAAACATAGCCAGAGTTCAGTAACCGGATCGGGTAGTCGGCCAAGCCAATGTCCAAGAGCCAGCGATCAAGGTAGTAGTGCAGCAAGCAGGATCCGTAGCCAGAGGGAACGTCAGACAAGCAGGTCTTTAACTGGAATGCAGGAGAAAGTCTCTAGTGATGTTAACAAAGGCGAAGGCAAAGAGCAAATGAACTGGAAGTCCTTAAGTAGGCAGAGCTGACGAGCAGGATCATCAACAGGTGGATCACTGTGGAGAGATGGGAGCTGGCAATTGGCTGACAGCTGAGCTGCCAGCACAGAGAAGGAAGGGCTGAGCTCAGCCCTGACAATTGCACATGATCCCTCGCCATCCTTAGTGCCCTTTGTCCCCATTGCTATTCATTTTAGCAATAGAATCGATTACATTAAAGATCCGTAACTGTCCAGATGTTCAGGGAATAGAATGCAGGGATAGAGAACATAAATGTATACTATTCACAGATGACATCTTGATGGTTATGTCCTCACCCATTACCTCCCTCCCCAACCTATACGCAATACTTTAACCCTTTTCAGGAACTTGGGTCTTACAATCAATCATGACAAATCTAGGGCACTGAATATCTCTTTACAAATGAACACTCAAACACTTGAACAATCTTACAAATTTCATTGGGCACCAGAGGCTCTTCCTTACCTAGTTATTCATTTGACTCCTTCTTTACACACCTTATACTCCCACAATTACCCTGCATTGTATAGATGTTTAATGGCAGACCTAGCCAGATGGCAACTTCATCCTCCATAGTGGTTCGGCAGATTACATTCGGTAAAATTGAATGTTCTTCCGAGAATTTTATATTTCTTTCGCACTATACGAGTGGCACTTGTTAGATCTGATGGCATTTCAAAAGAAGCTTCTTCAGTTAATATGGGGAGACAATAGGCCCAGGGTGAATTAGCACACACTGTTTAAACCAAAACAGAAAGGAGGCCTAGGACTTCCCGATCTGCTGAAGTATTTTCATGCTGCCCAATTGACCCAACTTACTAAATTTCATTCCCAGCAGCCCCACGCATTGTGAATGTTGTTGGAATTGCATTCCTGTCAACCTAAACCAATCTCCCACATTATGTGGTTGCCGACGAAAGATCGGCCTACGATTCTATGCCCCCCCCTCTCCTTTTTCGCTAGATATCTGGGACAGACTGTCTAGGTCTCATAACTTCAAATCGCCTCACATCCCATTATCTCTTCTCTTGCGAAATAAGGATTTCACCCTGGGCCTCACCCCTTTTGCTTTTGAATGGTGGTCCAACAAGGGTTTCATGCGGATTGCGGACCTTTTATGATCATAAAGGTATGCTATCCAAAGGAATGCTGATAGAAAAACACCAACTGCCGGAACCTGAACACTTTTTAGATATACTCAAATACATCATTTTTGACAACTGCCCATGGTGGGATTTATACTTACTGGTCATGTGCCTATGAGATGGGAAGTGAAGGGAACCCTCTTCAATGTAGACACGAACAGCAAGAAGAACCTTAACGAGCTTCTAATCCATTCCAACAAAATTGGTGTGTGTGTGTGTGTGTGTGTGTGTGTGTATGCGGTCAATACATCTCTGTAAAGAGCTGTGGAATATGTAACACTATATAAATTGGATCCATATATTTTGTTTTTCAATTATTTGCCCATGTTTTTGCTGTTGTAGGCCCTGCTGCTTTGGTGTGTGCAGAAACCCTCCGCCAAGAAGGTTATTCAGGGAAGATTGTCATGGTGACAAGAGAAAGCCACTTGCCTTATGACAGACCAAAACTTAGCAAGGTCTGTATTGCTTTAATTGTTTAGCACCTTGAAATGTATTTTTGTACGATGAACTGTTCATTATCAGTCTGTTTCCCTTCCAGCCCAATCTGATATTTCTGCTGATTGGGTAGTCTGCAGGTGGCATTGGTGAAAAGAGGACACAGGCTGGCCATAGACAGTTCCTTTTTTGCCAGCCAGGGGGATTCTCCCCGATCCCCACAAGTGAGGCGGATGGACGACTCCTCTCTGCTGTGCCATTGTGTTCTGATAGCAGGACTCCTCCAATTGGCTGCAGCTGCTGATCTGCAAAAGTTTTCAAACATTCCCGTTCAACTGAAGTCAATAGTTAGATCGACTTCTGTCAAGTGGGAACGGCCATATATGGATCAAAATTCGGCCAGTCCCTGAATGCATTCTCCCACCCTATCACATGCAGAGTTGATGAACTGGCAGAGGATAAGGTGGGATGGCAAATTACTTTATTTACTTATGAGGAATTCAAAGGTCAGGTTTTATCTCTGACCCAAAAGGCCTTTGCGAGTTTCTATACAAAAGTGGTCCAGACTAAATCGCTGCTTTCTGAATCCTGTATCCATCAGGTTACAGGATTGGGTTTGTGACATCTGCTGAAGCAACCCCAATCTTACCCTGTACATCCTTATTTAAAGGATGTGTTCTATGTTAACTGGGCTCACCCTGAAAAGGTGTTTATTCTACTAAAACATCTTGCTCAACAATATCCCATAGATGGTGAGTTTACTAAGAAATTGGAATAGGTCTGTAGTGGATTCTGTGAGCTCTGCCCGTACAGCTGTGTCATTCATTCACAGTTTCCTGTGTACCATCAGTCACCATGGCAGACGTACTTGTAATTTGAATGAACTGTGGGCGTGCTGATCAGCACACCTATTGTTCATTCACACTGCCTACAGCTCTGCAATGACAGCCTGTACGCAAGTACAGGCAAAAGGGTTTTAGGCAGTGTGTGCAGGAGCCTGACATTGTGCCTGCTATCTACTGATGATGGGTCCAATGCTTTCCAGACTTCTGTTTTTAAAAATAATAAATGCACATTTTTTACCTGCATAAAGATGTGCATTTATTCTTTTTTACATAAAGGTGAACTTCGCCCTCGACCAGGACAATGTGTTACTTACTTTCTGTCCTAAGCTTCAGATGCTGGAGGCAAAGCTCTTTATACCTTTGATGTGTTTCATGGTCAGCGAATGTTGCAGTCTGCTGCATGAGATTCTAACCTGTTCTGGTTCAGTTGTTAGAGGCCTGTTGGCTTGTTGCTGTTTTGCCTTCCCCTCATAGTCAGTGTTTCGTGACATCCCTATCACAGTGGATATGGGATGTATGATAAAGAAAATGGGATTTTTGGTTTACCTGTAAAATCCCTTTCTTGAAATATATCACAGGAAACAGGGATCCCGAATGAGTGGCATCTACATTCTGAAGAAACATACAATGAACTTTACAAAAAAGTTGAATCATAATAAAAAAAAAATTGCCGGAAGATCTGTTTTTTTTTTGGTTTTTTTTGAGAGTGGGTACTGATTTCTGACAGGTACCCGCTTTCACTAGCAAGCAACATGGCAGTTTGCTCCCCACACTTCTCTCTGCCCACAACCTCCTGGGACACGTCGAACATCCCAGGAGGCTGCAGGTTCATTTAGAAAGCACAGTGGCACTCGGGCATGTGCAGTGCGGATCCAGCTGTGAAGCTGCAGGAAGTCACAGCAAGCTTCCTGCAAGCATGATGGCAGTGCCGGGGACCAGAACATCCAGCCTAGGCGATGAGAGCACTGGATCCCTGGACGTGTGTGTGTGTGTGTGTTTATTAAACAGCAGCTACAGAAAAGTATACTATGTATTATCTGTGGCACCCATCCTTGTTATATTTTCTTATTTTATATATTGAGAGTGAGTTTGTAGTTTATACAATGAGAGATTTTGATTCCCTCTTAAGATGTTTGGCATTTTTCTTTTGCTTAGCTGCATCCACATTTTGTATCCAAATTCTACATTATGGCTAAAAATGATTGCCAATTCATTGTAGTCATTAGAAAGTGACCTAACCACAACAACTTTTTCTACAGGCAATGAATGCAAAGGCTGAAGATCTCTACCTACGACCCAAAGAATTTTACTCTCAACATGATATTGAAGTGTGGACCGAAAAAGAGGTAATCCTTGTACTCCAACAAAAATGGTATATATGACAGTTTAAAATGAACCTATAGCTTCATTAAGGCTGACCATATATTATATAATTTTCCTGTACAATTTTCCTTTAGATTTACCAGAACCATATATTATATTATGAGGTAAAACCCAAACGCTTTCAATTTGTATGGAATCAGGCAGGCCCTTGCACTACACAGTTGAAGGTAAAGCTAAAGGAAATTGAATAAGAAAATTGTATAATATATGGCTAGCTTTTGCCAATTAAATTTAATAGCAGTCCACCTGAATAACACAGCTTGCGTCTCTATGACAATTCTGTGGAGATTTTTCGAAGGACACCTAGATGTCAAAAGTAAACTGCATTAGGACAATAAAAGACCTGACATCTTCATAAAAATTAACTTATCAGAAATTCCAAAACGCCTTGTTAATATGGCTCTTGTTTGGCAATTTTTTTTTTTTTTTCATGGGGTTCTTAGAATCCAATGTCCATAAAAAGAGATCTCTGGTGATTTCATAAATAAATATACAAACAATAGGTATATTTTAAAACCCAATATTAAGCCGGATACACTTGTAACCAAAGTCAGCCGGTGTGTACCTTTCTGTGTTCAACAGATGCCAGTCTAACGACTGCCGTCCTTCAAACGGTCATGTTGAAATCGATCATGTTCAACCAGCACTTGCAGCCAATTGCTGCCTGTGGGGATCTTCACAAACTGAGTTTACAAAATTCAAGCTCTTTGACAATAATAGGAGTAGACTAGAAATAACTCAAATGTGGAAATTTAATATATGGTTTTAAAATGTAATCATAGATATTCACTAAAGTGTATGAAACACCAAAATATAATTAATGCATGTGTCTGTGTTTACAAGTACTTGTTGCAAATGTAGCATGTTGTTGTTTTTTTTTCTTCCTTGGCTATGAAAAAATTATTGACCCCACCAGTTCCTCTTCATTTTTGTTTAAATCTGACCATGCAAAAAACAGATCAGTTTTTTCTAGTTTGGAGTTACAGGATGCCATGTCTACGGTATGGCTAGGCTGTACTGTGGTCAGACTACTGCTGGCCCCACATAGTTTGAGTGACAGCAACTGGGGTATGAGACAGAAGCTGCCCATTGTCACATGGAGGGGTCAGGGGGTGTCTCTGCCTGCTACATCAGAGATACAGGGATGTGGTCAGACATCTGACATTTTCACCACCAAAACCAGCCTCCCCCACACACAGCCCTACACATTTTAAATCACAACTGCTGCTGGGGTATGTGACATAGGCAGAATTTGCTGCTCATCCTAAGGAGTCTCCACCTCTACACGGGTCATGATGCAGTTCATAATGCAGAGCCTGTAAACAATGAAAGAAGGGTATTTTCAATGTGTTTATTTGCAGTGGATTATATCACTATTTCACATTGTTTAAACATTTTTTCAAAGAAAGAGTTCACATACACTTTAAGCTCTAGCCACCTGCTGCTTTAACTTCCTTTTACCTACCCTTTTTTTTCTAATGGGGGGGGGGGGGGGGGACAAAAAATTCTCTTCTATTTGCTATTGTCTATTTCTCTGTTTTCTGTACTGAGTCCCAGGTGGATCTCTATTCCAGGTGAGAAACCACTTCACAAACCCTGGACGTGAGTTTTGGCTGTGTATTTACCGGCCTGGCATTTTTATTTAATATTCTTTTATTACAAAGTTAAAAAAAACAAAAACATATTTTTAAACATTTTTCTGTCTTTTTTTCTTGTATAATAAAATATGAAATTCCAGTGATCATTAAACACCACCAAAAGACGCTCTATGGGTCTCAAAAAATTATATAAATTTGGGTTCAGTGCTACACGACCAAGTATTTGTTAAAGTATCACAAGAAGCATTGGAAATGGAAAAATTGCCTGGTAATGAATGGGGTATATACCGGGGACGTGCAGTCAGGGAATAAATAAAAAAAAAGATTGAGCTTCAAAGGCTGTAGCCCCGCAACCTGGGGAAATTTTGGGGGGGGTGGGGGTAGGTAGCTGAAGTCCTACCCCACCACTGGGGCTCCTACGACCTATGGTTCCAGAGATACGGGGCTCCTTGCGCAGCCTGTCAGAAGCTACATACAGAGCGGCCAGTTTAAATACGAGCTGGCACACTCTGTTTGCAGCAGACTGAGAGGATGAGCTCACAGTGTCTCTCCTTACTTCTTGTCAGAGACACTGAGCTCAATGGCAGCTTGGAGTCTTGGACCAATGGTAAAGTACCATTAGCCCCAGCTGTCCAATGAAAATGCTGCAGTGGAGGCTGTCCTCTCATAGAAAGGGGCTTGTGTTTAAAAGACAAATGCTCCCTTCCAGCCCAGTCCGCATAACTACAAGGGAAAAAAACATGGGTTTTTGGTATAAGATTTACCCACAATCCCATGTTTTTCTCACACAGTTATAAGGAAGAATGAGAATCTGCTGCTGTCAAAAAGGTACTGTTCCAGGAGATCGGGCTGGGGCCCGATCTCCTGGAAGTTTGGCCCCCCTCCTCCTTCCCCCCCCCCGCTGTCGGGCCAATTAGAAAGCGCAGCGAGCTTCGCGCATGCGTAGTAGGGAACCAGGAGTGAAGCCAAAAGTCTTCACTGCCTGGTTCCCTTACCAGTAATGGCAGCACCTGGGAGTCGATCTGAATATCGGCTGGGGTGCCGACATCGTGGGCTCCCTGGAGAGCTAAGTGCCCTAATATTAAAAGTCAGCAGCTGCAATATTTGTTGCTGCTGACTTTAAATTTTCATCCAGGCTGGACTTCCTTTTTAAAAATCTCCATAGGCTACGCTGTAAAATATACAGGTTACATGTTTAGAGTTGCATAGGAGGTCTAGTGCTAGAATTATTACTCTCGCTTTAAGACCCCTTTCACACTGAGGTGCTTTGCGCGCGATATAGCGCCTGAAAAGCGCCCTGAAAGAGCGGCTCCATTCACTCCACTGGAGCGGTGCGCTGGCAGGGCATCAAAAAGTCCTGCCAGCAGCTTCTTTGCAGTGCATCAGGAGTGGTGAACTCACCGCTCTTAAAGCGCTCCTGCCTATTGAAATCAATGGGCAGTGCCGGCAAAGTGGTTAAAAGCGCCCCGCTAGCGGCCGAAAAGCACCGCAAAAACGACTGTAAATATCGGTGTTTTACCGCCGACGCCCGGGCGCTTTCAGTGTTAAACCAGCCTAATGGTCATGGCGTATGTAACCTGTGTGCATCTGGCTCTGATACTAGCCAGTGCCTCACCAGCCACTGACCTCCCTGGTATATACAGGCTGGTAATTGGTTAAAGTAATTAGCCTGTGTTTGGGATACTAACATTTTCTGTTAATATTCCATATCTAAAAATTCATTCTTAATATAAAAAAAAAAAGAACGTTAAAGGAGTCTGCATTTGTAGTGGACATTTAACTAGTTTATTGTGTGTGTATATACACAATATATTGTCTTCAAGGATGGTTATTGTCCCCTACTGTGGGGACTGCAGATATAAACTACCAGAAGACTTGTCACTGCTTTTCTGTTTATTTGGGGTGAACTCTTTGTAATGCCCTGGGCCTAACATGTGGAGCCTTTTCAGAGGATTGTGGAGAATGCAGGCTGCGGAAGTCAGCTGGTAGATTGGTCGGCATATGACTTCTGTCATTTTTTTTTTTTTTTAACATTTCTTGAAAAAAGTTGATGGGGAGGAATGTTACATAGTTACACTTGAAACTACACTTCCAAAAAAAAAAGAATGGTGTATTAAGAGATCTTTTCAAATCTAAAACCGCAAAACTTCCCACTTTTACTAAAATTCATATCAGGATGCAAAGATGTGAAATCCTCTAACACTGTTTTTAAACGGTTTAAATTTTTTTTTACTTCACTTGCCGTTCCTGGTTTCCCTGAAGGCATTAGTGACGTAACCTCAACCACGCAGATGGCTTCATCACTGGTGCTTTCAGGGAGATTTTCTACCGAAGTTGCGAGATCTTGTGGTATTTTCATACTTTCCACACGCTATATGAAGTGCATTACATCATGCACCTTATCTTGCGCATGTACCATATAGTGTTAACCTCATT